>JADKLZ010000130.1:1545791-1556951 GCA_021533235.1 Biomphalaria straminea | reverse complement strand
AAAAGTGCGCAATTCTAAAAGACTAAACTAACTATCTAAAAAATGTGTGCAATACTAATTAGCTACCTAACACTCCCTTACATTTATGTATTGTTTTAGAATTGGTGTATTTTTTTTAAATAAACTAAACGGTTTGCTTTTAGAAAACAAAAAGTAGCCGTTGCACATAACCTTTACTAGACGCATCGCAAAGTGTTTTTTTTTTATTTCTCTTCTAGTTTTTGATAATTGACTGTGACAGACGGACATACGGAAATTTTGCACAAATTTTCTGGCGGCTTTTCCCCTTACGGGTGCCGATAATAACGAATGTAAAGTTAAACTGCATTATGAAATAAAAAGTATAAACAAATATGATGGCTTCCTTATTTGAGTCACAAAGAAAGGATTGCCAAGTAACGTCTAGTGATTGTAGGATTGACTAGAATATTTACCAAGAAGAGACAAAACAAGGAGTCGGCGGTAAGGTCCTGCTACAGTGTTGTTCACATTGAGAGGAGGGTTTTTGGAAAGGGTTTCAGAGATCAAAGAAATGTGTCATAACAATAGGAATGTTGTTATAGCCGCCTCTCAAAGAACTGAAATGGGTTCCTCACATTAGTTTGGAAAAAGTAAAGGCGTTTGGTCGTTGTGGTGGCCTGGTTACCATGGACCACTGAAACAAATGTCGTCTATATCATCTGTGCTATAGAACGCAAGGTCTTGAAGGGGTCTTTTAATTCTTTTTAAAATTATATACATAGGTTTAAAATACAAGTGCTTTTTTATATTAAGTGTTGGGGATTTATCAGGTCTTACAGCTGTTTGAATTTTAGAATTAATAATTACATTAAACTGTATTACATGTCTATAGTTTTTAAATTCTTACTCATAGCTCAAGTCATCCCAGGCTTCTGCTAGTGGAGAGCTTATGATAATGGAAGATTGTAGAGTTATCTATTATTTCTATAGTCTCTTCCTATTTTTCATATACAAACTTATAAAACACATACAGAGTTGATAAATCTTTTTAAAAACCCAGGTACAAGTTTTGCTAACGTGTGGTAGCTGTGTATAGAAAGAAAATAGCGAGTTGTTTTTTTTCTTTCCTCGTCAACATAGCATAATGGAAACAATGGATATACCGATGGGTGTCTATACCTCCTATAGTTCACCGTGTGGATGTGAAATGTTCATTGCAAAGCTTTATTATCATCTCATTATAAACCTCGAGAAATCAGTCGCCAATCTCACTATTTTCACTATCCTCGCTCGTTAGTGAAGCTTTTAAAACGTCTCATATTCACTGTCTTCTTCCAATAAGTGAAGGAAATTAGCAGCAGTCGGAACATAACTAGACTCGTGATTTGAATATCTTATTTTCTAAAGGAATTTTAAAAAAATTATAAAAAATTATAAAAAGCTCTACACAATAGAAATATGTACTTGAGTGATAAATTTTGAGAACCACTAGAATATAACAAAAAAAGGGCAAAGTTCAGCTATAAATATTATTGGGATTTTTATGTCCATCGGTAATCTCCCTTTTGAATGTGTTGTTACATTTGTCACTTATCCCGTAAGTAAACTCCAATTTCTACTAACAAATGTAGTAATTAGCAGCTTAAATTGTTAGAATTTATCACGTATATTTTCAGAAGCTTAAGTATTTCTATATTGAAACCAGATTTCTTATAATAAGCTATTGGTAACATTTTTTTATTTAAATATAATGACAGGTAGATGAGCATTTCTATTAAAAATGTACAATTTTGTTAACCAGTGTGATTAAGATATAGATCTAGGATAAATAGGATATGTTACATTATTCAATATTCAGTTTCATGATTTTGTAACGAAAGACGGAACAATATCCTTGTTATCTTTTTCTCATATATTGACATGTCGAACACAGCTTATTTCGTTCGGTTCAAGTTTCATTGCATATCTTCTATTTAATTTCTGGATATCGGTTATTCCCATTAATTTTTCAGAAAATTTAATGAAAGGGCTCATGTAAATAATCTTTGTATGAGCACTAGTACATCCATATTTGTATGTTACGATGGATTAATCCAGAGCTTGCTTTAAAGCCAATTCTAATAATTTTGACTTTGTTATATTTACATTGCAATGCTGATATTCCCCTAGTTAACCATTAAAACGCAAATCGCTTATAAATGACAGTTGTTATCGAGCATTAGTTCTACAAACATAATTTGTGCAGTTGTCATTGCTTTGTCTCTTTCGAAGTCTTCATTAAAACTTCATTAATTCTTTATTTATATATTTTTTAACTTTTACGTAAGTCCATGACGTATAGTATTGTTGAATATATTTTACTAGACATTTTATTCGAGGCTGACGACGCCTTGTTTGATTAGCTTTAGGATTGTATTTCCACAGTTCTAGTAAATATTCACAGTCAAATATTATAAATTGAATAGCCAAATGTCCTTGATGCAATTTAAAAAATAACTGTTTTCTTATTGTTTGTTTCAAAACTACAAACGTCAATATGAGTTTCTTAAAGCAAAGGGGTGAGTGGTGGAAATAGTTCCTACTGTTTTATTAAAGATAGATTAGGGAAAATAAAGGAGATTTAGTAAGGAAAAGAAACACACTAAATACACTGTTAACAAATCACATGGCATAGCGGATACAGAATATATTTATGTTTATGTATTTAACACCAGCTACGTGAAATGCCAATGTATCATCATCATTACCATGAGGTGAAAGTCTGGACATTAGATACTGTCGCAGGGATGCCCCTTACACAACTATTGCTCCCTTTCTAAAAAGCCATCGTTCGGTATCAGCGCATGGCAGGCTTTGTGGTATATTGTTTATTTTAATCTAAATATTGTTTTTAAATTACAACTTGTTGTAAAATATCATGGCGGAATAACATAAATGTTAAAATTGTTCGACCAATGAGTATTTCTTACGTGCGTCTGATTTTATTTCAGAATACTATAACAGGCACTATACAACTGTAACAATTTGCATTTGAAAAGATAATCAAAATGAATAATTTAAATAAGGACTCAACAGATTTATTGAATACATCAGCCGATGTTTACACAGAAACTGTTCAGTTTCCCATACAAAATTGGGAAGATTATGAAGAAAAAAATTGCATTACAGCTTTAATGATAGCAGTTAAAAATGGACATTTTGAGTTAGTTGAGACTTTGATAAAAGCCGGGGCTAATGTGAATGTAGCACAAAATGACGGCACCACAGCTCTAATGATAGCAGTTCTACAAAACAATTTGGACATCGTAAATCTACTTTTAAACAACGAAGCCAATGTTAACAAAACTGATAAAAATTCTGTAAGTTCATTGATGATAGCGGCTGAGAATGGCTTTGACAAGATTACTTTGACGCTACTTCGATTTAGTGCGGATGTCAACAAGAAAGATAAAGATGGATGTTCAGCATTTAGTAGAGCTACTAAGAAAGGTTTTACACGTGTTATGAAAGCTCTTCTTGAAAACGGTGCCTCTGTCGATGAAAAATTTGCTTATACAAAAATCAGAAACGCCAAAAGGTAAAAAAAAATAATTTTGTAAATAAAATAAATTAGCAATGGACATTTCTTTTAAACAAACTTTTGTCATAATAGTAAATAGTTTGAAATAAGTAATGTAACTTATCAGGTTATAAAATAGCTCGTGTAGAATATGGTGATTTCATCTACTTAATTATTATCTTTTTTTTTTTTTTTTTTTGCAGAAATTTGAATGATACTGTCCAAAATAAAGAAAACACATCTATGGCAGATGATGTACAAATAAAAAAAATAAATAGGTAAAAGATAATGATATTTATTTTATTTCACCAATTTTTTTCTAACAATGTAGATAAAATAGTTCAATTTTAATTAAAATTTAAATATAACAATATTTCTAAAGAGACAGAGAGAGAGAAAGGGGGAGAGAGAAATAGAGACAGAGATAGATAAACAGACAGAGATGAGGGAGATAAAGAAAATAGGTAGATACGTAGATATATACATAGATTGATAGATTTATAGGTTGGTTTGTTGGTTAATTAATTGACTGAAAAAAACATAATTAAAAAGTATATTTACAGAAAGAGTACAGATATTCACTTTGAAATGTATTCTCCAAGCTCTTCAGATAAATTAGTTTTGGGAGCCGCAGAGCTAACTTCATTTAAAAGGTAAAAATATCTGAAATTTATGTGTACTTTTGTTTAATTTTTAACCAAAAATGTGTCGTTATTTAATTAAAAGTATTTGACACACAGACAGACAGGTAAATAAAATGATTGATGTATTGATATATAGACTTAATTTTGTGCATAATTCTTCCTTGTCTGCCTTAACTCTTTAGTATACGAGGTGCTATCTGAGAGCCAAACTGGATTCAGTGCCGGTAGGGATATACTGACATTATATTGGTTTTGAGATAATTCCAAACATAAAATGATGGGAGCAGAATTTAAACATATACTCTGATTTTGTGGATCTTACCAAGGGTTTCTACTAGGTCAGTAGCGATGACTTATGTAGGAATTTTACCAGGCTTAAATGCCTATCCATTCTCCAGCAGTTTCATGTGGGATAAAAAGTCCAGATTAGATCACTTCCCAATAGAAAATGACGTACGCTAGGCTGTGTACTTGCTTTTACTCTATTCGAAATTTTATATAACATAATGCTTGGTCAAACGAGGCAGCGATTACACGAAGGCATCTACATCAGGTTTCGTTCAGACGACAATGTGTTCAATCTTCGAAGTCTACTGTCATAAGAGAGTGTCTCTATCCCGAAGATTACTAGCTCAGAATGAACACAGCCTCCATGTCGCGGTCAACGAATTCGTATATACTGCCGTTTCTTTATGTTTATCTGTAGGCCTCGAGAAAAGTACTGTTCCGGAAGTCACTCAATAAAAAATACTCAGCCCAAAAGATCACCGTAAATAGACACACCTCGTACACCACCTGACATATCTGGGAAGCATAGTATCAAATGAAGCATCACTTTAAAGGTTGTTAACCGTCTGGTCAGGGCTTTTGACACATGAAGGCGAGGGTTTGGCGGAATAAATCGCTCCGCCTGCCTACAAAAATCAATGTCTACAAAGCCGTGGTTCTTTCTACCTTTCTATATGGACCTAACTTGAGCTGAAACATGCAAACAATACAGGAAAGCTAATAAGAATGCTCTCAACAAATTTACTTTAACTCTATTAATGACACACAATGGCAAAACTGCACTACACGTTTGAGATCAAAAGAAAATCCACTGCTAAGGACAGACGTAGATGGCGAAAAGAGAATCTAGATCAACTTCCGGCGGAAGATATGGTAAATCTGTAGATCGTTTCTGGGGGCTTTGTAGTCATGTGACATTCTGCTCTCCTCATTTACATACTGAAATGAAGACAAGCCTTTTTATTATTATTATTATTAAAACTAGTCAGATGTTTACATACATTTTAAATCCTATATTAATATTTATCTACAGAAACATTACATTCAATGCAAAGCAAATAATATTTCCGAATGTTCATAATTTAGTATTGGGATCTAATGGGCAGATGCATCCAAGTTATAGGTAAATATTTTACAACTGTATTTTAACTTTTTTTTTCCACTTCTTAAAAGAAAGAAATGAACTATTTATAGACATACATAAATATAGAATTATGAAAAATTAAAAATTGCATGATCTTCAGTCTTAGAGATTAAACAAAACTCATAGACATGAGAAAAAAAAAAGTACACAAAATTGCAATTCACAAATTTTCGTTTCATAAAATAGTCTTATTGACCAGCCTATATTTATTTATGTCTATGGAACTATTATTTAAACTATTAAAACGATAACTCATCTATTTCGAATTATATTTGGCATTTTAATCATGGCTTCAAATTTTAATTAATATATAAACAGTATTGAACTTATAAATAAAAAAAACTAAACAGTATTTGTTTTAATTTATTTTTTATTTATAAGGCTAATAGTGTTAACCAGTAAGTTGATCAATGAAACTTTGTAATTCTCCATTATTACATCGAGTTTTTCTATTGTATACTGAACAATATTAAAATCTTTACTGACAGCAAGAAAAACATTACAAATATATTTTTAAAAAGACAAAACCTCTTTCAAACAACTTATTGAACGAGTATTTTTCTCTCAATAACTAATGAATGTTAGATAAAAAAAAATAAATAAATAAATAAAATATTACCTGCCTCATTCCCCCAATTTTGTATAAAGAGTTATGGTATAGCTAGATATAGATCTACTACAAGTTATAATATTCCAGAGATAAGCCTTTTGATTTTGTCTAAAAAGACGATTCGCTAAATTTTCATGGACATTAGTTTTTTAAACGCTTTAATAAATAAAGCCTTGCATTAGGAAAAGCGAGAGTCTTTTCAATAACGGTACCGGTACAATCCTTTCAAAATCGGTTCTGGATCTAGCTCTAAGTCTAGCTATCCAGCCTTTATTATTTATTTTTTTTTACTTTGGAAAAATTATAAAGATCAAACCAGAGTTTTCCCCGTTTGGCCAACGAGCTAGTAATTCGAGCCATTTTTTGGATCAGAGTCCAAGTTCTTCTCTCCACCTCCCAGTTCTGACTTTATTGTAACAAATAAATATTTTGTTAGAAAGCAAAAATCCCTGCCAAAAGCGTGTTTAAAAAAGACTTAGGCGAAATAAAATATAAGCTGATTACATTGAAGCCATAACTGTCAAATGCTTTGTTGTCCCACATACTTAAACATAAAGAAACCCTTGAATTTCTAATAAAATTATTAGAATCTTCTTCTAAGTGTCCGTCTACCCAGTGTCCGATATGTAGGTCTCATGTTTAAACTATTAAACGTTTGCAAGCTCCAAGACAAAATTAAGATATTTTGTAATTAGTAAACTACGCACCCCTAATTAAAATTCGTATTTTTACACATTAATGTGGTCTTTGTTTATATTTGTTTTCTTAGGGACAGTTATTTGACTACTACAACAGATAGGTAAATGTATTTATTTTACAATGTTCTGGTAATTTAGCTAACTTAAAAAAATAAAACAACAACAAAGTTTTCAATTGATAGCAAAATAGATGGATAGCACTCCTTTACCTTTAAAAAGTTTCGTAATGGCATGCATCTCAAAAAGCCTCTGACAACCAGTTTAACTCCTGGCCTTCACGTGTGGCTCAGATATTGAGTCGTGCGCTACTGTTTTCGATAACAGGAGATGGGGCATAGGCGAGTAATTGGCGCCTAAACCAGTAAATGTAAAGCAGGGAGGCTCGTTAGCCATGGCTGGCTAACCACCCGGAGAAGAAAAAACACTAAATTAAAAACTCGGCTGCCTTGCAGCTATAACTATCTAACATAGTAAAGGTTTTGGAAGTAAAAGCTGATGAAAATCTGGAGATAGGGACACTGAGGCAGTTTACAGCACTCATTGCTACTGCACTACATAACCCGCGACACTGCTGACCAAAAACTATCGCATTTGCCATTACTTTGCATATATAGTCTATGTGGGGGGGGGAATAATGTGTGGGCGACATCTTTCTGACCACAACAAATACCCAAGCATTCGTGACTAAAGCCGGTCGTAGATATATTTATATACAATTTGATGAGTATGTTCTTTATAGATTTATATCCCCTTATATATATATATTTTTTTTTACAGAAGCTGTACTTTAAATGCACCACAATTTATCATTCATTACTGTCACAATGCATTTTTCTGATAGACAGTAACAGTGGTCAGATAAGCTAACGGTAAATCTGGACCAAAAGATTGGAACTCGGTGCATTCTCAGCGTAGACATACAACATGCTTCACTAAATTCGAAAATAACGTTAAGACATATCTTTTAACAACTTTTTAGACAAGTTAGTTATTTTAAATCTTGTATTTATGTCTTGAGCCTAAATTTTGTATGCTGACATTATTTGTATTTTATTTGTGTGTTTTTTTATGAAGGCATATTTGACCAAATTTATATATAAACAACCTGGCTTGCGTTCGCAGATTGGCTTAAATATTGCAGTCATAAATCTGACCAAAGCTTTTGATAACGTCAGTTGTCAGGGTCTTTGGTATATATTTTTGTATACATTCTATTTATTGTTATTTTATAGTTCGAAAATATCAGAACGTGTATTTCAAAGTAAATTTTGCAGCAGTATGATGTATCTTTTTCTACGAACAATTACAAGCTATGGTTAGATAAATTGTTCCCTTTTTGCGCCAATTTCCTATAAAACAACTTGTTTAACGCAGAGTTCTAATTATAATAAAAAGGACAACAACTGGAATTAGATTCAATAATTGTATTATGGTCTTATATCAGTACCTTGCAATACAAGTGCCCAAATTTTAAAAACTATGTATAATTATAATTTGAATAGCCTATTGTTTCGAAAAAATTGTATAATTTAATCATTTTTTTTGTACATTACTTTCCAAGTAAAATTTAAAAAAAAATAGTTTGCTGAAAAATAATTGTGGACATTTTGAAGTTAAACATTACATCACTAGGTAATAAATTCAACAAAATATTTATTTATAATTAGAATCTACACATATTGTATTTTTTGTATTTTTGTTAATGACATAATATGTTAACTATATTTTTATATTATTTAAATAAATACTTTTATTTTTTTTTTAAATAATTAATAGTACAATTTATTACTTTTAGCACTTTGGCTTATCTTCCTTTTAATAAACACTGGTTTCTATATTCTAATCTTTATTTGTTAAAAAATAATTATAAATAAATACAGTGTTTTGTCTTACTAGTAAATTCATGTTAAAAAGTATTTTTGTTGTTTAAAACTATCTGGATAGGCCGTTAAAAAGGTCTGAAATTTTTTGGGAGCTCTTTACCATTAGACCAGTCCGAAGTTTTTTACAATATAGCAGCATTTAGTGAGTTAGGTCGGGCAATTTACTTACAATTACTTGTACTCTGGAATCGGTCCAACTCTCTAGAGGTGGCTGAAGGCAGCACTAACTGCGAGGCATTTCTTCATATTCCTATGCTGTAACCGCCACACTAATGTGAAAAGAACGCCACTCCAATTGCTCTTTATTAAAACAGCGTCTTAAGATTTGGCGTGGTGGAGTTGTAGGACTTTGTTTTCAGGTCTCTCTTTTATCCTCACCGAAGGGAGATTAAAATAAACAACAACAACAAAGAAAGTATTTTTAAGAATCCTTTTTTTAACAAACAAAGCTTATCTAATGGTAAGAACTCTGACTAAATCTAACTATATCTATCAATAATGTAAAAGATATTTCCCCTATTTGATCTCAAACAAAATAATTAATTACAAGAAATTTAATTAGTTTTTTGGTATTTTTTAAAAGTTCATGCATTTTTTGAATAATGGTTTAAAGCAGGGGTGGGCAAATTAAGACTTTAATAAATCATTGTAAATATCTATAGAAATTATTGAACTTTTTGATTGTTATTACTTGTAATAAAGAGACCAAAGATACATTGTCTCCAAACGTGGTTCTAAAGAGTTAAAAAAACGAAGATTATATTTATAACAATAGAATATACATTCAGTAAAAGACATAGGCCCTGGGCAGTATTTATTCAATGCTACGGGAGAAATGTGTTGAAAGAGTTGGGTTGGCTTGTACAAGATGGCAAGGGTAACAACTGATGGAGCTTTGACTGAGAAAAACAACCTTTTTAAAGGGAAACTCCCATGGTTTTGACAATTTTTGATATAATGTGTGTTTTGATTTACAGATAATGAATATATTATTCTTTTTTTTTTATTTGTAAGAATAACTTAGTAATTGATGTTTTTCTGACGTAATTTTTCTGCGTATCCAAAACGGTCAGATTTTCATGTAGTTTCTATGTGACGTCACGCATAGATACACACTCTTTTACTACTCCGAGTACCTGCTGAATAACGGAAAACATAACAGTAGAGTTTACATTCTCGTAAAAGAAATATATCTTTGTCTATGCAGTTAGCTCTAAATATTGTAAGCAAAGAAAAAAAATGCGTGTTGAAAGTAGATTTGCATGCTTGACTAACCACGGCAGTGTATATTTTCTCGCCTGACCACTCAACACACAACAAACACTATCGCTTGGTTGTCTTGTCATGACCGACTACACGTAGTCTAGACTAGCCTTAAGCTGACCAGTTTGTTCGAATCAGTCAGACACACGATATATTTACTTCTTGGGATAGGGTGAAGCTTAGATGAAAATGTTATTTTTTTTTCTCGAGTTGGTTATCCTAAGGCTTTTGCATCTCTCTCTCTCTATATATATATATATATATAAACTATAGCATAGCTCTGGACTATGCCTAAGAGCCTGACAACTACTGTAAGAAAGAAGCGACATGATTGGTTAAATCTAGTTTCTCTTTCAGTATTGTTGGGGGGAGTGACGTATGCCTGAGATAAAAGCAGAATATCAAAGAATCCCGTTTTTAGGAGATGTCAATAATGTACTGTCTAATTTATTAAATATAAATGTTTCAAAGCATTTAAATAAAAAATGGTAAAATGTTTACCATTACAACTTTTTACGCAGAATTTAAATATATCAATAACTCAAATTTGAAAAAACTATGAGAATTTCCCTTTAATAAAATAATAAAATATCCCAACCATAAACTAGTAACTGGAATACTTACCCAAAGCTACATTAAATTCATAAATAGTGGAGCACATAATATGTTTATTTAAAATTAACATTAGGGGGTCGTACTAAGCATAGTCGAAGTATGCAGTTTCTAAGGTAAGATTGTTAAAGGGTTCGCTTAATTACCATCGTTTGATATTACAGAAGAGGAATAGCGAAACGTCTACTCAGTGTTATTTTTCGAAGTACACTAGGTCTTTAATAAATTGCATAATAATATTACTCGGAGCCACCAAAGTCATTTTTCGCCTATGGCCTCCAATTATCCAAGGCCGGTCCTGACTGGCAGTTCCGAAAAGTATGTGAAGATTTGGAATTAAAACATTCTGATGTTCGGTAACAGTAGCATACGCTGGCCAATCCATAGATCAATACGGTATCTCGAGGAAGAAATTTTTAGGTTCTTTGTTGGATATTGACTGTTACCCTTTCGTAAAATTTCTAATGAAGAGTTGAAGACAGAGTTCGTATTTATCAT
>JADKLZ010000130.1:1531197-1545691 GCA_021533235.1 Biomphalaria straminea | reverse complement strand
TGTACTGTTTGATTATTTCTAGCAAGATTATTTTTTTTATCATCTGAATGTGTCGCTTTCGGACCAGTATCTCCAAGTGTTCCCACTTCTTACAATGTTTTATGTTTAAGTAAGGTTCCCCTTTCAGACAGTTTGATGATGTAAAGTACATCTGTGTCTATGGCCAACTGTTAATGAGAGTGACATGTTGCCAGCACAATTACCAACCACTTTTAATTTTCAAAATAAATATTATGTACACATACCAGCCTTCATCAAGATTCGAACACGGTTAGGACTAAGCTACCATGTCCATTTGTTTTCCACCACAGTATTGTTTTTTCGATTTTATGCTATGTTTGAAATAAACAGCCAATGGCATGTAAAATATAAAGAAGCTTTTACATTATTTTATTACTGTACATTATTATTGTTGTGATTACTATGTTTTCATTTTCACAATTTTTATGTGTTATCATAATTAAAAGAAAAACTTTTATATAGTGCACCTTTCATGCTGATGACCTGCTGAGCTCTTCTCTTTTTGTAGCAGTGGTGTAAATGGGGCATTCATGCGTTTAAACACAGCTATGATATCTATCATTTATCTCTGGCATTTACTTTCAAAGGTTTGAATTCTATTCTTCTTTTTTTAAAGTCAGCATTCAACTTTTACAGCCATATAAGGAGTACAAGGCCTACCTATTTATACAGTTTTATACAGTTTTAATTTTACTCTGAAGCTAATGTGAGGCATTTAGATTTTCTACATAGTGTGAGTGTTTTATTCCTTAATAACTTATTCTTTTCTTAGTAATATACATCAACTGTCAAATTTGTGAGAAAATCATTTGAGCCGTTAACGATCTCACTGTCCAGGTTCTACCCTCAACAATATGAGTTAAATAAATTTATTGTGAAAAAAAAAATCTCAATTACTTATAAAATGTATAAGTAGACATGTAATAAAATCGCTCGATATGTCCCTCAGATAGCATTGCGATCAATGGATTCAACGCTTCTAGTGCTGCCGTGTTTCTCTCTCAAAAGCTACGGTCTGCGAGCTTTTTCTTTGCACGGATTGAAGGTTTGGAACTCACTCAAGTCTCACTCTCCATTAATTTCAGACAGACATTATGCTATTCAACTTTCAAGAAGAACATTAAGACCTACCTGTTTAAAACTTTTTAGATTAGTTTGTCATGTTAGCTCTTGTGTTTATGTTGGTAAAAGGGGCGTACTGGGTGTCAAAATCGGCCCGGGCATTTCTATACAATTAGACTAATAAATTGCCTCATGTGATGGGCGTCAAAAAAATAGGTATACCTGTCCTCAAAATCATTATGTTAAGTTTTGAGTATCGATAAATTTACACATGCGTACAGTGAACTCTATAAAAGTTCCCCTTTCAGACCTTGTAGCCAGTAGGGCAGATGATGTAAAGGTCAGATGAGTAAACTCTATATGTTGTTGTTGTTTTTAGCACTCAGTGTGTAGACCATAAAAGAATGAAGCCCACAACTAGTAGCACTGTCTAGGAATGTAGGCTATTACATTATTTCGTAAAGTCTATGTGGTTTAATTAGTATTACACAATATAGAGGGATTTTTATATGAGAATATTGTAAAACATTTAACAAGTAGATAGATAGTGACTTTAATGCGGCCCTTTCGGTGGCCCTACCGGCCCATTTTGGTGCCGGCCCACCGGGCATTTGCCAAAATGCCCATATAGCCAGTCCTCCACTGGTTGGTAATATTATAACACCTTAAGCCAACATTTTGTTTGTTAACAGCGCTTTTAAAATAAAATTAATATTATTCCCCTTTTTTTAAAAGTGGCGCTAATCAAGTCATAAATTTGTGGAATGTAGAATATGGACGCGGATCTAAAAAAAAATGTTTAGTCTTTTTTTTTTTAATTTAACATTCATTAGTTATTAAGTGATAAAATTAAGATATTAATACAAAAAATCACATTATAAGTTTTTCTTGCTTTTGTTTTGTGCAGAAAATGTGAAGCATTAAAACTTTTTGGGACATATTTCAAAGACTTTCTAAATCAGTAAATGACTAAATTTTAAAGATTCACTTTTATCATAAAATCTAATTACTCTCACCAAAAACACGGGGTTGCTGAATAGTCATGCTTAATGGTCATGCGGGATGCGCGCTGAACTATCGTTCGGAATAGTCTCGGGTTCATACCCTACCATCTGCCATTCCCCGTCGTCCTGCGGGAGGTTTGACTAGGAAGTAAACTATCTTCAACTCTGAAGCAACATCCGAAACATGTATAAATTATTCCCTAACCTGTCCTCACCTCCTGTACAATAATAATGTCCCTTTCAGGCCACGTGGTCAGTTACAGACTAAGAGTTTCCTTGTTAAAAAGGCACGAGATAGTCAATTGACTAGTCACTCATTTCATGTCACCTGAGATGAACTGCTTTTGAAAAATCAGAGCAGTAAGGACTCAATCCTACCGTAGCGCTTTGGCAAAAAACTTGGCCGTCCGTCTTAGTGCCTCATGGCTACCATAAAGTCGAGGGAATGCCGAGACACGTCCCCCCTCTCGGAGCTGGGGACACTGATATAAGATATGCAACACTGTTTCGACGCTCTCTCCACAGTAACGGCATCGGGAGTCGTAGTTCGGGCGGAACCGGGCAAAGTAAGCCCCAACAGGACGATGTTCCGTCCTACACTGTGCAATAATTGCTTGTTCTGACCTGTTCAGCCGCCACCATGGATGGTCGCGATCTGGGTGACGCATGTGCCAGACACTACGTGCTCTGTTGGATTCACGTCACAGTAACTTGGTAAGTCACAACGAGTATGTGATAGGCCTACGGTTAACGAGGACATCATGTGGCGACCTAGCAAAAACAAGTTAATGGCGAGATAGTTAATGCTTTGGAGAGAATGGCCAATAACTTTGATTGAGGAACCAAACCTATTCTGCTGGCCAGAATTGAACAGTCCACAGCAGTACGCGCAAAACTCAAAACACTCTAAAAAAAGAAAAAGCATAGCCCTCAACACTAAAGTCAGACTGATGGTTCCCTGGTCATGATCACATTCTTATTTGCTTGCAAAACTTCCATGTCAACTGTAGATCTCCAGAAGAGGATACTAGCAATAGAACTAAAATGCTACAGTAATTCCTAGGTATCACTTACAAGGCCACATAAAAATTAAGAGACCAGAAACAAGATTTACACGAAAAAAAATTGAGGAAGATAAAGAAAGCAATGATGAAAAGAACATAAAAGAATGGAAGTGCCTGTCATTGAATAAAATTCTGTTCCAGTAAAAAACAGAGAGGAAAAGAGAAAGACAGTTGACGTATCTTGTGAGGTGCCCCAATGGTCTAACAGAATAAAATATAGGTGAAGTTGAAGGTAATAATTTCTAAAATATTGAATGGCTTGATAATCTTTAGACTGCAACAGATTCCACTAAAATGGACACGCTAAATTTAATCAATTATCAAAGTGATGTATGTAGGTTTGTTAGTAAGAAATACACAATTAACGTGACCAAAAATATACAAAGTTCACATCAACAAGGTAGTTATAACTTTAAGTCTTTTTTACATGGCAAGTTACAGAATATATACTGTATTTATGCTTCTATGCTAGTATTTTTAAAGGAGGTTTAAGATAGTCTGATTGTTCTTGTGGTCGACACGACGGATCAAAGATTGAGCCTTGCTACGAAGCAGGACTTTTTGGCGACGCCGTTTTGGCGCCAAGGTCGTTTTGGCGACGCCGTTTTGGCGATAGGGACGTTTTGGCGCGAAGTACATTTTGTAGGTTTATTGTATTATTTCTTAAAAAAAGAATTGTATATCTATGTTTTGCATGACTGTTTGTGTTAAGACATAATTTCTAGTCAAAATTATTAAGTTATCAAGACTTTTTTCGTTTGAGCGGGGGGGGGGGGGGACTATTTATATTTTTTTTTTTTCCGTTATAAAATAGTAAAAAAGCTGTTTGTTATAAATTTTAAACACATATTTAAGCGAAAATAATTAGTAGCTTTCGTACATTAAATATGTTGTTTGAGCAATTATTTTTATATCTGTTCCTAAAACCTTTTTTTATGTGAGCTATACCAAGTTCATTAATCAATATGACTTATCAATTACTAAATGTAAATGTGTGTTTGTATTTCACATTATTTTCTTTAATTAGCATTTTGGCTTCTGTATGTGTGTTTATTAAGAGGCACATATGGAGGCACACTTTTATTTTCAAAATAAAAGTTTTTTTTAAAGATATTACGTTAAAATTAAAAACAAAAACAAAATGAAACAATGATAGACAAAAAATTGATGCAATTATTTGTTTACATGAACATTGGTTTATTTCATGACTTACGCGTGAGAGAGGAAAGGGGTGGAGGAAAGAGTATACACAAGGAGTCAAATGTGAGCGGGAGGAGAAGGGGGATAGGTGTCACAGGTAATGACCAGTCCCAATGAGATAATCGCCAGACGTATGACGCCAACGACCAGTGCTCGGTGCTAGTCTAATCTTCATTTGTTTAACTATACCTGCGTCAATGCAAGATGTGTCAACCAAATCACCCCTACCAAATTTCTCAAAATATATCTTTCAAACTATCTTAGTGTAGTGATTTGTATCTATCTATTGTTGCTCCTAGTATATTTTCCCATTTGTGGATTGTAGAGTTTGTACTGACCACATTCCGTGTCCTGATTTTTACTATGTGTGGAGTTATTGTCATTCTGCGTAATAAAGCTTCAGATGTAAATATGCTTTTTTTTTGTTATATTAAAGTGTGACACTTAGCTAGTATTTATTCAGTATTAATTTCAAATAAACAAATATGTCTTTTAGAAAGACTTAGGAAAATGTCATCCATCACGATTAGCAGAACTCACATACAAAAAGGGAAGAGGATAGCATGTCATTATCATTCAGGAATCTGACTTATTATTGGCCAATATTTATGAAAGAAGCAAAACCTTTATATTACAAAAAAAAAATAATCGCTTTACGGTGTTAGAATTCATACTATACATACAATATTATGGTACAGTGAAATAAACATTGTTATAAAAGCTACGTGCTATATAAATTATCGTGAAATTATATCTCGCGCCAAAACGTCCCTATCGCCAAAACGGCTGGCGCCAAAACGTCTCGGGCCAAAACGGCGTCGCCAAATCGGCGTCGCCAAAACGGCGTCGACAAAACGTCACGTACTCGCCTTGCTAATACCTTGTCCTTGCGGTCCAGCAGGAGATCTTCAATATTTTGTAATAAAATTTATTCCTATTTAATTGGTCAATGACTGACACAGTTTTGAGAACCTTATAACTAAAGCAAAAGGAAAAGGCAAATGTCACTGACAACTATCATCGGTATTTTTTAAAATTCAAATTCGGAAATACCCGATTTGATTTGTATTGTTACATCCGTAAGTATCATTCTAATGTTTTGCTTAAAATGTGATAATTATGTAGCTATAAATGTATAGAATCTGTTTTCTTATTACAGAAACACAATTTAGTATTTATTTTATCTTAACCCTTTACCATTAACGAATGAACCTCCGTTTATATTAGACTAGAGAGCAGACGTAAATTGGAAGCCTGCTTCTTTCACAGTTTCATTGAGCTGTACTATTTCTGAAGCCCGACCTAACAAAATTTTGCTACATTAGATATAGCTAAGTAGGTTTAGCTTAGCTCAGAATTTTTGTTAAAATCACGTATTTGATATAATTTACGGTGTGTTGATACTATCTCGAATTAGTTATAGTCACCTTTTGGTTTGTTACAACACATATTTTAACCCACTCTGTCTGGAATTTTTAACACTATAGCTACTCAAATCCAATTGTCCGTTGAGACACCACACAAGATAAGTCAACTTTAATACTCCATTCTTCTCTGTCATTTGCTTTTTGATAGAACTTCATTTTTGATATTCTTTCTGAAATACTGAAACCTATCTGTTACCTGTCTGCTTGGACCACGTTAAAGGGGGAGGGGGGGCTATTTTGAGTTTGTGTTTCCATACAAACTATATTTGTAACCTTGTTTTAAGTTTTTTCGGTTTTTTCGTTCCTTTTAACATTATTTTGCAAGACTTATTTTTGTTCTAGTTTGACAACACTCGGCAAGCTACTTGATTACACCAAAATTCACTTAGTTCCTCAACTTTGTGATTTTTTACACTTGGTAAATAATGTTTTTAGTACTATTTAACTTTTGCCGAGATTGGCTTATATTAAAATGTCATAACCATCTCTCTCTCTTTCTCTCTCTTTCTCTCTCTCTGTCTTTCTCTCTCTCTCTCTCTCTCTCTCTATATATATATATATATATATATATATATATATATATATATATATATCTATATATAAGTGTGTGTGTATGTGTGTGTACATAATTAATCTTTATTTGCATCAATGTTTCGGAAAGCGTTTATTGTGCCCTAGAATATGTTCTTCCTGGAGTTAGTGGGAATATTGTAGACTGAGCGGCGAGAGTTCCCCCAGTGCGGGGCTGCGCCCCGCCGCCAAGCACTATTTCCGGTATTGAATGCCAACAAAATACACATTCTGAGATATCTACGGTGTATTATCTTGCTATTAAAAAGTTTTATTTCAAAATCCTTATAGACTATTCCTACTGACCTAGACCCCCCCCCCCCCCCCCCCGTGCCGTTCGGCGCATTTTACGACACAAAACTCTGTGACTGGCAATTTCTTAAGCCTCTCCCCACTCGCTCTAAGGACATCCAAGTTGTACTAGGTTGACATGCAACTTTTATTAGGCTGTAATTCATTTTGTTGGAGAACATGTCTCGCAAACCTCATGCGACACTCTGTCACAACCTTACTAAAGGGTTGACTCCTAGTTCGGCATAGGATTTCCTTGATTTAGACTAAGTCCTAAAATCTGTCTTAGCCATCTTGTTGAACTACATTTTTATTATTATCATTATTTTTTAATTTTGCAGACAGCTATTCACTGCACTTTATTATGGAACCCAGCCTCTGGTAGAAAAATGTAACCTCTTGGCTACGCTCATGTAATTGGGTGTCTGTAGTTTGCTAACGATTTTATATCGAAAAGGAAATTTTTATCGTCAAAATAATTTTTTTTAACAAATTCAAAATCCCATTAGCTACGCTCATAGATTTTGGTGAATTTTTTTTGCTTTAGAATAATGTATTTTCGACCTCAAAACTCTCTGTAGGTGGATTTTAAACCCAAAACCATCTGTAGGGGGTTTAAACTTTAAAAAAAAAAAACTCTCTGGAGGAGGCGGGTTTAAACTCAAAACCCCATTGGGTTGGCTAAGCTCATAGAATTTTGAGTGTGTAATTTGTTTTTTTATTTCTTTTAATATATTGAAGAGGGGGTTTCTAGCGGCCAACCCCGTGGAGGGGGTGTTAAACACCAAACCCTTCTTGCTACGCTCAAAGAAACAGGTGACTGATGTAAGGATAGTCTAACATTGAATTTGAAGAAGGGGTTTTATCGAAAATTTCGGAGGGGGATTTAAAATCAAACTCACCCCCCAGGCTATGCTGTTGGAATTTCAAAATTGTCATTTACATTGTTTTTTTGTACATTTTGTTCTATAGAAGAGGGGGGTTTATCTGCGAAACCCACTGGAATGGGGTTTTAAACTGAAACCCCTTGGCAGCGCTGGGACCAATGATGGTTTAGTATTGAAATCTCGCCTAAAGTTAACAAAATTTAAGCAAAAAATCAGTCATTAAATTCCGATCCCCGTACAGGGGGATCTTTATTTGGTGGGGGGGGGGGGGGGGCCCCGGGCCCATGATTTTAAAAGATTATTATATTGGCACCACTAACTGAGAAAATGTTTGAAACATATTCTCGTATTACAAATTAAATCTAAATGGAATTTTCACATATTGTGCAAAAAGAATCCCTTTTGTTACACAGTTGTTGTTTTTTTTTTTAAATTAATATTACAATAAGTGAAAAAAATGAATTTACCACTTTTCAAAACTTACTAACTACGAAAATTTTATGGCCGACTTAAATGAGAGTAGACCTATCATGTGGTGAACACAATGACTAATCACCTTACTTTCCTAACTATTGTCCTGTATCTAGTCGGTTGGGATTAGGGCGCTTTAAAATTCCCGAAATTCGAAACAAAGTATTTACTGATGTTTAAACTCGAAACCTCTTTAATTTAGTATTTTAGTAAATCTGTCGATGTATTTTTTTTTTCATCGTCTCTTTGAGAATATAATAATATTTAAATGTAATAGCTTAAATGAAGTTTAAAAGAAATAAATAGCAACATGAAAATTTATTTTTTTTAACAAGGAATCTTACAGCACTTTATCCTATGGTGATTTTGGCTTCAAATTATTCGTGATTTCGTAAGGTTCGAGATAAACGTTTTTTTTTTATAAACTGCTCACTCGGGGAAGAATTGTATATCGTAGCAAGGAAAAAGAACTGGCTCTTTACAAACTTTCATTCTAGTGAGCATCATCTACTAGATGATTACTAAATCAAATCTGTTTGAGGCCGGAGGCCGAGGCAACAAAAGGAAGCTTCATATTTCTATATTTTTCATCGTGTTCCATGGAAAAACCATCACTGCTCGTAGTGACCCTTTTGAGGGGTAGTGTTACAGGTAGGACTGGTTATCATGCTTTTCTTCCCTCCTCACCACGTGCAAGTACACTCATTCTAGTCCACTAGATTCTATGATAGCTCTCGTTCTTATCCTACCTGCTTCCCCGGGCGGACGTATCCACTAGAGGCGCCACGCATGAGGCGACGGAAGCTTAAAATCTTCAGAGGATTCCATCTCTCTATTTAGATCTTTTATGTTTATATTGTCTCCATGCCCGAACTCTTATCTCTTCTAGATCGATATCTACATCATTTGTGTGGTCTGCCTTTGGAACGCTTGCATTTTTGTTTGTTTTTAGGCATACAACCCTTGCACCTTTGTTCTCTAACATTCTTCTGAGGTGTAAATTATAGGAAAAAAAAGACGTATAATTCAAACAAACACTTTTTTATTTAAAGATGGTATAATGAAAGTAAAGTTGTTTTGTTTTTTTTCAAATATTGTGTTCTTTAGTGCTGATAATGTGCAGGTCATATATTTGTGTGGCCTACGATTAAAGAGGGTGTCATGTGACCATCGCAACGACCAACCGCCTTTAGTTTTCCACAATTAATGTCACATACAAAGTAGTGGGATGTGGCCGAGAGACATACAAAAATCCTGAAATTAAAAAAATATCAGTCTTCTCCAGGATTCGAACCCAGGACACCAGTTTAAAAAGCAGAGCGCTTTATCACTTAGTCACCACCGCCTAAAAAGGAAGGTTAAATATTACATTAACTCTATGTGTGAATAATTTTAAAAAATCATATCCCAAAGAAAATATGATACATACATTTACTCTTAAGCAGAGTTGCCTACAAGTAAGCAACATGCGTATTTAGTACGCAAATGGACACCAAAATACGCAAGTACGGTTTGGCATCTGAAAATACGCATTTTCCCCTCTGAAGCAGAAAAAAAATTATATAAGTCAATGCTGAATTGGCCATTATTAGATCTCCCACGAGATTGTATAACTTTTTTTCGCGAGATTTAAATGTTAATTAGGGGCGGCCTTAAAATCACAAAATAAAATTCAAAACCCAGTTTACACTGGGGTTCAAACTCGAGACCCATCAAGCGTGCTGTTTATTTTTCAGTTGTTCTACTCTGGCACAAAGAGTGCTGATTATGTTGGGTTGTTGTGATAAATGGTCCTGTTTGGGGTGAACTAACTTTTATTATAAAGTTCTTTTTATTAATTCACTGTTGTGTTTATTATATTTATAAGTAGAAGGAGAACGTGATGCCTGATTATGTCTAAGTGGTTCAAAAGTAGTTACATAAATAATTGTGTGTGTGTAATGTGGAATACACTAGCTAGAGGTATTATGATTATAAGATCATTGCAAAGTGACAAGAACATCATCATTCTAACGTTTTCTAGAAAAGTCTATGATAAAAGGGTACAAATTTTGAAAAAAATGTACAAATGTTTTTATAACTTATGGCTACATTTCGTGTATATTACGTGCTTAAATGCCTTGTAGTCATTCCTGAATATATTTCTCAATATTTAGGGAAAATATGCATTTGTCACCCAAAATCGCATTTCCTGGTCTGGCAATACGCATTTCCATTTTGACATGTAGGTATCTCTGTCTTAAACAAATAAAATTAAACATTAAACATTAAAATTTCAGAATGAAAATGGCTGACGTTGAAGTTCAACTGCCTTTAAATGAGATGAACATAAATGAAGCAAACAATAACGACACACCAAATGATTGTCGCGAAGACAAGTATACATTTCCTAATGGATCAGACATTAATAAGAACGGCATAAACATGCATACAGCTTTGATGTCATCTGTTCAAAACGGTCACATTGATATTGTTAAATATTTACTACAAGCAGGCGCATGCGTGAATGAAAAAGATCCCAATGGCTTGACAACATTGATGATAGCGTCTCGACAAGGAAACTTAGAAATAGTGGAGCTTTTATTAAATAATAATGCAGCTACTGAGGAAAATTGTAATGAAGGTTCCACAGCACTTATTTTGGCGTCATATTTAGGCCATGCAAACGTTGTTCTTAAGCTCATTGATTCAGGCACCAATGTCAACATACAAGATTCTTATGGGATGACAGCTCTTATGAAAGCTTGCATTAAAGGCTACTCTGATATAGTCAGACATCTCATAGATCATGAAGCCTCTGTAAATGCGAAGAATAACAAAGGCAGGACAGCACTGATGATTGCCACAGAAAACGCTCAAATCACAACCGTCAAACAGTTGACATCATCAGGCGCCATTGTTGACGCCGAGGACAAAGAAGGGTGGACAGCTTTGTTGATAGCCTGTTGCAGTGGAGAGTCTGAGCTGGTTCAAATTTATATAGATAATGAGGCGAATGTTAATGATACACTGAATGACGGTACCACAGCGCTTATGTTATCAGTTCACCATAACCACACTGATATTGTTAACTTACTTTTAAATAACAAAGCTAACATTAACCAAACAAATGATTCTGCTGTGAATGCATTGATGATTGCATCTGAGAATGGGAATACAGAGATAGTCAAGACACTCATTGAACGTGGAGCTGATGTCAACATGAAAGATACCGATGGGTACTCGGCTTACTTAAAAGCTTTTGCTAAAAGACACCTCCAGGTGATAAAATTACTTTTAAGTAATGGAGTAGATGTCAATGAAAAGATAGTCAATCAAGAAAGAACAATAGTTGGAAGGTAAAGAAAAGAGTTTTATTATTAGCAGTTTATTTTAATATTTTTTATATAGTATTACAACTTTTTCACGAATTCTCTTTCAGCGGATAGCTGTAGAGTTAATGTGTGGCATGGACATTAAAAGTAATTTTTTTTCGAGTTTTCTTGTGGAAAAATCTTATCAACCTACGCAGTACTGTCACAGTACGGACTGTCGCGAGTGTACCCAGCAATTTTTCTTTCCATATGGTATTGTAAGTGGAATCGGCTTTGCTGTAATAGTTCTTATTTATCAAATAATATTCGAAAGTTACAACTAAGAAAACAAACGGGTTTCTTGTTCAACGTAAATGAAAAATTAGAAGAAAAACATATCACGTACACATTTAGTGAGTAAGCAACGGAGGATTTCATGTTGTTTTATCCAAGGTGTGAGCCTTGCCCACATAAAATGAAATAAAATAATCAGATAATTTTCGGAGTAAATCTGTAGTTTTTATTCATATTAGAAGAAATTAAAATATCTTATTTCATTTTCTTTAAAGTTTTTTTTAGCGGCCACATTATGGGAAAAGCCGCTATTAGGTTTGTGCAAAATGTCCGTCTGTCCGTTTGTCACACTCAGGGCGCCAAAATTAGAAGAAATACGAAAAAAATTATTTTACCATTAACTGCGGCTTGAAAAGTTTAGGTGCAACGGCTACTTTTAGTTTTCTAAAAGCAAGCCGTGTGATTTATAAAAATTAATTATGCAAGCAATTTCTAAATAACTAAACAACAATTCTAAAACAATTACGTAAATGTAAAGGAGGAAATGTTACTATACAAATGCTCTAGGCATGTAGATATCACGCACATTTTTTTAAAATGAACTTTTAGCAGCGACTTGCGTGTACTAGCGTAAAGCCCGGTAATGACATGATTCTAAACTAATTTCTTAAACTTTAAAAAAAAAAATGTTTAGTGCCCCCATTAGAATGAAATAAGCATATTTTTGTGCGTTTTGTCTGTCCGTCACGGTTAGATAAAAAAACAATAAAGGCTTTTGAAAATATGATTTAACCTTTACTATTCTTTCAGAAATATTGCGATAGTTTAAGGATGGGGGCATGCAGGAATTGAGCCAGGGACCAACGATAAATCCGAACTACAGTCTATTGCGCAAACATCAAGATAATGCAGGTTTATACCCTGCTCGCCACTCTCCATCGTCCAGCGAGAAGTTAATTATTTTCAACTTAGAAGGAACATCCAAACATCTTGCAAATAGGCGGATCTGATAGGGATCCGACTCCGACGAGGGCCGCCTCTGAGTTTGTGTATCACACAAACTCTCTTTATAATCTTGTTTATAATGAAATCGTAGGGACGAACAGAATAACAGACAACATAAAACTAAAAGCAGTTTTTTTTCCTTTAGAATGTAGCTAAAAGTGATAAATTATATATTAATAAAGACTAACTGATGACTTGCTTTAAAATGACATGCATTTGTATTTTTAAGGAAAATGTTCACATCACCACAACTTAAAGAACCCAAAATTGTTCAGCAGAGGTATGTATACACTTTCCCAGAATTCTAATGTATAACGTATTATTTCTAATTTACATAAACGATTTACAAAATTGCATTAGTTTAGGAACAAAAGTAAGATTATTTGCAGACGATTGTATAATATATAGGACAATAAAAACAACACAAGATACAGGAATTTTATAAAAAGAATTAGATAAATTACAAAAATGGGAATCAAATTGGAGCATGTCGTTCTATTAAGAGTAACAAAAAAAAAAAAAACTAAAATTAATTCCACTTATCTAGTAACACAAGTAACTCAGACTAAAAACGCAAAATACCTAGGTGTTATAATAAATAAAAAATGATGAAACTATCAAAAAATCACTAACACAGTATTAGGGTTTATTAAAAGAAATTTCGATAAATCAAAAAAGGACATAAAACTAAAATGCTATTTAACCTTGGTTAGGCCAATAATAGAATATGCATCCTCTGTTTGGGACCCGTCAAGAAAACATTAAGAAACTGGAACAGACACAACAATAGAGCGGTGAGATTCATAACAAACGAATATTCACATTTGACTAGTGTGAGGAAACAAGTTTATTTAATAATACAATTTTTTATTTAATAGAACATATGTACAGTTAGCATTACACATCTCAACTCTACTCGGTTGTTTTCCTCTCTCTTTCATAACATACGCGTCACTTCCGCAAGTCCCCTAACTCCCAGTTCTCCAACACTTGACCGTGTGTCACGGTTGACCACACATAGTAACCGTGTCACAACACGGTAATTCCTTTGATAAAATCACTAAATTTAGAAAGCCTTAAGGATAGAAGACTTAAGAGTAAAGTAGCAATTATACACAAAACACTGAACCATAATCTCCAAATACAAAAAAAAAAAATTATAAAATACTCAGAAAGACAAAGAAAAAAGCACACTCCTCGTCCCATATGCTATGACGCATTTGTACCAACGCTCTTTCTTCCAAAGTGCCATTAGAGCATGGAATGGGTTGCTTGAGCTAGCCAGGAAAACCAGTGACTTGGCAGAATTTAAGTCATTTGTTAATATGCATGACTGAATGCATGACGCATAAGACGTATTCATCTTCTTTTTTGAAGTAACGTCTGTATTATATAAGGTAAGAAGAAAAGAAATCTGCTAAAGATATTATTTAAATACAAGCAGATGGTACCGTGTCCTGAAGGCCTTAGCTTTTGTATAACTGATCTAGTACATTTGATTGAGATACACGTGAAACAAGGCGAGAGGTTTTCTTAATACTTTTTAAATTTTCACACAAAAAAAATGATGTAAACTCTGAAAATGGGGTTTACAAGTTTAAGCAAAATATTCATGGCTTATATAAAATACTAAGAAAATAGGTTGACACAATGTGTTAAAGGCTTTCTTTAAAAGAGATAAATTTAAGTATTTTTATAATTATTTTTAAGGTCATCCGTTTGGGATGAACATTTCACAGTGTCAGTAGAAATCTATGGAACGTTAAGTTAAAGTGTATCAACAATCGTCAGACGGTTATGATTTCTATTTGGGACTTTCAAACATATATATATATATATATATATATATATATATATATAAAACATAAATCTTCCTAATATGTTGCTTTTTATGTTAGATTCTAT
>JADKLZ010000130.1:1498588-1512574 GCA_021533235.1 Biomphalaria straminea | reverse complement strand
ACAATTGCACAATCCATTTTGAAAAAAAAAATGGTTTCTGTAGAAATAAATATGTAATAGATATTACATTTGCCGGTGCAGATTTTCTATTTATGCTTAAAATAAGCAAGTTATTTTCAGTGAATATTGTGATGATGCTTGGTTCAGGCTTTTTACTGGAGTCAACTTTAATAACTCAGCAGGCGTTTGAGTTTTAATGTTCGGGTGTATTCAATGCAGTTAACTAACCAACACTTGCACGAAACAAGACACATCGATTTAACTAGCAACAGAAGTGATGAATGCTGGTTAACACTTTGAATAATACTTTAATAACGAAAATAGGTCAATTTTATTCATTCTACTTCCTGTTTTCTACATCAGGAGTTATACGTGTCTTTTTCCCGGTCTGAAGCCGATGTGAACATATAACAATAATGTCAAACGAGACTCTGACAGCTACTCAAGTGCCAATGTGAAGGGAATGTGTTTTTCTATAACAAGTTAAGTAGATTTTATATATTTTTATATTGATCAGTTTGTTTCTAAAAATACCATATATCTACTTAGTCCATAGGTTAGAAAAAAATCGTCTCCTTAATGTGTGTTTCTGCAGTGGCTAGTAAAGAGTAATATTTAAAAGACAAAGTTTTGTTTGAGGCACTGTTGTGTTTCAGTGATGGCGGTTATTTGTTGTTACAAACGTATTTTTTATATTGTCTTTAATTTTTGTATTTGTTTTTTTTTGAAATATTATTATGCTTTGTTTCTAAATAAACTATTATTATTTAAAACTTATACTTTATTATTATTTTTGTATGTTGTCAGGGGGTGATATGGCGAAAATGAATATGTTACTTTGATATTTTGGTATGGTATCCTCTTGTTGTGAATGTAAATGTAAGTGTTTTGAACTAATAGATTTGAATGTGGGAGACAATGTTTAAGTAAGGTCTTTCTCACCGTCAAGGAAGGGTGAACGTGTAGTTCCTGGACTGGTGTTTATATATTTCAGAAAGTTGATGGACTAGTAATTGTGAAATAAGATTTATCTGATAGTCGATGTCATGTATTGAATATTAAAGTATTATCGTTATTCACGGAGTTAAAGTGTGATATTTATTCATAGAGTGGAAGTTTACCAAATAATAAATAATTTTTCGTATACGTGAAACCCCTAGTGAGCCACAAGAAACACAAGACAGAAGGTAAGTCCAGCTAAGCATAAAGGAAACTTGACATCTGGGGACGCGTTCGTACCAGGTATTGTATCTATAGTACCTGTCATATGTCATTCGTCACTTAAGTAATAGTACAACTGATAAAACTGACATAATTGTCATAACTAGTTCTACGTATGAACTACTGATTATCACATGTGGCTGGATGGAGCTGGATAAAAGTACAACTGATTTTTTTTTCATCGCCCTCTTGTGGGCCAGATAAACTACATTTAAGCGAAAGTTGTAAATATCCAATATCTCACGTCACAGGAAAAAAATAAATATTGCTCTATATCCTACGCAAGCAAGGTCTCGTCAACATTTTTTCCTCAAGCCTAGTTCTACACGAGTTACACCCAGTGTTGACATTCTCCCAATTCAAGCCTAATAGACGTTCAAGCCTACCTTACAGGATCACCAATGAAATATTATCTTTTTTTTTGGAAAGGAAAGATTCACTAAACATATATATTTAAATTCCTTGTATTAGTTGTTGTTATATTAAAATTCGTTGTATCAGTTGTTGTTCCTTAATGTTAAATAGTACAGTATTTTTCATATTGATATTATTTGGCAGGTTGAATAACTTTCTTTCTCAGCAAGTTACTGGTCGCTCCGCTTCGTCCCAGTTTTGCAGCGAGTTCTACTGTGCAGGAATGACAACAGTAATTGGCTAGTTGTGTCAGACTTGATTGAGGATCAAAATTAAAACGACGACTCGTCTTGACTCCACTTCGCACCGGACTGTCGTAATGCATTACACTGAACCGCACTGAACTGAAACAAGCCAAATCATGAATTTAACTGGCTTGACTGCAAAGGCTTCACACTTTATACAGGCTTCCCGCTGGCCTTCCAAAAAAAAAAACGATGGAACGTCCCTTGATCATTCTCGTTGATCACATGCCTAGATCCAACTTGACTGACCTTAGTATTGTTTACTTTAAATGTTTCTTGAAATTAAGCCAGTCATCGGTATTGACCTTTGCGACTCGTCTCAATCGAAGACTGTTTGCGTCGGCTACACTCACACTACTTCCCCTATTCGCACCATCAACAGAGTTAGAACCCCTTAGATGTCCTGGAAAAAATATAATACATAACATGGGCTGTCAAGTTTTATCGCTGCAGGAGGGGGTCGAGCGGTGGGAGCAGCAGTGGCTTGTTTCTTGAGCTTTACGAAGCCATCCATGTTGAACTTATTATTTGTTTTTCTCAAGTTGATTTTAATCTTGTTGCTGGGACGTCGCGTTTGATTCGCTCTCTTGTCATTCAGTAATGGAAGCAGCAACTTAACAAATGGAGAGGTAAAGGGTGTCACAGCCGTGATAAAAAATATCATTGGTCTAACAGGTTGCTTCATCAGTAGGAGTTGCAGGTCCTAAAGAGCTAGTGTGAAACAACATCAAATTCATAATAGTCTTTTCTTCTTCTTTGTCATTCGTTCTCTTCAGCATTCTCTGATGCACAAGAAGGGCAGGTTTCGCTCGTTCCGACTTTAAGCTTCCGGAACATATGTTGTCTCATTCTGGTTCTGATTCGAAAAATTATGCCCTGGTCACGTCAAGGTAGCTTACACTAGGCGTCCTTTTTCTCGCTATTCGGATGTGAGATGGTCTAATTCTCATTTATTCCACATTGGTCTAGTTCTCATTTATTCTACACTGATCAAATTATCATCTATTCTTATGAATATGTCTATGTAAATTTTAGTCAACTGTAGATGCTTGTCGGATTATGACAAATTACTCAGCAATGTTTGAGTTTCTTGTTCGGGTGTGTTCCAGTGTAGTATACTGACAACACAAATAAACACCACCAGTTTTAACAAGTAGATAGATGTGTCCGAAACACTGGTGAACAATTAACAATCAATTTAATCAAATAAAAGACCACAGTCAAAGCCACTTTCAATACAAAAACACGTCATTCCCTACCTTCTGTCTCTAAAGAGCCTCTAAACCATTTAAACCCAAGCGTCACTAGTTCCGTTCAATACACGTCTTCTATGGTGCGTTTCTAACTAACTAATAATATAAACTAAGTGGCTAACATTCTACACTGGTTCAATTCTCATTTATTCTATTCTCTATTACTTTCATCAATACTTCTGGGTAGGGAGGTATTTTCACTTGTTTGTTTATTATTCCATCTTTGGCCAGTATGTCTGCTTTTTCATTGACTTTTAATTCAATATGTGCTGGAATTCATGTCTGAAATCCATGTTTGGACAGCTGGTTGGTAACAATGAAAGAGCAAAAGAGGCACAAATCTTCAGCATCAGACTAACGTACCTAAACTAAAAAGTAACACTAGAAACATATCGAAAAAAATTAAAGTTTTACAGGGGTAAAACAATCCTATTAAGTACAGTAGGTCTAAGCCATGAAAGTACGGTTGTCCATTAGTCCAGCCAATAAGACTTTTCTAGGGCTAGTTAAATCTATTATGTTAATAAGAACATTCACTTTAATGTTTAAAAACTATTATGTATTTGTTGGAGTAGTCTCCTTTGAGTTTTATGTTTGTAGTGATTTCATACAATAAGGCGGCTGTTGGAAATTCAGAGTTTTGCTATTAAATTATAATTCATTATTTGTTCACTAGTTGTGTTGTTGAATGTATGGTCGTCAAGCTATTAACAAAATCGTGTTACAGATTCACCTATTTCATGTTCTCAAGTAATATTAAAGATGGTAAGTGCTAAGCCTGCAAAACAGCAATGGCGTCATTTCCAATAAATGACGTAAAACAAAATTCACATCATTTGACATTGGGAAGTGTGGACAAGAGGCTAAGTACGCATGAACTTGGCTTCACTATATAATAAGGTGGCTCAAGGTTTGACACCCGAACACCTAATGTGTTTGCTGAGCTTATAAAGGCAACACGGAAAGCTTCAACAAATGAGATTTAGCCATAGTAACAAAGTGTTAAAGTTGCGCTATATAAACGCTATTTAAAAAACAACAACACTTTATCTCTTCAACAGAACTATCGGCACTATATAGATTGAGCTATAAAGAAAAAACTTTATAAATAGAACATTTACTATCGTCATCAATATGCAGATTGATCCGTAACTCCGAACTGTTAAATCATTTAAACGAGGGGTGGGGACTTCGTCTTACAGTTATACTTTAGAAATTATAAATCTGACGTGTACATAAATGCATTTGGTTATTTAAGATACACACTTTATATAGATTTGTTCTTTAAATTTAAGTTAGATATAAATGGGATTAAGTTATCAACACTCGTACGATATTAATCAATATATAGATGTGTACGTCTCAATGCGTTGACTTCTGACATGTTGAATGCACATTGAAATGCACTTAATTAGGTTTTGAACCATCCACCCTGGAGTCAGAAGAGTATGACAGAGCATCATGGAGTCGCGCAATTAAAACTGCTGCATATAGTGCTGAGGACATGAGAACAGCGCTGGCAGAAGAAATGTGCCGCGGAAAAAGAAAGCAAGGTCAATGAAACTAGCTCCAGCTCAAACAACTTGCCCAGTGTGCAGCGGAACATTCCGGACTTACATAGCCACACGTGGAGGCACAAAACACCAGTGAATAGCCCAAACTATATATACTCAATTACTTAAAGGTAAAGTTCCCCTTTTTGAGTTTGCAATAATATAGCAGATGATTGTAAGTTCATCTGTCGTCGATGAGATATTTGTAAAAAATATTTTTTACAAAGTTTATATCATATCATTCTGTTTGTCTGTAAAAAAAATTAAACGTCAATTCTTAGACAAACAATCTCTGATCAAGTGGAAATTTAGCAAAAATTATTCTTTTTATCCGACAACACTAGAGTAAATTATACTTAAAAATATATCCAATTGGCTAATTAACTATAGGTAATAATTTATTGCTTTTTATATCACGAACAAGAGAAAAAATGGCATTGAATTAAATTGGTTGTATAAGCTAAATTAGTTTCCGTTGTAAGTTGCATCTGCAAAGTAAATTTATGCTCTCTCTCCTTTTGGATCTATCCATTGCCACCTCTAACCAGCTGCTAGTGTCAATCTTGAAGAGCTTCATGTCACGTTTGCATACATTCGTATAACGTTATATAATATATAGGATCGTATCGTGTTGAGAAAGCTAAAACCATGAAACGGCGCTAAACAACATCTGTTGGTGAAAATATTTCTAATTGCACAGATTTATTGTTGTTAGTCTAGATCAGTGGTCTTCAACGAGGGCGATATCACCCCCAAAAGGCCTCCTTTTCGAGATTTTGGAGGGCGCTGGGAGCCAAAGGGGCGGTAGGGGAAGCTGGGCACAAAAGGGGGCGGTAAACTTTTTAAAAAGCCATCTGGAGGAAGGGGGAGGGGTTTAACTCAAAAACCACATTGATTTAGCTACGCTCAAGAATTTTTGTGTATAATTTCATTTTTTTTTAATATTAAAAGGGTATATTTTAGTTTAAAACCCCGCTGAAGGTGTAAGGGGGGGGGGTAAACTCAAAACTCCTTTGGCAACACCCATAGAATTTTGAGTGTGTACTTTGCTTTTTTTTATACTGAAGAGGGCGCGGTATCGTACATTTCGGATGGGTTTTAAAATCTAAATCTTCCTTAGCTAAGTTTGTGGAATTTGGGGATTGTCGTTTGCGTATTTTGTTTTTATAGAAGAGAGGGGGTTTAACTGCAAACCCCCCTGGTAGGGGGTTTTAAACTTAACATTCCATTGGCTGCACTGGGGCAAGATGGTTTAGTATAAAAACCTCACCTAAAATAAATAAAATCACAGCAAAATCAGAATATGAATTTTGTTGATTTTCAATACCCGAAATATTGATTGGCGTCGGGTCTTCGCTGAAAAGAGAATGAAGTCTACAATCTACAATTTTTACACTACTTCCAGGAAGAACCTATTTTAGGGCACAATAAACGTTTTCCGAAAAAATGAAGGGTCAGAATGTAATAAATATTTATTATGTACACACATGTCCATAGATAGGCCTATATGTTTCCCCCCCCCCCCCAATCCCGTACCCTGAAAAAAAAAATCCTGGCTAAGCCCATGTGGTAAACTAAATATAGACATAGTATAATTAGCTAGCTTCTGATTTAACATTAGAAATTGAGTTCGGAAACCTAATTTTCTATTTTTATTTATTTTTTTTATTTTTAACTAAAATCGGAGGGTATCTATTGTCCTTAGATCATGCGCGCGTAAACGTTCATGATTTGCTAAACAAAGTGGATAATACGTCCTTTAGATTATAGTTTATTTTATCAACATTTGTTAATGTATTAATATGTAAACGTTAATTAATAAAAACAAAACTTTAATTGTAACATTCAAATAGAATAATTCAATCTTTTTTGTTAAACAAAAAACATTGACAAAGTGTTATGGAAACTCTCTGACAATAGTAATGGAATATTGCAAACAGTTTTAGTGAATTGCCACTAGATAAAAATAAATAACAAAGAGATGTTAGGCTCTTAAATTGTGTTCAGATGCGGCCTTAGCAGTGCACGGGGCCCTGGGCGAACGTCAAATGCGGGGCCCTGCGCTGGAAGAGTAGACTAGATATTGTAGATATATCGTACAATGCCAGGCTAATGGGATCGTCCGCCCCTAACACTGAAGGCCTTTTTACTTGCTGAAAATACTATGTTACGTAAGTAATGTACTATTGACCTTTAAACTACATAAACTCGAAATGTTCTCCAGCTTAACTTCTGAATCTAATAAGTCCACAAAATGTAAAAGACATCTGCTCTTTGTGACTGACATCAATCGTGCAATCAAGGATAACAGGAAAATATACCATCAGGTTCATAAACTCATTTTGAATCATATATCCGAGGTACTGGTCGTGAGCCTTGGCGTTATGATTCATCGAAGTTCTTGCATGGTTAGGTCAAATTTGTCACGCATTTCAACCAAGCCTCAAAACTGTCTGTTGTTTGGCTCATAAAATTTTTCCGTTTTTTTTTTGTTTGTTGTTGCTGTTTTTTTTTTTTGTTGTTGTTGTTATTTCCTAATGCCAAGGTAAACTGTTAAACAGTGATAGCAGCTTAGAATGTACAGGTCATAAGATGATGTCCTAATTGAAACTGAACAGTATTTCGAAACCAAAAAATGTCATGTTAAGAGCTGAAAAGATATTTGGTATCATAAAAATGTCTAGTAATATTGAACAACAAGTTGTAGTTTATGAGAAATGGTATGGTTTTCGAACCGGACGGTGACAAGTAAATGTCCTTTCGCGGGGCCCCCCTTAGGCGCGGAGCCTGGGCCTATCGCCCCACTTGCCACTCCTAAGGCCGCCACTGCTTGTTGCAAACTGAAGATCGCTGGATTTCAAAATATGTTTCTTCTTTCCCGTTTTGTTAAGCTCTTAAATACAATTTTAATTATTTTTTTAGAATGAACAAAAATCAACAAGATTCAACGGTTGGAGATGAATTCAAGCAGGCTAAAAAGTTTTTTTTTTATGGTATGCATCTAACGCAAATGAATGAAAACAACCTCCGATTAAATTGATTATTGTATCATTTTTTTTCTATTATCGATATATTAAATCTAGTAAATTTAAATCGGTCACCTGCGGACAATGGTTATGCTTGCCCTGAGTGTGGCCAAATATGTAGGTTACAGTTGGGGCTGCGCAGCCAAAGGAAATACTGCATTCCTCATTAATCTTCGGACTCGAAGACAAGCCTTATATCTATATCTATTTTAAAGAATTTTACAATCTTACGTAACTTGTTTGTTAAAAAATGAATTACTGTCTAAAGACACCGATATCTGCAATTCACATAACAATGCTCTATAAAGAAATTATGATTCGCTTCTAGGATATAAATAAATAAATAAAAACAATTAAATATAATTGACAATTATGAAACATATGTTACCGATGTTCAAATTGAGTTGCAGGTGTGCCTCAAAACTCGAAAACTCAAAAAAATAGGTTTACAAAATTATTTTTTTGCAAAAAAAAAAAAAGAATGTTAACATAGGAGGCACAACATAGATGTGGCTACATTTGAATGTTTTAGTAAAATTCCAAAACTTTGATCGAAAATGGAATTATGTTTTAGCTAGTTAACCTGGTTAACCTAGATTTAGTGCGTACCAAACTTAGTGAATAAACAAAGAAATCGACTGGATGTAGCCACTAGATGAGACATTCGCCTTGCTTTGGCTAGTTTAAAGCTGGAAATTTTTAATATTGTCAGAATGCAGAAGGCACAAGGTTCCCATTAGCTTAATTTCATTTTGTAGTAAGTTTATCAAAAATAATTTTAATTTTAAAAACATAAATAAATTTGCAATAAAACCTTTAAAAAAAGTGGCCCTAATACTCAACATTTTAAAAGGGTCTATTCTTAGGATTTGAAAGAAAGTCATGACAATTAAATTAATTTTTGTGTGTAATCACTGCAAATTATTTAACATAATTCTGTTATAATGATAATATTGGCAATGCCTTCGATTCCGAAGATTAAGGCTAAGTGTAGTGTTTCAAATAACTACACAAACCCAGTTGCGACTTGCATATTATCTTGACAACGGCTTTGTCTGCTGGCGGACTATTTAAGCTTTCTTTCCGTCTTTTGCGCCTGTCTTCAATAATAGCTTTTCTTTGATTCTCAAATTGCCTTTTTTAGATGACATCTGCTGCCAGAGAATGCCGTCAGGTATTTTCATCTATGACAGTCAGGGTAAACTCCCCCCCGCCCCCCCCCCCCCCCCCCCCCCCCCGGCGGGGGGCCCCCTCTGTATCTAGGCCCTACTCTAAGCTCGCCAAAGAAGATCGCCTTTGGCCTGCGGTCGTCTCCCATTAGGGATAAGTGTTATTGACTGCATAAAAATTAAAAATAGTCGACATTTTGTTCATATATGCCTTCTTGAAATTATTTGTGTTTTTCTTAGAGGGGGGCGCTAACGGAATTTTTAATAGAAAAAATACGAAAATGGGGCGGTAGGCCAAAAAAGGTTGAAGACCACTGGCCTAGACTTATTAAGTATTTGATGACATAACTGATCCAAACTAATGGATCTAATAACATTTCTTATATGCTTTCTTTTTTTTTAAAGTATTTTTTTGTTCAAAATCTGAATAAAGTGACGAAGTAAAAAACGTATCGAATGTATTACTAACCTAAAGACTCTATCTTGTTCAAAAACATAGCTTAAATAATTTTTGAATCATAAAACTGTAAGCATGTATAACTATGAAGATAATGATGAGCTTTTATCATTTTTGAGATAGTTGTAACGTATGCAGAATATGTCACAGTTAAGTATAGAATATACCCAATTACAGATGTACACTTATGTATGTATCGGTACCATTTCATTTTGTTATGTCGTCTTTATTTTGTGTTTTAAATATTACATATAAGAAAGCAAGGTATTAACTCTTTCTCTCTGTAATAATTTTTCTCGATCTGATAGTATTATTAGTTTCGTTCATTTGTATTTCACTATTCTGTCATTTGCAAACTTCAATATTTCTTTTTTTGGGTTTGCTATCAGAAAATGTAACTTTTGGTATTGAATTATAGGAGAATGCATGCTCTTTTTACACAAAACAAATTAAAGTTTACAAGTCTAAAAACCAATTTAGTTTAATGGTGGTTGAATCAACGTTGGAATCGTCAATTATTAGAGAAAGAATTAATAAATGTTTATATGTTATATGTAAATATCCTATTTGTAGACTTTATTGGAAATAGTGTCTGCCTGAGGTGGATTTTGAATGGGCATTCAAAGAATATATGGTTTACTGTTTTATGGAATAATTGTATGATTCTAGCATAAAGGAGCTAGTGTAATTTATTTTCGTTCAGCTGGTAATTTAACAGAGGTGTGTGTCTTGTTCTTAGTTTAAAAATTTAAATTGTTCTTTGCTTGTGAGGAGATTCATACTGTCCAGATTGTTAGGCACGTTCATTTTTTTTTTGTACATGGCTCTGCCTGTGTTTCCTGTTACCCATTGGTTGAGTCGCTTCTCTTTGTGATTTTAATGTAGCAAAGGGTAACAAATATTTCAAAAAATGTTCCTTGGGGAAAAACAGAATTGTTCCCCTTTTCTGTATTAAACTCATTTTATTTTAATTTATCATGCTTGTTACTTATGTGTGACAGTGTGACCACGATGTTGAAGAGAGTAATCAATGTAGATATGTTCATTTTATTTTTTTTTTTGAACAAAGAAAACTTATTACTTATGATTAATAGCTTACAGCTAGTCTATAGCTCGAAAAAATATATTTAGTTCAATAGTTACGTACGTTATATCTTGTACATACAATAGAATGTACATTTTGTAAAAATTAATGCCATTTTATTATTATTATTGTGTTATTTAGGTTTGAGATTAAGGCATAGGCCAGTCACATAGTTTTCTAATTCAATATGCTATTCTGCTTTTCTTCAAATCAGTTTACTCCTAGCCATACACTAGAAATTTACCACCATGGGTACTTTTAAAGAAAATAATCAAATGTTCAAGATATTCATCTTTCCAACGTGCTTGAAAACGCTTAGCAATATGGTCTATCAGATTATTACATACATTTAAGATAAGAATTTATGATAGAAACCGCCATATTGAGTTGTTATAATAAAAGAGCAATGAATGTGCAATTGAAAAAGATATAGATTTATATTTTGTCATTTTAGTGTATATTCACTTATTCTAGGCGAATACTTCTCAATAACCAATGAAATAACATACAAATAAAATACTGTGACTATTTTAAAAATAGAAAATTAAAACAATATATAGTTGCGATTCTCATTTATACGAAGCTATTTTACTTATGAACAGGTAATAAGCAGTCTACAGTATACCTGTGACAAAGATTTGTAATGTAGCAACAACGCATGCGCAACTAGCATACAAACTCGTTACTGGCTACATTGTATTTGGATTCATAGAATTTTTCTTTCACTTTCGATTTACCTTTTTGCAATACTTGGTTTTATTCACTAAATCTAGTGTTTTTTGTGTTGTTTTTTTTGTTGTGTTTTTTATGCTAACCCAAATGCAGCTTAAGGTAACTAGAAAATACAATATAGTGTGGCAGGTACAATATTTCTATTGGCTGTAAACAATATATTATAGAAATTCAGGACTGTTTTAGATAGTTTATCAAATGTTATTTCAAGTGTGAATATTATTTTTATATTGACCATTTCGTAATCCAACTACTAGACTTTAGTTCGGATTTATCGTTGGTCTCTGGCTCGATTCCTGCATGCTCACATCCTTAAACTATCGCAATATTTCTGAAAGAAAAGTAAAGTTTAAATCATATTTTCAAAAGCATTTACTGTTTTTTTTAATCTAACCGTGACGTACAGACCAAATATAGTTCGTCCATCGTGGTTCGATGATGACCACTTTGTCATCCAATGGGCTGAGGGCTTTGCACTGGGGTTTTGTGCCTCCTCGTGTGGCTGGTGAGACCTATGCGAGCCCGGAATGTTCGGCCGCACTCTGGGCAGGTAATTCCAGCTGGAGCTAGTGTCGTTTACCTTGCTTTCCTTCTCTGACGTTTTTCTTTCGCCAGCGTTGTTCTTTTTTCCTCAGCAACCTGTTCGCCGGATCTCAAAGCGCGGCGCCATGATACTCTGTCATGTGCCTCTGTCTCCCAGGTGCCTGGGTCAATGTTGAACTCCTTTAGAGAAGCTTGCGAGCGCTTTCCTTCTCTTAATTAATTGGCCATACATGAGACGTTTTGGGATGCGGTGGTCCTCCATCCTGCATACGTGTCCTGCCCATGCAGCTGGTACTGCATCAGGATTGTGTGGATGCTTTGCAGACCCGCTCTTTGAAGAACTTCAGTATCTGGCATTCTATACAGACCAACCAACAGACAAAACGCACAAAAATATGCTTCTTTCATTCTAATGGGAGCACTAAACAATTTGTTTTAAAAAAATATGATTTTTAAAAAAGTTTAAGAAATTAGTTTAGAATCATGTCATGGCCGGGCTTTACGCTAGTACACGAAAGTCACTGCTAAAAGTTCATTTTAAAAAATGTGCGTGATACCTTAATGTAAAAAGCATTTCTTGTAGTAACTTTTCCTCCCTTACATTTACGCAATTGTTTTAGAATTGGTGTTTTATTATTAAAAAATCGCTTTCATAATTAATTTTATAAATTAAACGGTTTGCTTTTAGAAAACTAAAAGTAGCCGTTGCACCTAAACTTTTAAGCCGCCATTAATGGTGAAATAATATTTTTCGTATCTCTTCTAGTTTTGGCGCCCTGAGTGTGACAGACGGACACAAGTTCATTTTAAAAAATGTGCGTGATATCTACTTGTCAAGAGCTTTTCTTATAGTAATATTGCCTCCCTTACATTTACGTAATAGTTTTAGAATTGGTGTTTTGTTATTAAAAAATCGCTTGCATAATTAATTTCATAAATTAAACGGTTAGCTTTTAGAAAACTAAAAGTAGCCGTTGCACCTAAAATTTTCAAGCCGCATTTAATGGTGAAAAAATATTTTTCCTATCTCTTCCAAGTTTTGGAGTTTTGGAGCCCTGAGTGTGACAGACGGACAGACGGACATTTTGCACAAACCTAATAGCGGCTTTTCCCCTTACGGTGGCCGCTAATAAGGTGGCATTCTTGGTTTTAGACGCGGTTGTTAGATTAAACCTAAGTGGATGATTGATGAGAGTATATAAGGAAATGAGTTGGCTGTAAGTCTAATTTCAGTTTCTGTTGACGAGTTTACCAATTTATCTGATACCGCTCAAAATCTTGGCATTTATTCGCAATATATTAAAATCAGAAAAGTAGTAGCTATTTGGAGCATGCATGTGATCTGCAGTGGCGAAGCACTGACAAAAAAGTTTCAACCTCACAGATTAATCGTTTTCCCTCGTAGAAATTAGTGGGAATGACTACTGATGGTGCCACAACTATGGTTGACAGCAATAGTTTTTAGAAGTCAAACCTTGTTGAATTATTCACGAACAAAACCTATTTATAGCAAAATGTTGGCTGGTCCATGTCTTATGATCGTGTTCAGACTGAACAATATTCGTGGTTTCTAAAATCCTTCTGCGGACAGATGTGCTCAGATATAGCTACAACTGAAACTGATAGACTAGACATCTTTGCTTGATAATTTTAAATAATTGTGTGATGCAAACTGTTGATTTCTAATCAGTATTTCTTGCATTTACAAGTATTAAGGATGATCACAATAATTACAAACACTTATCAGTGAAAATAAAACGTTTTTAGTGATGAATCGTGCGAAACCTACTCGTATTGTCTCATAGACGAACACAGGGGCGTAGCTAGGGGTTTGGGGGCCCGGGGGGGATCGACCTCTTTGGGGGCCCCTTGCATTTTCACATTATTAAGACTCTTTTAATGATTAATGCCGTTTTTTATTAGCTAAATAATGCACTAGTGACAAATCTCAATTCATATCGCTTCACTTCGTGCATTTTATGCAGCAAAGACATCTATAACATCATCTACATCTGTACTTTATAGCATTTATGACTTCACTGACATTAAAGCCATGATAAGCCTTTCTTGCGTCATTGTGCTCCTGTGATAGTTTTTGATGAACTTGAGCTTTGAGAATGACGCAATGGAAGAGGCCTGAGGTAGCGGTATTCGGAGGAGGCTTCAAGGTTTGAGCACAAGTAATTACCATATAAAGCATGTTTCCGCAATATGTCTATTGTGGATTGTATTACTGGTTTGTTGATGAAAACTGCTCGTACATCAATTACATCATTGAACAAGCGATTT
>JADKLZ010000130.1:1476158-1498488 GCA_021533235.1 Biomphalaria straminea | reverse complement strand
TTCATCATACAAACAGGAAAAAGTAAAATTTTTGTCATAAGCGTGTCATCATCCAACAGGTGTCTTGGTTCAAGAAGAAAGCCAAAGGTATCCATTGTTTTCCAGCCTTTGTAATCTTTCCTTCATCCCCATATGAAATCTGTCCAGCACTTCTGTCGCAAAACTTTTGAATTGTAGTTCTATTGACAGTCCTACATTAGAACTCAACTTCCTATAAAGTCTTTTCTTTCTTCTGGTTGGTTTGATTACAGGGAATCCATAGTATTCACTACCTTCTTTTTCTTCTTCGTTGGATTGGGTGATCAGCTTCATCCGTTTCTCATCATTTTGCAGAAAGCTTGAATGGGTTTCAATATATTTATTGTTTATGTTTTGTGCGAAAGCAAAAGAATACGCTCATTATACGTATTGAAAGGATATAAATATTGCTATGCTCGAGTATAGAAATGCTCCGATTAGAATCACAACTGCTGATGAGTAGAAGACTCAGGGACATCATTCCAACTGATCCCAAACTATTGAAACCATCGGTAACCGAAAGTGCAAAGACATTACTCAACGAACAACAGATGAAAAGCAAAGTTAAATACAATGCAAAAGCAAGACTACCTAAAGATTACTCTGTCGGAGAGAAAGCGAGAGTTCGTCTTGGACAAACATGGCAGAAAGCAGTTGTCATTAAAAAAAATAACATTCCTCACCCAGATCTTACATCATAAACAAACGATGGGAAAACAAAAAGAAGAAATCAACGCTTTTTGAACAAGAGTTTCGACGAAGATATCTCTGGGTACCATGATACCAACGGAGGCAACGAACAATAAACTGTTAGAACAAACGAAACAGAGAGTTATAGACCAACGTATAGAGAACCCTTTGTGCCAATCAAGACAACCAGAAGTTTCTAGTAGATATCAGTCTTAAGAACTTTAAAAGGAAGGATGTGATAATAACTTCAAAAGGATGGATATCTGGAGGTTAATTTGGAAACAAAAAGTTGAACAATTCATGTACAGTTCCAAAAAAGGTGACAATTGTTTGGTCTATCTCAGCAGAATGAAAAGCTGCCAGGTTGAGAAAGTGACTATAAGTTAAGAAATATTGCTTTTGGATTTATGCCTAACAGACGTATCCGCGGGCCAGACAGACGGCCACTCATTGTGGCTGCGTTATCATAGATTTAACCAATGCGTCACGCTGTTTTGTAGCCCCACCCTGGTTAACCCGAATAATGGACAATTCTAGCATTATTAGGAATAAGTATTGAATCTGTTATACTGGAATTCGCTGTATATCATACTGTCTTAGTCCTGCTTAGTAGCGGCCATAGAGGGCGGTAAGTGAGGCAGCCGCCCAGGCCCCGCTCTTGGAGATTTTATTGTCACAAACTTGATCACTAAACATTTTTCTAATAAAATCCGATTGGATGACGATATTAACATATGAAATAAAATATTTGGATTGGTTGCTTATTGTGTTTTTGTCCCAATAGGCTATGATCATGGGAGTAGTTTTTAAACTTTTTTTTAAGTTGAAAGAATTTTCTTTATGCAGATAAATTACAATACAGTATATTTAGGACTTAGCGCGGCCAATAGTAAGGCAACAATGGCTACGCAATGTTTTATGTTTTGAAACAAAAATAAGGAAGGCCCACAGCGTTAAGGCGGAGATACTGTCTTGTTATTGTTACAGCGTTAGAGACGGATAAGCCGGTTAGCGTGATGTGATACGGTATATATAGTTTATCCTTACGGGGCTCAGCACATGAAACACACACAGGGCTCGCGCACTGCTAAGGACGCCCCTGTTCTTGGCAACAAAGAGAGTAATATTCTTAGTTTTTGCTGCAAGTACGTTTGATCTCTTTTGAAAGTAAAATGAATCGGCAACAAATCTATTAAAGATGTGCATTTTAAACTAACTTAAACTTTTCTCTTTCGGAAAAATATTTTAAAACGTACTGGTACTTGACACTATTTGTCAATCAAATATATTAATTTATGTATTTATAAACAAATTTCTGACACCCGTTTGAGGGCCCCCCGTAAGTGGGGGCCCGGGGGGATTTTGAAAAGCTCCCCCTCCCTCCCCCCCTACGCTACGCCACTGGACGAACATCTAGAATTCTAGATTCAGTTCTTGGACTTGGCGTCTCAACTATTCAGCCGGATATTTAAAATTAGTTTAGGATAAACTTTTTGTATTAATTAATGTAAATACTAGATTCACTGGTTTCTAATAAAAGTTGTTTTTATTGTATTGCTATAACCCTATATGCGCCGTTAATCAGCTGACGTGTTACACAGGCCAGTAGAACAGCTTAGCGTGGTATATCGAAGGGGAAAGAACTGGACTGGCATGAACTTTGCACGCAAATGTGACCACTGCTATGGTCAGCTGATCATAAGCCTGTGTGTAGGAGAGACCAGAGACAGAGTGTGTAGGCAGATCAGTTCAAGACAGGACACGGAGGAGACCAGGTCTGTTAGTCTGCTTATGAAGTCGGTCCTGGTCGAGTCCTGAAGTTAAAGTACGTGTCCAGAAGAAATAGAGACAGTAGAGTTTAGTTCTGTGATGTACAGTGTAGCATTTGTAGCTTTTGATGTGCCAATTGTCTAGTATTGGCTGTTATCTTTTCCATTATTAAATACCTGATTATTTTTAGAGCTCTTGTTGTCAGATTCTTTGATGTGTTGTGTTATGTGTTTAGCAGTGTTTATGGAAGCCTGAGATAGGAATCGGAGAGTCGTAACAGTATAATTCCCTTTTCTCCACTTTTCTTCATGTGGCCCGCGAAACGAATGTCGGATATTAAAATGGCCCGCCGCCCGAGTGAGGTTGAGCATCACTGCTGTACGCTATTTAATATTTAATTACATATTTTTAAAATACCTTTTTTTTTACTTTGAAAAAATTTGCTTTCTTTTATTAGTCTTAGCTAATCTAATAATACAGGGAAAAAAGTGGCTTTTTAAGGTATCTTAAATTTAATATATTTAAAAAGTATTGATAAGTAACATTAAATGATAAATTAAAAATTGTTTATCTATTAATGAATAGAAGTAATCCAGACAATGTATTATTGTTCAAGAAAAAAGCAAACCAATGGGATTTTTATTTTGGCCTGTGGAGGGATGCCACTTATCCTAGTTACGCCACCGCTTCGAAACCTTTGTGAAAGTCTAGTCTCGTAAAATACGTGGCACGTCTTTTTTTTTTTTTAAATTTTGGTTACATTGCTTTAGTATGTTTTAAAGGATTACTTAATGATTTAAAATATATTTTTGATATTCTCACAAAATATACTCTTTAAACGAAAAAAAAATGTTTCTAAAATCTAATAATACGTAATGTGTATTAAAAGTATTTGAAAAATAACAGGGAACTCTAAAATTCTGCTTAGGGCGTCCACTTATTTATATCCGGCACTGGCGCTACAGTATATTACACTTTTTAACTTTTTGTTGGCAGTCCTTATTCGTTCAAACTAAGTTACACACGCCAATCTTCTTATCGCATGAATAAATCTACTTCAGATATCTAAGGTAACACACTTCAGTGCATACACAGTATTACACTAACCAGCCAGCTTGGCTGGGTTTAAAAATGATTCATGAAAAAACACGTACGTGGCTTTGTGCGCATGCAGCGACCCCTACATCGACCAAGTCAAAAAGAAAAGCTGCAACAGAACTTAATAATAGATCTAGTGTCGCCAGGGCGGCAGGCATTTTATTCTTTTTTTTTTTTTTTTGGTCCGCCATTTTTCTTTCGGCTTATATTGTAAATTTTTTCTTTAAGTCAAAATTTGTAAGTAGCTTAATTATGTCCATTATATATTAAAAATGATATAGACTAGGTCTAGAATATATTAATCATTAAATTTTAACTAGCCTAGGGTATTTTTAAGAACATTAAATTACTTTCAGTTTCACTACCTTTTTTAAAGATGTTGATTTAGATATATTAGCACATTGAATTGACTTATAAATGTAAAATATTATTCAACTACACAATATATTAGTTAAAAAACATATAAATACTCAGAATATCGTTCTACAATGTACAGATCTAGAGTAATTTTTTATAGGAAAAAAGTCACTCCCTTTTCGGTAAATCGCTTCATTTTCTAAAAATATACATGAAATCACAGTATAGGTTTGGGTTTAGTGTATAAAAATATAGTTTGAACGGAAAGAACAACAGGAAAAGTTATATAAAATACTTGAAATACGTAAAATGTAAATGGTTTATATATAGTGAACAATGATAGTAAAGTACGTTTTAAAGTATTTAGAGAATTATAGAAATATTTCATTTTGCAACAGGGGTTCTCTAGTGTTGTTGTTTTTTTTTCAATTGATAAAGTCTAGTCTTATTGGAACAACTTTTTTTCTTTGTTAGGCTTTTATTGTTGCTCTTTTTTTGGTGCAAAGAGTAAATGTTCTTATAAAATATTACCTACAAGATTAAGTAAATATACAGTAGCTCTATGCTGTAGTATAGCCTAATTATGGTGTATATAATAATGGCGATGTCTTTGATTCCGAAGGTTAAGCATGATTGCAGTGTTTCATATACATTTTACAAATGTTATTTGACCTTGGTGAGGCCGATAATAGAATATGCATTCTCTATTTGGGCCCCTTCAACTCAAGAAAATATTAAGAAACTGGAAAAGACACAGAATAGAGAAGTGAGATTCGCAACAAACGCATATTCACATTTGACTAGAAAAACCATCTTTAGTCTGGAATTACGCATTCACATTTTGACATGTAGACATCTCTGCGTCAATTGATCCAATACAGGCGCTTTTTTTTTAAATATTTGCAGATATAATGTACACATTTTTACCTTACTAATTTTTAAACAAACTATGATTTTTTTATTTTTTTTAATGTAGCTTGCTTTTATTTAACTTTCCTCGGAACAACGCAGTAATTTTTTTTTCTTTTTCAGCTAAAAGCATTTCAAAATGGCCGTTTGTGTACGTAACCCTGCTGACCCTTACCTGAAAAATTTAACGCCGCTTTTGAATACTTACTGCAAAACGATACAAGAAATAACTGACCAACCATTAAGTATTCAACTTCAAGAACGAGTCTTGCACGTTGAGATATCTTTTGAAAATGATTTTGTTAAAATTAAAACATTTAAGTCTATATCAAGGACACGAAGACCATCTTACAGTTCTACTTCCACAACAGAAGCTTTGTCTATACTGGAAATAGCAGCGATCTATACGGAGAAATTGAGAAATGTTTTAGAAAAATATTTCACATTTCATAGTGATTTAAATGTAAGTTTTTAATTTGTTTGTATGTGCATGTGTGCTATGTGTGTGTGTGTTTGTGTGTGTGTAAACAAACAACGTCGTGGCTGAGTGGTTAAGCCCTTGGCTTATAAGCAGAGCATCCATGGCTTGAATCTAATTGAAGACTGCGATTTTAAATTTCGGAATTGTTTAGGTGCTCCTGAGTCCATAATATCTCTAATGAGTACCTGATTTTAGTTGAGATAGAAAAGGCGGTTGGTCATTGTGCTGGCCACATTACTGCCTGTGTTTAGTCTTTAGCTAATAAATCAAGTAACTAATAACATCAGCCCTCTAGATCGCAAAGTCTGAACGCGGAACATTGCTATTTTGTGCCCAGGATACATAAACAGCTCATATGTCTACCTAGCTAAGAAATTTAAAATCTATTAAATCTTGTCTGATGTTTCCTTAGTTACGTCTTCTGATGCTTAAAAAAACGAAAAATTAAAAAAAAACTTATTGTACTATTAAAATATTTATTGCTTTTTCAGGAAACAGGGCTGTCAAGAAAAATTAAAAAGCTTAAAGAATTACGTGATGGAATCAATGGCTTTTTAAAACTAATTGAAAAAATAATTGAGTATTACAACCTTATGTCTGTAGGATATATTGTAAATGTAGAAGGGCTCCCAAGTCTGGATGAACTTAAGAAACAAAAAGAACTGGTTTGTGCGATGAAGAAAAAACTTAAAATAACAGAACTTCACCAAATATTTTTAGATTATAAAGATGACTTTATCGTATCGGATGCCACAATTTTATGCTCACTTCTGAGTTTGCACAAGGACTATCAAATTTTTCTTGACACTTTGAATAAAGAAAAAGAAGATCATCGTGACGATTTGTCTTTCATATTGATGCATTTGAAAAAACTAGAGCAGGATATAGAATATGATCCTACAGATAAGGGTTTCATGGGATTGTGTAAGAATTTAATGAAACTAGGATTCACACAAACACGCGCTGAGGCTATTGCAAAAAACATACCCCCTGAGTTGATTGACCTTCAGATGCCTTCATATTGGGCAGAGAGATATTTGAAAAATGTATTTATGTACCATCCACTTTTATTTTATAATTCTAGATATCCATATTCAGAAAATAGAAAGGATGAATGGTTTCAAGAAGAAATTTTAACAAAAAAACGAAATGAACCTAACGAGGACATCACGTCATTTAAAATCAAAATGCTTAATTGCACCTCCGGAAATGAAAAATTAGTCAAAGATTTTCTGACAAGCATAAAAGACGAGGACAAAGATAGTTTATTATTGTTTCATGGAACAACACCTGCTGATGCTGAGTCCATTCTGACATCAGGCATCATACTCTCAGAAGGCAAAAAAGGCCAAGATTTTTCCAGTGGGGATGGCTTCTATTTGTCTGAGAAGCTTGAAGATGCGAACAAATGGAGTGAAGCAGCCAGTGGAGAGCACAAAGCTGTTGTGGTGTTTAAAGTTCAAAGGGAATTGCTAGATCCAATTAAAGAAAATGGGCTGGACCTCACAGAATGTCGAGAAAAATGGCAAAGTGTTGTCAAACTTTGTCGAAATCATTATAACGACAAGAAAGCAAAAGCAAAGCTGTTAAAAGACGTCTCATTTATCAGAGGTCACACATGCTTGAATCCAATTGATTTCGCTAAAGGTGAAAGCAATGCTGAAGGCTTCGGTCAGAGTGAAATACAGATTTGTATCAGAAACGAAGATTACTCAGTTAAATTTGCAAGTTTGAATAATATCTGTTGTGTGATTTTTTATTAGATTGCTTTCTCCAAATATATAAACATGCCGAAACCTTAGCGCACAGGCTATATACATATCACTTATTAGTTCAATAGCAGTTCTAATGTTACCAAATTTTTACTTTTTTAAAAAATCTACGACGTACTTAGAACTGTGTCATTTTGCCGATCTTAACATTATGTTTAATTTTAAAATGTATTTGCACTTTGTCCTTATAACGTTGAGATACAAATGTTTGATAAAAAAAAAAAACTCAATCAATGGGCAGAGATAAAGCTCTAGAACATGGGTTCTCAACCTTTGGGTCGCGACCCACTTTAGGGTCGATTGACCATTTGCCAGGGGTCGCCTAAGACCATTGAAAGTAAGGAAAATAAGGGGTCGCAGCAGAGTTGGGTATTGTAAAAAGGGGTTGCCGAGCTAAAAATGTTGAGAACCGCTGCTCTAGACCGCAGTATGGAGAATAAATGGACAGCGAAAGTATATAGTGAAAACTATATATGAAAATGCGATTGAATCATGTATTATTTTTTATCTTGTTATAAAAGTTATTCTAATTTGGATTTTTAAATAATAATAATCATAAGTCTCTAAACTATTTTTTTACATATTTAAAAAGTGATTATAGAACTATAATATTGTAATGTTAACGGGACGGATGTATCATATTTGAAGGTACCTGTTTCAACATTCAAACTACCAGTACAATGAACAACTTAAATGGACATATTCAAAGTAGTTACAATTTGTTGAAAAATCTTATATATGAACAAAATTGATACATTTCGTTTACTCATATGCTTAAAACCATATACTAAAATGAATTTTAAAAAGTGTCATATGTAGTTTTGAGCAAATAAATAAATAAAATTGCATAAGATAATTACATTTTTAATGACTGTTTTAACAACTTATAACCAATACAAATATCACACACTTTTATTATTTTTAGTCTTGATCAGTGTTTCCTAAACTATGTTACTCGGAATCCTTATGTTCCCTAAAGCCTGAACAAGTGTTCCTTGAACTACTAAAATATAGAACTATTAGGCTTCTAAGTAAATTAATCTCTCTAAAATATATAAGCAAAGTGCTACATTACATACTCAAAATGTCCAAAGTGTTCCTTAAAGTATTTTTTTCTTTTGTTTTGGAAACATTTCTCTAGATCAATAAAAAATGTTTTACCTTATTACTTCTTCAAAATAATCTTTGCAATATCAATCAATGTAATCTTTTTTATAATCTTTTGAAAGTATGTAAACCAATTTTATTGTCATCTTATGTATTCAGTGTACTTATGCTATCCGTACAACGTCTAATTTGATAGGCATTTGGGATGCGGAAAGCCGCCTGATCTGGAAACCACTGCGCAGTTCATTTCAGATATAAGATAACTGATCTGAACCCTTAGACATAAAAAATTAGAATGAAATAGATGAAAATGATATGTTATTAGGATGCCTTATTTTTTTTTTTAAATTTAGATAGCTAAATGGTAAGTCAAGGTGGGATAGGTATCGGTTATGTCGTCTTCAAGACTAAACCATTGGTGTAGAGGAACTGTTGTAAGCACATTTTTATTACATGAAGTAAATGAAGTAGGCTGAAGAGTCGGATTTGATTTTTAAAACGCCATATATAACAGATTCTAAAGAAAATAAAAGAACAATAATAACGGACATAAATACCAGGCTTACTGGATTTGAAATAGGTTTGTTGTTAGGTAAGCAATGCAAGTCAATGGACAGTATTATAAAGTGCGTCTTTAGGAAAAATGTAATGATGAAATAGCATGAACTAAAATGCTATTGTAAGAGAATGTTGAAATAGTTTATTTTTAAACTAGCGGCATGCTTGTACAGGAAGAGAAGAACTTATGAAGTATGGAACTTGTGTGATGTCTGAATGACGACAGAAAGTAGATTTTTAAGCTGGATGTAAAATAAAATTGAAAATTCTAAAACATATAAAATTGAATTTAAATTTGAATTATATTTAACATTGTGTTTGTAAATTACAACTAGTGTGAAGAAAATACGTAGTTTTTTTATTTAATAAAGATTTTGAATTTCAATTTAAATTGTTAGAACTTTTGCTTTGTTATTAAACAATTGCGGATAGACGCAAAGGCTAATGGTAAAAAAGCATACTATAAGGTGGTGCAAAATAGTAAAAATACCTTATTTTTTAAAAAGATAATTCAACTCTGTCTGTCTACAACTTGCTTGTTTTAGTTTTTCATTCTTAAATTATTCTGGCCAAAAATAATTTTCCATAGTGAAAGATTTAAGAAATAATACAAATTTCCCGATGGGGTCGATAAGCTAAGAATTGTTTTCTCGCAGATATACATAGATCTTGTAATTTCCAAGAAAATCGTTTTTATGGACAATAGATTAGTGTTTAAATATCAATACCAATATCTATTTCAGGCGTCTAGGGCCAAATACTAAAAGTCGTATAGTGCATTTCGTGGGTAATAGAGAGGAGTTGTGATTGTTGTGAACTCCTGGCCTATTGGTTTGACATGTTCATATATCGTATACAGACTTCAAGAAACAAGTATTTAATAAGAACAATAGAAATAAGTATAACTGTAGATAACGTAAAAAAGCTAAATTCTCCAAATATATACATCAACTATAAAACTTCCTTATATAGTACTTATACTAGTCAATAACCAAACTCCACTCCACTGACAACAATAATAAAACTCAAGGGCCGTCTCCCCACTTTACCTAGTCAGCCAATCAAATCATAATAAATAATAGTAACTAAACATAAAATTTTCAAATCTAACAACCAAGGTTCTATCAAGAGATTTCTACAAGGCTCTATACTAAAATTTTAAGTAGAATGTAGATCACACGTTACAAATAAAAAAAAAAAAAAGATATATATTTAAAAATGCTAATATAAATAAATCTGGAACTCAGGTAGTCAATAGTGTGCTTTTCATCTGGTTCAAAATTATTTATGGACTATGAAATATATTTATGTGTTCGTAGCCTATGTAACAAAACAGGTAAAGGTGAATGTCACATGTGTAAGTTTGTTCTGTTATACAGCCACTAAAAAGACGATTATCTCTAAGCTAATTCAGTGTCGTCGTAGAATGCGACCTCTAGACCAGGCATGTCAAATTAATTAAGGTGTATGGGCCGCATACAAATCTTACTATGACCTGAGGGGCCGCAGCAAAAAAAAAGTCAGTTGCAAAACAGCCTACTAGTCTTATGTGAAATAGAAAAAAATACAATAGAATACAATAATTAATGTCATGCCTGTCCTTTAGCTAAATTTGCAGTACTATTTGGTAATAACAAATTACGATGATTACGCATTATTTTCTTTGTCCTGATGCTTGACATAGTTTCTGGGATACAAGTTTATTAATGTCATGTTGAAGTTTGTTTGCCACTGACACTTTCATCACGGATGACAAATTTTAATCAGGTAATCTTGAACGAGGGTTTTTTGTAGCTTTCATTATGGAAAAGAACTGCTCACAGAGATCAGTGCTTGCAAACATGGCTAGAATTATGGCTGCAACTTTCCGCAATTCAACGTAACGTTCAGGGTAAATAACTGTAAAATAAATTTTGGCACATCCAATTAAATACATCGATTTCAACAAAAAATCTGACTGCTATTCTATCAGCTCTAGTTGCACATTATCAGCAGCATTTTCAGAATTAAATGGGAATGGAGATACAAACAATGCATATTCTTGCTCGTATGAAATGAAGTCACGAATACAGTTATTAAAAGCATCTACTAACGATTCCGGCTGTAAAACATATTTACCAAATGTTGTAACCGTAGACTATTTAATCTGAATAGTGAACAAGATTTTCTCTTCATATTTGGTTTATCCACGTCGTAATTTTGCTTGAAAGCACTTCACAGTTACACGCCGTTGTGACAATTTTGTCTTTACTTTGAAGTTTCAAATTCAAGTCTTGCAGGTGAACAGGAAGACCTACTGCAAATGCCAAATCCCGAACCCATTCGTCAGTTTGGAAATGTTCAACAGGTTTAACCTTTATGTTCAGAAACAATAGAATTTCCTCACGCAGTGCAAAAAAAAAGACAAATTTGTGTCCAATGTCATCCAGAAACATGGAAAATTGGCTATGATTTAAACCATGGGCATGAATAAAATTGAGAGCAACTGAAACTGGTCTTATGACATGTTGTAACTGTAATTGTGCGCAGAATGTTTCTTGGTGAATGATGCACTTCACCAAAGGTAAATAGTACTGCAATATCACGTTCGGTAATTTCTCAAAAACATCTTCGCTTGATGTGGTGTTATGCATAAAATAGAGCTCAAGTAAGTTATCATGTATCTCCAAATTCCTGTCACAGACCATAATTAATATAATCATTTGTGATACACCCGTTACATGAGTTAACTCATCGAGAGTAATTGAAAATAATTCAAAGTCCGCTATTTTGTTCTTTAATTGTTCACGCAATATGACTGACAAAGTCTGACATGTCATTAATTCTATCTGCCACAGTTTTTTCTAGTTGACGCAATTTTTTTTAATGCTTTCACCTTTTCTGAACAAATTACTTCCTCAGCTTTAACGATACACTCCTTCATAAAATCACCTTCATAAATGATTTGCTAAGGCAAAAGTTTGACAAAATGCAGCTTGCTTTCACTGCAGACTCACTCTCGTTGTTCAATTTAACGAATAATACTTTTCTATAAAATAAAATGTAATCTCTTATTTTCCAGCGTAATAGTTTAACATTATTTTGATTGTTTTTTTAGGTGGCCAAGCGGGCCACATGCAAGGTGGTCGCGGGCCGCATGTGGCCCCCAAATACCGTGTTTAACATGCCTGCTCTAGACAATATCAACAGTCCAATCATTCTTTGTATTGAAATTTTAAATAAAGATCTAGAGGCTAATCATTTTTAGAACAACCCATATTTACAAACTATAGTAGGCATCATCGCGAACACACACACACACACTTTCAATAAGCTATTGACAATTTGTATTACTTTTCATTTTTAATTTACAATTTGATTTACAAAACGTAAAAGAAAATAGGCCCAATATGTAATCAAGGTAAAGACGAAACAAGAAATCACTTGATGAGATCTTGCTTTAAAAATTGATAAAATATTTTGATTTGATTACCGTGGAAAACACTACAAGTAAATATGTATTGTCATTAGGGCGTTATCGTGATGGCTGAATTGTAAATCGAGCTCGGCTTCCGAACCGCTCTCCTGGATTCCATCCTCCACAAAGACAATGATTTTTAATTTAGGGATCCTTAGGACACTTCCAAGTCAGCCCTCGTGGCTCCCTGACATTAATTTTAGAAAAGTAAAGGTGGTTGGTCGTTGTGCTTGCCATATGACACCCTCGTTAACCGTGGGCCACAAAAACAGATGACTTTTATAGCATCTGAATGGAGAACTTTACCAATTAAGGCTACGGTGCAATTAGTTTTTGTCTGAAAAATGGACACATATTTTGCCATTAAAAAAAATGTTTTTTGTTGAGAATGATAGACAACTGTAAAACAAGTAGAGCATTTAAAAATAGAAGCATCTTGAAATAAATTTTATTATTAACTCAGTGATTTTTTTTTTTTTAAAAATGAAGTTGAAAATAATTTTTTTTTTCATTTAAATTCTTACTGTCAGGTTTATTTAATTGACTTTAAGTCAAGTTAACATAATAATAATAAAACAATAGAAAATGATTCAATTTTTTAAAAAACGTAAAAAACAATTCAATACCATTTTCAACAGTTTAAAATATTTTTTTTTTAAATACACATTTTACTCACTATCAAAAGAGGCTCTGTTAAATCTATAAAAGGCTTAGCCATTCAATACATTGCCTAGGCAATGTGGGAAATGGAAAATGCATTTCACACTTTGCAGAATTTTTTGGTATTAACCGGTAACAGATGTGTATCTTTCTACACATAAGGATCAACTTACGACGATCAAACTGATTATAAACTTGAAATCTCCTTTGTCCTTAATGCGTAAAACACATTAATATAAGCCCAGCACATCCTTTTCTTAATGTAGCTTTCTTAAAACACATTAATATAAGCCCAGCACATCCTTTTCTTAATGTAGCTTTCTTAAAACACATTAATATAAGCCCACACTTTTTTTTCTTATATATATACTTCTTATTCTTATATATTAATATTTCCTATAGTGCTGCCTTCAATATTGCTTTAAATAGAGCTGTTCTATCTAAGTATAGCTATTTTCTACAAAAAAGGCTGCGCAAAATATTTCTGTAGTCTATTTATTTATTACTTCATTACTGAATACAAAGAAACAATTGAGTTAGGGTTGAAAAGCCTACTGAAAGCCTTCTTCAGTGGCGTAACTGGGAATTCGCAATCTTTTGGGGACCCGGGCGACTTGTACTTTGAAGGGGCTCCTGCCTATTGACATTCAACATTAAGAAATGAGATAATGGCGTGATATTTTTTATTCAATGTAAAAAAAAATAATTGAAAAATCATTTTTGGGGCCAGGGGTAATTTTCAAATGTCCCCCAGTCTCCCAATTAGGCTACGCCAATAGCCTAGTTCAACTATTTTAGTTCTGAACAAAAATTTAATTTTATAATGATTATGATATGTATGTTTTCAAATGTTATAATCGTTGAACAAGTGTTTTTTCTCGATGCCCAATAAGTTAGATTTTTAAAAAGGTGTGGTGAAATAGTTTCTATTTGTTTATGTTTGTGTAACGTCGTGAGAATGTGTTCACAACATTAATTTAGTGTGCTACTGTGTAAGTCTCTTTCGTCAGTTCATGTGCCGTTCTAGTTTAATAAAGCCTTGTTTTAGGTACTCTTCAGTGTTTGTTTATTTATCATTACAATTTATTAAACTAGAACTTTTCAATTCTATGGATTTATGTGCCTCACGTATCTCTTTTGGATATTCGTTCAACACGTTCAACACTATTCTCTGTAAGTAAAATAGTTATACAAATGGAGCGCCTATTTAAACCAAAGGAGCTAGACATAGAGCCTAGCTCGCCATTGGCTGCTGAGAAGTGGCTGCACTGGCTTAGAACATTTGAAAATTTCATCTCCTCAGTCTCTCACTGCGAGATTGACAAAAAGAAATTACTGGAAAACTACGTTTCTTCGAGCGTGTTTCAATACATAAGTGAGTGTAAAACGTTCGAAGAATCAATCAAAGCTTTACAAAATGTCTACGTAAAACCTAAAAGTGAAATTTTTGCAAGGCACATGATAACTCTTTGTCGACAAGAGAACGGTCAAACCGTTGACTCTTTCCTCCTCAAGCTTAAAAGTATGGCCAAAGATTGTGACTTTAAGGCTGTCACCGCTGAAGAACACAGAGACATCTTCATAAGAGACGCTTTCATTACTGGACTGGCTTCAAACAGCATTAGGCTGCGACTCTTAGAGAAGTCTACTCTAACTCTACAGTGCGCCTATGATGAGGCAAGGCAACTAGAATACGCACATAACCATGCTACGGCGTATAACATCTATACTGAAACCCCCTGTGGAGCCAGCGCCAATGTGGAGAGGCCCTCTCCAACGACAAAATCAGAACACGAGGTGAGTGCGGCGACTAGTAAAAGATGCTTCTTTTGTGGAAACAACCCACATCAACGCTTTAGATGTCCAGCCCGTGACGCTACATGCAACTTGTGTGGCAAGAGGGGACATTTCCAGAAAGTCTGTAGATCGACCAGAGAGACCTCCAAATCTATAACCTCAGCCATCGTAAAAGCAGGTGATGAGACGTCATGGACTACTACCGTAGGATCTTCCTGGGCATCAACACCAGCGTCCGGCCTTACTAAATCTACTATTTCATTACTCGTCAATGCAGTACCATTGAAAGCTCTCGTAGATACGGGGAGCAGTGAAAGTTATATATCTTCTTCAATTGCTAAAAGGTACAAATGGAAATTAGAAACGTCCAGAAACAGAATCTACATGGCCTCTACACATCTCTCTCGCACCACTCATGGCCATATTTTCGCCAAAATAAAGTACAAAGATGAACAATATGAGAGTGTAAAGCTCTCACTACTGGATGGACTAGTATCCGATGTTATCCTAGGACTAGATTTCATCAGCCAGCATGAGAAACTGATGATCCCATTTGAGGGAAAACGGAGCACTCTTCAGGTCTGCACACTGGAAGCAGCACGAGTCGAAGCTCCACACCTCTTCGCGAATCTTGCTCCTAACTGCCACCCCATCGCCACTAAATCCAGAAAATATTCCATGCCCGACTCCAAATTCATACAAAATGAAATCAAGAGACTATTGTCTGACAAAATTATTGAGCCCTCCACGTCCCCGTGGCGAGCCCAAATAATCGTAACAACCAACGAAAGACATAAAAAGAGAATGGTTATCGACTATAGCCAAACCATCAATAGATTCACTTACCTCGACGCATACCCTGTGCCAAAAGTGGATGAACTGGTACAGGAAATATCAAAGTACTCAATCTACAGTACGTTTGACCTCAAAAGCGCCTACCACCAGATACCTATCAGGGAAGAAGAAAAGCAGTACACGGCGTTCGAGGCTTGTGGGAAGCTATACCAGTTTTGCCGCATTCCTTTTGGAGTGACAAATGGGGTCGCTGCCTTTCAAAGGACAATTAACACAATAATTGAGGAGGAAGGGCTACAAGATACATTTGCGTACGTAGATAACGTTACTATCTGCGGACGTGACTCCTGTAGCCACGACCAGAATCTACAGAGATTTCTCAACGCCGCTAAGAAATACGGCATCACTTTTAACGACGATAAAAGTGCCATTGCGACGACTAAAGTGTGCCTCTTAGGCTACGAAATCTCACAAGGACAGCTAAGACCAGACCCCGAAAGATTTCAAGCGTTGAGAAATCTACCCCCACCACAAGACATGAAATCACAAAAGCGGGTGATTGGACTATTGTCTTATTATTCTCAATGGATCCCAAATTTTTCCAACAAGATCCATTTGTTGGTGGACAACAAAATCTTTCCTCCTCCTGAACAAGTCAATGAAGCTTTCAAACAACTGAAACACGAACTCGAAAACGCTGCTGTGTCGACGATAGATTACAATCGACCTCTTACGGTCGAAACAGATGCCTCAGACATCGCAATCGCCGCCACTCTTAATCAAGATGGCCGCCCTGTCGCCTTTTTCTCAAGAACACTCACTAACAGTGAACGCAAACACTCAGCAGTTGAAAAGGAAGCATACGCCATTGTAGAAGCCCTGAGAAAATGGCAACATTATCTAATTAGCAGATCCTTTACATTGGTTACAGACCAGCGCTCGGTATCTTTTATGTTTGACCAACGAAACAGGGGCAAGATCAAAAATGAAAAGATACAAAGATGGCGACTGGAGCTTAGTAGTTTCCGATATGACGTCATATATCGACCCGGGAAAGAAAACGCAGCTGCGGATACCTTTTCAAGAAACCACTTTGCGTCAGCAATGACTGGAGAAGACCTCAAACTGTTACACAGTAACCTGTGTCACCCAGGGGTCACTAGACTCCTCCATTTCGTTCGGACTAAGAACCTACCTTTTTCTTGCGAGGACGTCCGCAAAGTGGTAAACCAATGTAAAACCTGCGCTGAACTGAAGCCTAGATTCTTTAAACAGTTTTCAGGCACCCTCATCAAGGCCACTCAACCATTTCAGAGAGTAAGCATTGATTTTAAAGGACCACTCCCATCTGCTACTCACAATAAATATTTATTAACAATGGTGGACGAGTACTCGCGCTTCCCATTTGCCTACCCATGTCCCGACATGTCCTCAGCTACTGTCATAAAGTGCTTGAATCAGCTGTTTTCCTTAGTTGGGATGCCAGAGTACGTCCATTCCGACAGAGGTACGTCCTTTATGTCGAGAGAGGTGCAATCCTTTCTCCACGAGAGGGGAATAGCTACAAGTAGGACAACACCCTACAATCCCTCCGGCTCTGGACAAATTGAACGACTAAACAAAACTCTTTGGAACGCCGTTACCTTAGCACTGAAAGACGTCGACCTCCCAATCTCAAGATGGGAGCTAGTCTTGAACCAGGCCCTATACTCGATCAGATCATTACTGTCCACAGCAACGAACGAAACTCCACACGAAAGAGTTTTCCGGTTCAACCGGAAATCCTCATTCGGGATATCTATCCCCACATGGCTATCTAGCCCAGGTCGAGTGTTGCTGAAAAGACAGAACCGATCTTCGAAGTATGATCCCCTAACGGAAGAGGTTGATTTGCTTATGTGTAACCCCCAATATGCTGTTGTACGCTTGCCAAGCGGTAGAGAGGAGACGGTCTCTCTAAGACACTTGGCTCCCACCCCCTCCCCATCCACAACAAGTGAACCATCATTCTTCCCTCAGGATGAGGATAATGGATATCCCCCTGAAGCTCCAAACATGGAACTAACAGTCAACACCCCTACGGTGATACAAAAAAATCATGAACCACTAGAAGGCTCTGAGGACCTCCGAGCGATTCCTTCTGAAAATACACAGAACTTTCATACCCCACTGGACGCTCAGGAACTCAGTAGTGACTCGCAAACTGTTGAGCAGGGTAGTCAACCCCGTTACTACTTACGAGAGAGAAGAACCAGACCGAACTATAGGGTCTAGAGTTGTTTAACTATTGCACTATTTATACTGACTTCATAAACCGGCACTGATACTAATAATAAAGTTCACTTGTTACTTTCTTATTTACATATTTACTTACTACACTAGTAACTAGTAATTGTCTTTTTTAATCATATCACTGAAACCGTTTTTCCATGTTTACTTCTATCACTATTTGCTATTGTTTGCAAGAGAAACTCATATTTGTTGATATATTATTGATCTATATTATTACAGGTACTGGCATTTTTGTTTATTTATGCTAAGGCCTACTATATTACTATATTTTGTATTTTAATTCTAGGCGGGTGAATGTGGTGAAATAGTTTTTATTTGTTTATGTCTGTGTACAGGTACTGTCATTTTTGTTTATTTATGCTAAGGCCTACTATATTACTATATTTTCTATTTTAATTCTAGGCGGGGTGAATGTGGTGAAATAGTTTCTATTTGTTTATGTTTGTGTAACGTCGTGAGAATGTGTTCACAACATTAATTTAGTGTGCTACTGTGTAAGTCTCTTTCGTCAGTTCATGTGCCGTTCTAGTTTAATAAAGCCTTGTTTTAGGTACTCTTCAGTGTTTGTTTATTTATCATTACAAAAGGTATAAATAAACTGTACAATCTATATATCTATATATTATTTCTCAAAGAATTAGGTCAGACAACAACAACAACGAGTAAATAGGGAAGATCCCATGCTATTTTTAGCTCCATTAATAATTTTTGTAACGCATTCGCCTTACTTATTTTATAATGCGAAAAATTAGAACCATATTTAAAACTCGAATTATTTATGTATTTAATAGTCTAAGAAAATGTTTTCTAGAGCGCAAATACTCTATCATTCTTTTGAAGAAAATCCATTGACTTGCAAAAGACCTTTAACACGAGTATTTGTGAACAATTGTGGTGGGAAAAAAAAAAGCATTAGCAAGGTTAGAGAGACAAGTGGAGTTTTGTTCTTCGACTTTTTAAAAAATTATATTTTATCTTTTCAGTCTGTAGTGTGCTATTGTGTTTGTAATTGAAGATTGTGTTCAACCATATGCCAAAGACTTATTTCCCTTACAGCTTGATGGTTAACAGCGTAATAAATGACTATATTTTGTTAAAAATGTGTTTGATTTCTTTTAAAGCAATAGCTTAACAGACAAATAATTATAGGGATGTTAAATCGACATGATAAATTAGAGCGGGTCCTATAAAATTGCGTGTCCTATGAAATGCGGGCCCCACTGCGGTCGCCGGCCCTTGTAAATAGCGGCGTATGCTATGCCGCCGGTCAACTAGTATATTTATATTTCTCAAAAGACAAGTTCAAAAGTTCAACCGAGTAAGCAACAAGTAATTGGGAAGATCCCATGGCGCAGAACGCAGTGTGAATGAAAATTGGTGCATCCCAATCCGCACTATTTTGTGAATGAAAGTGGTGTTTATATAATTCTCTTCTTCTTTTAATATTATGACAAACTAGAATAAGTATTTCCAGATTATTATGTCGTAAGACTATTGAAACTAGAACAACAATACACAGATAGAGTCTACTCTCAGGTTTGACTTTAGAAGTACTTTAATTAATATCACAAATTACGCATATTCGTTCATTAGACATGATTACGAAAGGTAACTCATCTCTCTATTCCTAGATCTAGATCTAGATCTAAAACTCGAATTCAACTCTAAGATTATAGAACTTCTCTTCGCAAATATAGTTTTATGCTTTAGCACATGAGCATACTAATTATAGTCCATTCATTTCATATTTTAATCAAATTAACATTCAAATTTGTTTTTCTAAAGCATTGTTACATGGGTGCAACTCTATTCTTAATATCGCGTAAATTAAGGTCAATTAGCCATTTTTTAGCTCCATTCATATAATTTTTCATTCATGAATTCACGCATTCGCTTTACTTATAACAAGTAAATGGGAATATCCCATGGCGCAGCATGGTGTGAATGGGAAATAATATATCCAAATCCTCACTATTTTCATTCACAACATATTTTTTTTTTACTTTAAAAAGATTTTAATAATGTCCGGAAATTTCCAAGACTTTTTCGACCGGCGGCATAGCATTTAATAACATTTCAGGAGATTTTCAGGGGGCTCCTGGTAAATCAAGAGGCCGCGGGAAATCTGTTATATGTTATAAAATGATTCAATTTAATAATTTATACACCTAAAATTTAGCACGGGTCCGAAGAATATTCGGGACCCACTGTGGTCGTATATGTTGTAATATCTAATGCCTGCCCTGCAAAATAGCGGCATATGATATGCCGCCGGTCGACTAGTTTCTATTAAAAACGTAGATTGAACCGTTTTGATAATCCGTGTTCACCCGGAATCTACCCATGTAGTGTTTGCAAGTCTAGCTTGAATAATGCGTGTCATAATTTTATGACAATACAAGCTTTATCGTCAAACAGCGCATGCGCCGTTAGCATAACCTTATCTACCTAGCATCTGCCTAACACCAACTTGTGTAGCACGATGTGCTGTGTGTAGTGGCAATACGCTGTGACGTCACGTGTCAACCGTCAACACGCTTATAGATTTCAAGGAATTTTCGATTTGCTTTTTAGAAGCTGTTGCTTAAAATCTTGGTATTTTGTAGCTATCTAGGTTTTTTTTTAAAGAAAACAATGTATCACACAAAAACGAAAATGAAACTAATATATAATCTTTATAGTAACAAACGGGATATAACAGTAGGTTCATCACTTTCCCAATTATTGGTCTAACGTGATATACGTATTAATTGTAAATTCAACGAAATGGATCGCCATTAGTGTTCAAATATTATGGGATGAATATTTGACTATTATTACATTCCAAAGAGGGAATCAGGGGGGGGAGGGGTGCAGACATTGCTAAATTATTGCAGGGTATTTGGGGACTGGAAAGATGTCACTCCCCTATATTAAAAAGAAGAAAAATCTGATATGGAACTACAGACTAATATCACTCATCAGCAGAACATGTAAAATCCTAGAAAACAAAATATGTAGCAACATCATAAATCACTTAGACAAAAATAATGTCCTTAATCCATTCCTACATGTCTTTCAGATATATACGTCATGTGAAACTAAACTAATAGGATTAATGTATGATTTTTCAAAGGGATGAGACAATAGTTAGCAAGTAGATTCAATTTTACTTTTCACTGAACCATAAATTATATAAAGCAAACAGCAACAACATTGAAATACTCAAAATAAAACAAAGATATAGCACATTTGTATACCATACGCTAAAAGAAATGTGTACAAGTACTTCTTCTTCCCAAATGCTATTAAAGAATGGAATGGGTTGCCTGAATCAGCCAGGAAAACTAACGACTTAGCAGAATTTAAGAATATGTCTCTGATTAACATGTACGATTAGATTTACGCGTGAAATGTGTAGGACGTAGATATAATTATTTTCTTTTTTTTTTTCAGGAACGTCTGTAATACATAACATATGACAAGATTAAGTTTATTATAGTTAAAATAATACTTATAGAACATACATTAATTCTAAGTAATAAACATGAATAAAGTGTTTTTATTTGATACAAAGCTATAATAAAATAAAGTACTATTTTTATTAAGAATTCTTAATATAAACTCTGTTTCAGCACATTATCAAATTGAAATAGTTATTCCACCAAAGATCTGTGAAAGACAGTCTATGTATTTTTTGTTTCAAAAATACTTAGATTCTAGTGTTTTGTTTTTATTCCTGTGTGGAGACTCGGCGTTACGCTCGATAAGTTACATTTACTGTGGTGTCTGCATAGCAGTTCAGCAATATAAAATTAAGCAACGTAGCTTAACCGGTTTCTGAAACGATTCCATAACTACTATTATTGTGGTTAGTACTGTTTTAGTAATTTAATCATTAATTGTATTTTTGTATCCTAGCTACGAGATTATTCTAATTCCACTAGCTAGATATATAAACATTCTTTGTGTTTAATTTATAGGATTTTTATTAAGTAAAAAAATCCTGATTTAAATATTGTTAGCAATCCATCTTTGCTATGTGTAGATCTACTCAATGGCGTCAGCGCTAAATGTGATTTTCTTATACCTAGAGAATTAAATGAAGATACAATTAAATATAGATCTAGATGTGAAATAATAAATCTTTAAATTAAAAATATTCTTTAAAATAAAATTTAAAAAATGTAAACTATAAATTAAATAAAATCGTTCAAAAGCCAAAGCCACAATGGACTTTATCTAACGATATGTATTGGAACATATTTAAAAAAATTAAGGTATGTTTCCAAAATAAAAAAATTTCTTCTGTTTTCTAGTTACCAGTTTATTTGTTTACCTTTTTGTTAAATGTATATCATAAAGTAGGCCTACATTAAAAAATTTGGACGACCCTCTAACTTAGCCGAGAAAAAATATGCAAGAGAAACAAACTATTTTTTTTATTATCATGTTTAAAATCTGCGCTCTATAAATTAAACTATTATTAGTAGTATCATTAATATAATCATTATAAAGTTTGAAAAATAACTTTTTTTGTCATTTCTTTTAGTAGCCAGTCAGATAGGTCTATTTTAATTATTATTCAAA
>JADKLZ010000130.1:1436572-1448538 GCA_021533235.1 Biomphalaria straminea | reverse complement strand
ATACATATATATATATTACAAAAGGTAGCATATTTATGAGCAATATGAGGGGGGAAAAGATGAAGACGAAATAACTTATACAGAACGTATACAGTAAATATATTCCACATTTGTAAAGATAAAATTTTGACATACTCAACTTTTGTTAGAAATGTGAAAATTTTTATTAACAGCTACCTTGTTAGGGAATTAAACAAAATAAAAATTTCACTATAAACGTGCAAAAATCTGTAAAATGAAATTTATCGTTCATAATAAAGATCCTGACAAAACATTATTTTTATCAGTCGAATCGCTCAGCTGCTGCAAATAAAAAAATATTAAGAAGATGTAGTAGTTACACCTGAAAAAATCTAGGTAGAGTTTGGCTGTGCCAAAGAGATTGAGCCCAATCTTATATAATAAAAATAATAATAATAATACTGATCATCTGCTGGGATTTTGACCGTCAAAACGATAGATTGTAATCGCCCTGATCTGTTGTTCATTGATAGAAAAGAAGAAAAAAATGCTACCATTATTGAAACGCAGTACTATTGTCTCATAATTAAAAATAAATTAAAATGGAAAAAAACAAAGAAAATATGGGAGCCTAGACGTGGATATTAAGCATTTATAGAAGTTTTCCAATATAACAATATACCCCACTGTTATGTCAACCGAGGGGATATTAGCAACTATCCTCACAGATACCTCTAAGGCCGTTAACATTTCTATGGACATTCTTGTTGCCTGTCAGAGGGCGGTACTGCTGCAGACCTGAAAATCCCCAGAAAATTCCTCATTGGACTTTGATAAAAGGAATTCAATGAATTATGTTTGAATTATGTTTCTCTTTAACGAACGTCGACCCTGGCGGCGCCAGAGAATAAATAGTGTTTCCTGATTCGTTTTTTTTTTTGCATGAATCAAATTTTTATTTATTTAACAATATTGCGTTTTACACTATATTTGTCTAAAATTGCAGCTGATCTGATACAGTATAGTTACTTTATGTACCTTTTAACATATCAGAAGACTAAACCTCAGCAAATGCCTAGGCATACATCTAATTTCTACAGGATGATCCATTGTTCCCTTAACATTATATTGCGTGTGGTATATTAGCCTCTGAACATTAAAATTGCAATTTCATTTTGTATAAATTCGTTGTAAAACAGCCCAGCACTTTAAGGGTTAAGACTGAATGAGGCTAAATAATAAATATAAATCATTATCTTCTGTGTATTTAATGCAAGAATGCGCCCTGGTTAAACCTTATGTTTATTAAATCATCATTCTTGTATGGAGCGATAGGCTAGTTTACAGCGCTGTGTGTTTTTCTTTCTCGTGGTGTCATTTTCATTTTTGTTCCCCAATGTCGAGTTTGTTGTTTAATTCTTTTTCCTTCTATGTCTATCTAGCTGCTCCTTCTGAGATCACCGTTTTTTTTTTTCGTTTTTTTTCTGCGGAGTGTCGAACTCTACTTTCCATGCAAACAAAGCTTACTAATCGGTTTCTATATAACAGTAGTGATCAGCCGCGAATGGGAGCGGTTACTTTCTGTGGCCAAAGCTCTACGATACTACTTGTTAGCTTCCATTACGTGTGGTTTGAGATGTAATCTTCTTTAAGTCAGAGGGATTATTTGTAACACGACATCCTCATTAGCAGCATCGATACAAAATGTGAACAAACGTAAAGATGATGTTCTATGCATTATTGTTAACTGATGGACATAATCTGTTTCATCGTAACAGTAATAAATGTGATCATGATAATTCACCGATTAGAGTCTAGTAAAGAGGGCTCGGTGGCTGAGCGGTAAAGCGTTGGCGTCCGTACCGAATGTCCCGAGTTCGAATCCTGGTAAAGACTGGAATTTTTAATTTCGGGATTTTTTTTGCCGCCCTTGAGTCCTCCCAGCTCTTATGGGTACTTGACATAAGTTGGGGAAAATTAAATCAGAATCACAGAATCAGATGACCTTTACATCATCTGCCCTATAGACCACAATGTCTAAAAGGAGAACTTTACTTTAGAGTCTAGTAAGCTTTAAAAAAAATAATACCGACATCAATGTTTTTATAAAAACGTTAGAGGGTGTTAATATAAAAACTTGAATAGCAACTTTGAAGATTTTGATAAAATTATAACTACATAATATTTCATACATTTTATTATTTGCTTTTAAACATAATAAAGAATAAAGTTGATTTAAATTCATTACATGAATGTAATAAATATTAGCAATATTTAAAATACAAACATATTTTTAAAAATTCGTAATTTGTAGACGTTTTAACTTGTGTTCATTTTTTTTCATTTCCATTTAAAAATTATTTTACTGCTTTTTTTTTCATTTCATTGTTGCAAAGTCTTTACAAGTACTAAAACTCAACTTATTTATCTTTTTACATTTTTTTCAAGGTCCCTATAAATGGCAGTCTACGAAGAAGACTATGCTTATCTTTATTTGCACAATATTTTATCAGTTTTGGGAGATTCCTGCAATACCATTCAGCATATTACTGACCAGCAACTAAATCTTCAGCTTGAAGATCTTGTTTTCAATACTGATATTATTTTAGAAATTAAATATACCTTCATTAATATAAAAACAAAAGAAAGGAAAATCGAGCCATCTCTTAATCCAATAACTGCATCCTTTGTGGCTTGTAAACTGGCAGAAGTCTATACAGAAAAATTAAACCATGTTTTAGAGAAACATTGCCACGCTCAAAAAGATTTAAAGGTAAGCTTTATTTAATTTTTATTAAATGTTTGTCGGGTTTACTAATTGTGTTATTAACAGCTGAACACACTTAAGGTCCTGAGGTTCAAGCTGACAAGAAACAAAAAACAAAGTCATTCACACACACACACAATTGTGCAGAGAGTAACCAACTATGTGGATGATTTAAATAACAAAATTATGAATTTAATTGTATGATACTTGATCTATGAATATGTACACTGAGAATGAGGAATGGTAAATAGATAATATATATTGAATACATGATATATACATACATAAATGATATGATAGATATAGATGTTATTTCTAAGTACACATAAGCACCTTTCTACGGTTACTTGTCACACGGGTTTCAACGTAAAACCAGGTGCTGACCGACTGACGTCACACTACTGCCAACATTGTCTGTAATAAAGTTAGACCTCACTGATCTGTAACTGGCACTAACTGATGTGTAACAGTACTGACACTGGCAGTGACATCAGAGACTGTAATATATATTTCTGAGAAAACAAGCGACGCCCACACTGGTATAGAATCAAGAGCAGTAACCACAAATACAACGCTGGCACCCTATAAACGAAAATGACACAAAATTCAACCTCTACTCCATAACTATAAACAAAACTTTAAACAGCGATTACCCTGTACTACAAACTATAAAAAGTATCAGCCCCAAAAGTAACTCACCCTAAACAGGGGTCCAAAAACAATTCCACCGGATAAGTCCAAGAAACTACAAGTCCAATACAATGGTACAGCCTAATTACGGACTAACACACCGTCCGTTTCAAAACAGCAACACATGGTAAACTGCCTCAGCGAAAGACCAACAAACATTACCAGCTTTGTGACGTGGCCAAACAACTCAAAACAAAACACACAAGGCACCATCGCCCCGTACAAGTAATACCAAACAGAGTTGGGAGAAAGCAAGGATACTTGTCCGAACTACGTGACAATGTTTATTTTGTACTTTCCTTTTATTCATTTTTTTAAATGAAATGAATGTTAGCATACATGCATTAGGGTTTAATCATAAAATAAATCTTCAGAAAAGCAAATGCTTTTAAAGAGAATCGAAGATAATATTAAATCCAGTTTTAGAGTTTTAAGACATAATGGTTATACCTAAGCATAACTTAAAATACGTTTTAAATTGTATTGTTTGGGTAGTAATAGTTTTTATGTCTAATTCAACAAACACAAATTAAGGAGTTTCGTCTATTCTTTAATTTCTTTAGTTACAAGTATTTTTTGTAGATACAATAATGCAAAAATTCATTTAATTTTATTTTTTTTCAGAGCAAAGAAAAGATTTCAGAGAAGACACAAAGTCTTTTAGACTTAAAAATCGAGCTCGATCACTTTTTGGTACTAATAAGCAAAGTGATTGAATATTATAACCTAAAGTTTGTAGGATTGAATGTGAATAAAGAAATACTCCCAAGTCAGGATGAGCTTCAACAACAGAAAGAACATATTTTTGCTTTGATGAATGAACTTCAACTATTTGAGCTTCATAAAATATTTGTAGGTTACAAAGGTGAATTTATGGTGTCAGACGCCACTATCATATGTTCACTTTTAGGTTTAAATGAAGACTACCAAATTTATCTTGACACTCTGAAAAACAAAGGAGAAGATCACCGTGAAGAGCTCTATTTCATTATGAAAATGTTGGAAGCAAAGGAACAAGAACTAGAATACGATTCTAATAATAAAGGCGCTGCAGGATTGTATAAAAATTTAGTCTGTCTAGGATTTACACAAACACGAGCTGAATCTATTGCAAAATGCATTGCTGCTGAGCTGATAGACCGTCAAAAGCCATCTTATTGGGCAGAGAGATTTTTAACTAATGTATGGGCTCACCATCCACTACTAGGCAATAATTCAAGATATCCTTTTTCACAACAAATAAAGAATGATTGGTTTGAAGAAGTTATTTCAACAGAAGATCGAGATGAACCCAATGAGAATGTTGCATCACTCCAAATAAAAATGCGCAATTGTACCTCTGAAAGTTCGTTGACTGAAGTCAAAAGTTACATAAAAGACGTCCAAAGGATGGACAAAGATTGTATATTATTGTATCATGGAACAACACATGCTGGTGCAGAATCTATAATTACATCGGGAATTACACTAGAAGAAGGTCAAAAAGGTCAAGACTTCTCCAGTGGAGATGGATTTTATTTGTCAGAGACGTTCGAAGATGCTGACAAATGGAGTGGAGCAGCTAGGGGAGAGCCCAAAGCCATTGTGGTGTTTAAAGTTCAAAAGGAATTGCTGGATCCTATTAAAGAAAATGGACTTGATCTGACAGAAGATCCAGAAAAATGGCAAAGTGTCGTCAAACTTTGTCGAAATCATTATAAGGACAAGAAAGCAAAAGCAAAGCTGTTAAACGATGTCTCATTTATCAGAGGTTACACATGCTTGAATCCAATGGATTTCGCCAAAGGTGAAAGCAATGCTGAAGGCTTCGGTCAGAGTGAAATACAGATCTGTATCAGAGATGAAGATTACTCAGTTAAATTTGGTAGCTTGACTAATATTTGTGGAGTGATTTTTTATTAACAATGCCTCCAAATTATCTTCGTAAATGTCATATGAGTCGAGACAAAGACTTGTGGAACTCTAAGCGCACTGAAGTTTGCCTCCATCTTCGTGTATGAAAAAACTTGTCTGAATAAGATCCAAGCAGATGTACACCCCAATTATTGATGGCTCAGCTAAGACGCTGGAGGAAACTCCTCTAAATCGATTCACCACATCAGCTGTGCAGATGTCGCCTTAAAACGAACCCTTTTGGAATAGTGGAGAGTGAAATACTTGTTGGTGGCGTTCTTCCATCCCGGTGGAGTCCCTCCTTAGGCAACCCAATAGGTGTTCTGTTTAGCTTCCCTATTGTCCTAAGCTATGGAAAATTTGGACTAATAAGTTTGAATAAGATACAAATCTTTTACTTATTGTTTTATTTCAAAAAGAAAGTTTGCCTTAAAAACAAATCAATTTAAGTTTAAAAGAGTATACCTCTCTGTCAAGGGCATGGGTGTGTAAGATGTGAGATTGTGTGTGTGTGTGTGTTTGTTTATTCATTTAGTTGTAAATGGTGAACTGTTTTTTGCACGTTTGCAGGGGGTACAAAACGGGCTAGCAGTCAGTCTAGCAATCGGAGAGCTGACCTGGTCTGAGTAAGGAGTTTGAATATTGTGTCAGTTGTATTGCCTAGATTGAGAGATATTATTTATTGTTTTCAATACCACTGACACTTCGGATGCATGGACTAGAAATCTTGGCCGAAGGCCATGTAGTACCGGGGGCCGCCACCATTTTCCTTCATTATACCAAGCTAACTGTGCGGGATTCGCCATTAATGAGACTGTACCTTGAGGAACAGCGCATGGATTTGTGACAGGGTTGTGGGAGCTTTCGTGCTACTCCGCGCCGTGTAAGAGGTGTACTCTCGTCCACCCGTGGGCACCCCCACGGGAGACCTGTTTGTTACCCTTTTGCATAGCCACTTCCTCTGGTGAGCTGTTTCCACGCGAGCGACACGTTGAGGCAGAGTAACGTGCTCGCGGTATGCATCACCTGCTGGCCGAATCGGTAAAATCTTTTGTTCAAGTTGCTGAAGGTGTCAGAATCCAACTTTTCACAACTTATTTTTTTTGTTTCATTTTTTTTTTATAAATATTGAATTTTATTGTAAGTTTTATAATGGAAATATTGTCTTTTTAAGAAATGTATCATTTAATTTTTTTTTTAATTCTATAAAAATCATGTCTATTCAATTCTATTGTATTATAATTTTAAACCCCAACCTATTAAATCTTATTGTATATGTTTCTGAAATGTGGATTTTTAGCTTCACAAAACGTTTGATTGAATTTAGTAACTAAGATACTTATAAATTAAATAAAACGTAATAAAAATAATGATATTTACATGAGATAAATTTAATGCATGTATTTAAAAAAATATTTATTTTGCAAATCAGAAACTTTATTATGTTACAAAAAATATATAATAAATATGTATTCAAAACGTTAAATAATCTATATATCAATCATTGTAAATCTAATTATGTTTAAAAAATGTTTCGGACAAAAATATTTTTCAGTAGAGAGAAAATGATTAATCAAGTACGAGTCATTTCTCCAATTATTTTTTTTTTACTTATTATGATTGCATTGGACATTAAAGAGGAGGAGTTGACAACAGGTAGCATAGATTATTTAGATATTTATTTATTTTCTTTACAAAAGTGTCGTTTGTAAAATAAACTTGCAATGTTCACTTCGACCCGAAAGCTTAGAGTTTGGGGACGTTAGATGCAATCGCCTCCCCTCATCCCACCTAATCGACTAAAAAACAAACACGTAGGTACCGTCAAAATATAAATATTGGTTAAAAATAAATAATTTGTTTACATTTTTAAGATAAATAAAAAATGTCAAACCTGCATGTACCACCTCTTCACAGGATCAGCAAGTGTTGAAAGTTGTATTTTAAACTGTGGTTTAATTTTACGTCAATTCAAACTATTCCTGAAGGGTAGCTTGGTTTAGGAAATGTTTAAAAAAGATAATTTATACCTTATAAAAAATACATTTTTTACGAGGTGAGGGGGGGGGGAGAAAGAAAAAGGAGTAAATAAACTCTGAGATGCTATCTTGTAGTTAAACTTTTCCTTATTGTTTGACCTTACATATTTGTTGCATGATCGCAAATACTAAGCTGCAATGCAAAGATAAACTACTCCCATTTAGCTACATCAATATCTTGGTGTAGGTTTTCGAATTACAATTTAATTTCATGGATGATGATGAATGAATGAGGGCTATTTTACTGAAAAGATTGCGAACTCATTTAAGTATTCAAGTGGGCAGACGATACATTGTATGAGACTATTGAGGTACGAATTCAAAATCAACTCTGAATAACAGTAAACTCAGGTGTACCACAAGGAACAGTCTTATATAGGTCCACTACTATTTCTAATTTACATAAACGATTTACCAAATTGCATTAGTTCAGGAACAAAAGTTAGATTATTTGCAGATGATTGCATAATATATAGGACAATAAAAACAATACAAGATACAGAAATTTTACAAAGAGAATTAGATGAATTACAGAAATGGGAATCAAATTGGAGCATGTCTTTCCACCCAGAAAAATGTCAGTTATTAAGAGTAACAAAAAAACTAAAACAAATTAATTCCACTTATCTTATTCATGGTAAACCAGTAACACAGACTAAAAACGCAAAATACCTAGGTGTTATAATAAATAAAAAACTGTCATGGAATCCCCATATTGATGAAACTATAAAAAAAAATCAAACAAAGCATTAGGGTTTATTAAAAGAAATTTCTATAAATCAAATAAGAACATAAAACTAAAATGCTTTTTAACCTTGGTTTGGCCAATAATAGAATATGCATCCTCTGTTTGGGACCCCTCAACTCAAGAAAACATTAAGAAAGTAGAACAGACACAAAATAGAGCAGTGAGATTCATAACAAACGAATATTCACATTTCACTAGTAAAATCACTAAATTTAGAAAGCCTTCAGGATAGAAGACTTAAGAGTAAAGTAGCAATTATACACAAAACACTGAACCATAATCTTCAAATACAAAAACAAAACTTAATAAAATACTCAGAAAGACACAAAGATAAAGGCACATTCCTCATCCCATTTGCTAGGACAAATCTGTACAAATGCTCTTTCTTCCCTAGTGCCATTAGAGCATGGAATGGTTTGCCTGAGCTAGCCAGGAAAACCAGTGACTTGGCAGAATTTAAGTCACTGGTAAATATGCATGACTGAATGCATGACGCGTAGGACGTAATCATCTTCTTTTTTGAAGTAACGTCTGTATTATATAAGATAAGATAAGTCATCTGTCAAAATTGAGAAGAGACTAAATGTGGCTCAACAAAAATGGCTGAGACGGATTCTGAGAGTCAGTTACACAGAACGGGTCTCAAACAAGGAAATCATATGCCGAACTGGGAGTCGAACACTCTGTGAGGTTGTGACAGAACGTCGCCTGAGGTTTGCGGGACATGTTCTACGACAAAATGAACTACGCATACCAAGACTTGCGATGACATGGAGGCCAATACGAGGAAAACACAAACAGGGACGTCCTCGTATAACTTGGCGTCATACCTTCATGGAGGACCTCAGAACAGTGGACACCAGATGGGAGGAGGCTTCAAACATTGCCAATGACAGATCATTATGGAGACAGCTTGCCGCCCAATGCGCCGAAAGGCGCGGGAAAACCTAAGTCTAAGTAAGTAAGTAAGTAAGTCTAAATATCCGTAAAAGTAATTAAATTGTTATGGCAACTTTTGATGAAGCTTCAGTATAGCTAGAGGTTTACAGTTTTCTTCAAGACAACCAATAAGTTTCATTTAATAAAACAAAACTGAATAACATCTACCCTCTCATATATGAAACCCCCTTAAATGACACTTTGATTCAATGGAAATCACTAAACAATGCCAGATCTAGATGTTAGATCAGTTATACGAATTAAATTTAGCCTATCATTTTTAGCGGCCCCCGTAAAGGGAAAAGCCGCTATTAGGTTTGTGCAAAATGTCCGTCTGTCCGTCTGTCCGTCTGTAACACTCAGGACGCCAAAACTAGAAGAGATACGAAAAATATTTTTTCACCATTAAATGCGGCTTGAAAAGTTTAGGTGCAACGGCTACATTTAGTTTTCTAAAAGGAAACCGTTTAATTTATAAAATTAATTATACAAGCGATTTTTTAATAACAAATAATTACGTAAATCTAAGGGAGGAAATGTTACTATAAGAAATGCTCTTCACATGTAGATATCACTCACATTTTTTAAAATGAACTTTTAGCAGCGACTTTCGTGTACTAGCATAAAGCCCGGTGATGACATGATTCTAAACTAATTTCTTAATTTTTTTTAAAAAAATCAGATTTAGAAAAAAAAATTGTTTAGTGCCCCCATTAGAATGAAAGAAGCATATTTTTCTGCGCTTTGTCTGTTGGTTGGTGTGTCCGTCACGGTTAGATAAAAAAAAACACTAAAGGCTTTCTGAAAATATGATTTAACCTTTACTGTTCTTTTAGAAATATTGCGATAGTTTAAGGATGGGAGCATACAGGAATTGAGCCAGGGACCAACAATAAATCCGAACTAAAGTCTAGAGCGCAAACATCAAGATAAGGCAGGTTTATACCCTGCTCGCCATCCTTCGTCGTCCAGCGAGAATGTAATTATTTTCAACTTAGAAGGAACATCCGAAACATCTTGCGAATAGGCGGATGTAACAGGGATCCGACTCCGACGGGGGCCGCCTCTGAGTTTGTGTATCACACAAACTCTCTTTGAAATCTTGTTTATAACTTTAATTAGGCTTACTCTTTATTCTTTATTATTCTATATTACTCGTGTCTAATCTTCGCTATGGTTTACAAATAAAATGTTATTGCTTTGTAATTTTCAAAAAATATATAAAATTGAAAGAAATTTATGTTGCTAGATAAAATATATACGAATTAAATACATGTAAATATTTATAGGTTTCGGATTAAAATCACATTGGTGAAGTCCTACTGCTTCTTAAAAAACAGCGCATGCGTAGTTCCCATAAAATCGAATGCCAAATTTGTATGCACACGGAGCTGTGTGTGTAACAGCACGCTATATCAGTGATCCTCAACTTTTTTTTAGCATAAGGTCAGGCCAATGTCCGAGGCATGTTTCAAGAGCCGCTTTACCACAAACGATCTTCCAGTCCATGGGAACCAAAAATAAAATTGCCTTTCTTTTTCGATTAGCCTAAAGAACCGCATCGTAACAAGTCAGATATGGACTGCGGACCTTAGTTTGAGCATCATTGTTCTTTTCCAATCGTTGACACGCTTATAGACCACGAGGAATTCCCGCTACCTTTAAAAAAATAAAATGTACTGCTGCAGGGGAAAAAAAAAGCAGTGGTTTTGTGTTTTGTTTTTTTAAACTAAATCTAGTTGAATTAGAAGTACGTAATGTATCGAAACAGGCCCATAGTGTTTGCCAATACTAAACGTGATATAATATGAAGTATTTTAAAATAGTAAAATAGGGGTTTAAAGACTTTGTCTAAGGGGCGATTATTTATTGTTAATTGATTCTAAATGTTTTAGTTATGGAACCCAATATTCCTTTGGGTCTTACTGTCTATTTAATTTAAAATAAAAATTAAATTAATTTACAACAGATAATAATTACGACTTAGCCAAGAAGTATTCCAAACATAAAGTCATGTCTGAAATGTATAGTCCCTATTGGTTTTTAACCGCTTTGTATTAAGCATAATTTTTTTTTATATATATTTCAACCCCCTAAAATTTATGACAAAATGTAATAACAATCTAAAATATTTTTTTTTTAAATAATTTTTGTTTGAATTACGAAACTGTTCTTCTAATGTGTTGTTCACATTTGTGCTTTGATTTTAAGCCTACTAATTTTAGGTCAAAAACCGACAAGCAACATGATTTTACACAGGAAGACAGTCTATGTAATCTACTATAGAAAAACCCAGATTCTATGTTTTTTTATGTATGGTTTTTAAACTTCTGTCTATTAGTCATATATACTATCCATGCTTTCTGGAAAGCAGTCGTACAGTTCATTTGAATATTGTAGATGCATTTTATGGGCTTTTTCCTTAACAGTTATTTGGTGAGTACAGGCATCTTGATTTAAACATTCAGTTGTTAAAAAGTTATATATATTGTCGTAATTTGAAAAAAAAACAACAACAGTATATTAAATTATATATAGTTTAAGTTCAATGTGATTACATTTCTGGATATTAAAGAACTAAATCTATGTAGGCCTTCTCTTTAAAATACAATTTGAAAAAAAAAACTATTCAAGTAATCAATCATAGCTTGATCTAGCAATGTAAATGTGACATACTGTGACTGTATATCCATTGCTTGGGCATTAGTTCTATAAACATTTTATTTGTAAATTATGAGTCAGTCTGGTGGGAAATTATGTTTTGGTTTTCTATAGTTATCGTGTTTTGTTTTAATTTAATGCAGAAATTGTATTACAAATTTCCTCATGGATAATAAAGACTATTATTATTATGTTTGAAAAGAACGAGTATTCTTTCTCTGGCGAAGCCAGGGTCGAGTTTCGTTAAAGGGAGACAAAATTCATCGTA
>JADKLZ010000130.1:1420533-1434022 GCA_021533235.1 Biomphalaria straminea | reverse complement strand
AGCTTCTCTCATAGAATTTTTAGTATTGAAAAGGGCGTTTAATTTCGGATGGGGCTTTTAAATCAAAATATTAATTAGCTATGCTCTGTAAATTTGGGGATTTTCGTTAGCATTTTTTTTTTTGTTTTATGGAAGAGGGATTTAACTGCAATACACCCTGGTAGGGGGTTTTAAAATCAAAACCCCTTGGATGTGCAGGGGAAAATTATGGTTTATTATTAAAATCTTACCTTCTTCTTCTTCTTCTAGCCAGCTTTATTGCTGCTGAGCTGTGAGCTCTTTTTCATACTGTGCCAAGGAAAAATAGCGTATTGTTTTCTTCAGCTGTTCAGCGCTGCCATTAGGGTGTTGGTTATGTTGGGCTATAGCTGTAGCAGGGTCTGCCTAAGGTGGATTCAAGGAGGGGCATTCAAAAAGGGTATGGTTTACGGTTTCGTAAGGGTGGGGGCAGTGTCTACAAAGGGGAAGTTGTATGGGATTTATTTTATTGAGATGATAATTTAAATGAGGTGTATGTCCTGTTCTTAGTTGGAAGAGTGTACATAGCTCTTTGCGGGGGAGGAAGTTAATACTGTCCAGTTTGTTAGGCATGTTCATTTCCTTGTACATGGCTCTGACTGTGTTTCCTGTTGCCCATTGGTTGAGCCACTCCTCTTTGTGGTTGATGATTAGCATTGGCCTAAAGGTGAGGTAGTTGACAGGTTTATCTGGTTGTTCCATAGATGATCCTGCCTTTGAGAGCTTATCTGCCCTTTCATTTCCCATGACACCAATGTGTCCAGTAATCCACTGTTATATGATGATGATGTTTAATTTGGTCATCATCTGGTGTATTATCATTTTTAGTGTTGTCAACTCTCTTGGGCTTTTTGAGGTGCTGCTGTTAAGTGCTTGAAGAGTGCATTGTGAGTCTGTAAAGACAACAATATCTGATGGTGCTTGTATTCCTTCGTGTAATACATTTTCAAATGTCTGCAAAGCTATGGTAATTGTCTCAATTTCAGCTTGGAAGTTTGAGCAGTAGTCGCCACAGGGTGCACTAATTTCAAAGTGTTTATTTTTGGGGAAGACCAGGAAGGCACCAAGGCCAGCATTGATGGTGGCTTTGAAGGCTGATCTGTCGGTGTATATATGGATGGCTTTTTTGGATAGCTTTCAATTGTTTCAAGAGTGCCTACTTTGAGCTCCAGAGGATTTGATTCTTTAGTTAAAGTATTATGTATTACATGTGTTTTAATTGTTGGTTGATTATAGTTAAGTCCAGGAGTTTTTTTCTCTGTTATTGGGTAGATGAAGTTTTAGAGCTAGCTCGTCAGTAAGTTGAATCAGTGTTATTTGCTTTTTTTACATAATATAAACAAAATCAAAGCACAAAGTCAGTCAATAAATTCTGACCCTCACCTCACAGGAGGGAATTTCCTTTTGGAGAGTGGGGTTGATCTCCAACCCGCCCCTCCACCGGCTACGCCAATGCCTCGGTATATATAACAATGGGGTATATTGTTTTTTTGGATAACTTCCTTAAAAGCTTAATTTCCAAGCCTAAGTTCCCTTATTTTCGAAGTGTTTTTTTTTATTATGTCCGTTTTTCTTAAGTTAGTGGTACGGCGATGTGAATAATGGTAGCGCTTTTTTTTTCTTTTTTTTATTAATCAACAGCAGATCAAGGCGATTTAAATCTACCGTTTTGTCGGTCCAAAAAATAAAAGCCTATCCCAGGTCAGCCTATGATCAGTAGACTCTAGAACCAATTGTGGCGAGTATTTGTAATAAGGAGGAGTATCCTTCCCGATCAAATTGTATGCCAAGCCATGTGATGGTGTATTAACTTTTCAACTTGGTTATGGCAACCTAGGTAGGCAGATTCTGATAGGAATGAACATCTTATATGTTCAATTGACTCATTTTCACATTTCCGGCATTTGACAACAATGTTATGCTTCTCGTAACTTTTTATCCTAATTACTCTGTCTTGAATTGCTGTAACAAAGCGTTCTGTTTCAGGGTAGAGATGGCCTGCTTTGAGCCATGTTAAAGAAGCAACCTTGTTGATGTTGTCCCATCTAATAAAGCCGGGAATTTTCCGTGGAGTGTTTTGTTTTCTTCCCATTGGCGAATTTCTTTCTTTCCTTATGTCGTCCTAATCGACATTAAGATCAATATTGTGCCCGATCTTAGGCTACTCCAACCTATGCCGACTCAGTATGCCCAGCACTTTCATAAGCCCAGCTCAAATTCTAGTTATAAATTATTAAATTAAACGACGTTAACTTATTATTAAAGGGTTTCTGGAATTTATCTGAAATTGCAAAGTAAATGAAAAAGTCATGACAATCTGAAATTTTTTCTTAAACTCATGCAAACCTCTTTAAAAAAGATTTCTGGTTGTTATTCAATATGGAAAATGTCAATCGTACTTGCCATTAAAAAAAAAACGGCCTTGTCAGGTTTCATTTAATAAAAATGTAATAATTAGACGAATTTTAAACAAAACAATACGTTCAAATACTAAATTTACTTTAATAGTCACTGGCATACAAATATAGATATAAATCTATCTCGACTTCTTTAAAAAAAAACGAAAGCGATATTTTGTTAGTCGATAGTAATTCTAAAAGTAAGATCTCAATGTTTATCGGCTTTCTATTGGAAAACTACTATCTTCTGTAGATGGCTTGTAAAGTTAATTGGACGGCGATTTTGTACTTTGTTAGGAATTAAAAAAAATGCAAAGACGAATTTAGTTTCTGATGCAAAATCTTAATTATTACGCGCAATCCGTTTTGCATAGAGCCCCGCAATCTGTAGGACCGGCCCTGATTGTGTAGATTCAGAGGGTTTGCCTCGGAGCATTATTTGCGTAGGGAAGAAACTAGTTCATTGCTGGGGCGTACAATTTCGATCGTATTTTTTTTGAAACTTGCATCTTACACGATTTGAAGATATTCTGCAATTCACGACCTCCATCCTGCCTGGTGGTGGACTTGGGGTGAAAACATTGAAATTATTGTATTATTATTATTATAAATTAAAGACAAAATCTTAAATCCGTTCATTTGCACAGAAATAAATAATAATAAAAAGAAAACAAAACTAATTTTTCAATACTTTAATTTTATTATTATTATTTTTTTAAATAGATTGAAATTGTTTTTGTAGAGCCCATAACACCAGATTTATACCTACTGCTCAAATTAAACAAATTAACAAAAACTAAGAAAAAAAGTATAATAATGTTATACCAAAGTATAATAATATATGTGTCATATTCAAAACCAGAATGTGAAAGAAGCTTTATATAAAGGTAAAAAAAAAGAAATTAAAAAGACTTTCACTGGTTAAACTAAGTAAAAGCAATAGCAATGTGAAAATCATTTTTTTTAAAGTTGTAATTTTTTTATATTCTAATTATAAATAAATTAATTTTAATACTGAAATTGTAACTTGTACTCTTAACATATCTTTTGTATTTACTGAACAGAGAATCTTTAAATAATTAAATGTCACAACAAGCCGATTAACAAACAAACAAAAAAACACATAATTTCCATTCATTAGTTTAAAAGTTGCATTTTTACATCTTTGGACATTTATAAAATAGAAGTACAAAAGACACACACATACAACAAAATTTTTAATTCAGAAAATATTGTCGAAATAAAGGTCATTTGTTATTTATCTAGGGGAAAAATATGTATCACCGAAACAACCAAAAAAATAGTTCAACATTAGACATATATTATATCTAGACTGGAAACCGGAAATAAAACCTTATACATTACTGATTGATTCGCGTCGTATCTATATATAGAGATTTTTATGTACGTAAACTATTTTATGGATGCTAGGGGAGTCGCCCCAATCAATTTTAGAAATGTAATTATCTTTAGTTTTCAAAGTTTAGAAATAATGCAAAATCGTTTCCATAGACATATATAGACTGGAAACAGGAAGTAACTTTATGTAACATGAAAAAATGTATATCCATTGTATTCGGATTTCCGAAATCTGACCATTTGCACGATCTTTAGTCTTAAAGATTAAACAAAACTACACTGCCTCCTTATTTACGCATCATGGTGTGAAAGAAAAATGATGTATCCAAATCTGCACTATTTTCATTCACAAAATGGCATAGATAGCATAAATAAATATACACTGGAAAAAAGAAGTAAAGGATTCAGTCCTTAACTTTGAATTAGTGAAACTAGGGATTTTTTCAGCAGAATGTCCAAATAAGCTAAAATAAAAAAAAAATAAAAAAACAGTTTCAGAACAAAAAAAAATAAAAATTATGATTATTAACATTACAGTGAAGCTAAGAGATAAAAAAAAAAAAAACCAATAGTGAAAATATTGCAATACTTATATAGGTTATGGCTGAAATAGATATGAATACTTAACGTTTATACTGCTCATGCTGTATAGTATAAAACACTAATTTGCAAATCACAAATATTCCCTTCATAAAAATATCTTATTGGCCAGTCTATACTTATTTATGTCTATGGTCGTTTCTTAGATATTCACGCAAGTATATGATACATTACATGGGCGTAGCTTGGGGGGCGTTCTTGGGGTTCAACACCCCCCCCCCCGAAATGAAATTCCCCCCCCCTTCGGGGGGGGGGGGTCGAAGTTTACTTACTGATTTTTTTAATTAGATTTTGTTAACTTTAGGTGAGATTTCAATACTAAACCATCATTTGTCCCAGTGCAGCCAAGGGGTTTTGAGTTTAAAACCCCCTAACAAGGAGTTTTGAAGTTATACCCCCCCCACTTTTATAGAACAAAACAAACAAAAAAAAACAATGTAAAAGACAGTTTCGAAATTCGAAGAGCATAGCTAAGGGGGGGGGGGTGATTTTAAAACCCCCTCCGAAATTTTCGATAAACCCCTTCTTCAATGTAAGCCTATCCATACGTCAGTCACCGGCTTCTATGAGCGTAGCCAAGAGGGGTTTAGTGTTTCACCACCACCCCTAGCGGGGCTGGCCGTTAAAAACCCCCTCTTCAATGTATTAAAAGCAAATTACACACTCAAAATTCTATGTGCGCAGCTAAAGGGGTTTTAAGTTTTAAACCACTTATAACAAAAATAATTACGCACTCAAAATGCTATGAGCGTAGTCAAAGGGGGTGGGTTGAGTTTAAACCCCTCTTCAGCGGGGTTTAAAGCAAAAAAAAAACTTCTTCAATATAAGAAAAGGAAATTACACACTAAAATTGCTTTGAGCGTAGCCATAAGGGGTTTGAGCTTAAACCCTCCTTCAGCGGGGTTTGAAGCTAAAAAATATCTCTTCAATTTGAAAAAAAAAGCAAATTACACACTCAAAATTATATGAGCGATGCCAAAAGGGGTTTTGACTTTACACTCCCCTCCAGCGGTATTTGAAGCTAAAAAATACCTCTTCAATATAAAAAAAGCAAATTAAATGCTTGAGCATTGCTAAAGGGGTTTTTGAGTTTTAACCCCCTTTCCGCAGGATTTAATACTACAAAAAAAAACTTTTTAATATAAAAAAGCAGAATGCGACAACACATGTACCGGAAACTCAAAATTGGAACCATTGATATCTGCCCATGTGGAGTGTCGTCAGAGAATGCCGACCATGTCCTCCAAGACTGCGCTCTTTACCAAGAGGCCCGACTAAGACACTGGCCGCAAAACAGCCCAATAGAAAGAAAACTATATGGAGAGCTCCCTGACTTGGAAACCACTGCGCAGTTCATCTCAGATATTGGTGTAGTGATCTGAACCCTCCAACATAACAATGAGAACGAAGAAGAAGAAGAAGAAAAAAGCAAATTACACACTCAAAAATATATGAGCGTAGCCAACCCAATGAAATTTAGAGTTTAAACCCCCTCCTCCAGAGAGTTTTTTTTTTAAACTTTAAACCGCCTACGGATGGTTTTGAGTTTAAAATCCACCTGCCGAGAGCTTTGAGGTTGAAAATACATTATTCTAAAGCAAACTAAATTCACCAAAATCCATGAGCGTAGCTATGGGGTTTTAAATTGATTTTGATTAAATGATTTTGACGATAAAAATTTCCTTTTCTATATAAAATCTTTAGCAAACCACAGTCACCCAATTACACGAGCCTAGTCAAGAGAGGTTACACATTTCTACTAGTGGCTACTAGTGGCTGGGCGAAATTAAAATAACAAAACAAAACAAATGTGGCTCAACAAGATGGCTAAGACAGATTTTAGGACTTAGTTATAGAGATCGGGTCTAAATCAAGGAAATCCTATGCCGAACTAGGAGTCGACCCCTTAGTAAGGTTGTGACATGAGGTTAGCGGGACATGTTCTCCGACAAAATAAATTACAGCCTAATAAAAGTTGCGATGACATCCAAGTACAACTTGGAGTCCTCAGAGCAGGTGGGAAGAGGCTTCAGAAATTGCCAGTCACAGATTTTTGTGGAAACATCTTGTCATCAAATGTGCGGGAGGGTCTAAGTCAGTAAGAATAGCCCATAAGGTTTTTAAAATAAAACTTTTTAACAGCAAGATAATGCACCATAGATACCTCAGAATATGTATTTTGTTGACATTCAATACCGGAAATATTGCTTGGCGGCGGGGCTTCGCCCCGCCTGGGGGAGCTCTCGCCGCTCCCCCATACCCCCTTGCGTCCAAGGGGGGAGACTCTACAATTTTTCCACTAACTACAGGAAGAACATATTCTAGGGCACAATAAACGCTTTCGGAAACAATGAAGCTAATAAAGATAAATTATGTACACACACATACACACACACACATGTATATATATATTTTTTTTCGCGGGGGGGGGGGAGGGGGAGAGGGGGGTAGAAAAAAATCCCCCCCCCAAAACCCTCCCCCAAAAAAAATCCTGGCTACGCCCATGTGATACAAAGCCATTTCCTGTTTGTTTCATGTTTCAGAAATCCTAGATCGAAATTATTTATGTTGATTTTAGTCATCTTATGTACATTTAAATAGATTGATTACCTAGATCTTTCTAAATTAATTATCTAAAATTGCAAAATAATAATTATGAGACGAGAGCACTCTTTTTTATGTTTAATTACTAGATCTAGATCTAAAAATTAAATTATATGTTACATAGGTTAGGATTGAAAAAAAAAAAGGATACTACTTTTAACTACTTTACAAAACAACGCCTTAATCTAACTTTCTGAAACATTTTCACGACATTTTTTGTAGTGTTAAAAAGTCTCCATGTCCCGTCTAGATATAATAGGTATACAAGTCTATGAGTTAAATATTTAGTTATTAAATAATTAAACAAATATATTAAAAAATTACAATTTTTAAATCATTGTTACGAAATGAGAAAACAAAAAAAAAATGAACTTCTTAATTTATGCTTTAAATGCCACGATATTATTGAGTCATGAGTCCTGTCCATAATCTAGGAAAAAAGTTTTAGAATGTTGCTGCTCTGGCAACGGCCACTATTTTTTTTTTTTTTTTTTTTTTTTAAAAAAAATTTTATATAACAACGTTCGTTTTGTTGATATATAGATTTTTAAACAATTTTTCATTACTTTTAAATCTTCTATTTTTATATAATGGACTAGACAGATTTTACCAGCGGCCCTCGGGTGTTTATTTGCGTATCACTGAGAGTTGAGAGTGTTATGTGAACAATTAAACGAAATAATAATGTTATAAGTTAAGCGAATGCGTAAATGTAAAAATTGTATGATTGAAGCTTTCAAAATAGCTGATCCACTTAGGCCTAAATCCATATTTAAAAACATTTGCTTGTAGCCCTACATATATTTAATTAAAATTTGAAATGAATAGATTTAATTTTGTGTTCATGTGTTCAAGTGTTAAAGAATTAGGTAGATCTTGAGTTAAATAGATGTAAATCTAAATTGTTGAGTAATCTAGAGTTAAATATTGGCTTGGATAGAGTTCATTGTGCGCTTGCGTGACCTTTTTATTTAGATGTACGCGATGAATGAGACTATTAGCCTAGGATAGATCTATATCTAATCACGTCTTCGCAACTTTCGCGAACGAATGCATGAAAATTGTTAATTTGATTAAAATATGAAATGAATAGACTATAATTAGTATGTTCATGTGTTAAAGTATAAAACTATCTTTGCGAAGAGAAGTTCTATCATCTTAGAGTGGAATTATAGTTTTAGACCTAGGGAAGTGACTTCATTTCACGTTCGCAGTGCTAGGAATAGAGCGATGTGTAACATTTCGTGAAATGTCTAATTTAATGAATGTGCGCAAGGGTATCTACGCTTGCTGATATGAAGAACGAATATATGTAAAAAAAATATGATTAAAAAATGCTTTTGAAACACACATTTGATTAAATAATTAAATCAACTCTGCCTGTGGTCCCTACTGGGGCATAGGCCACCAACCAGCTTTCTCCAGGCATCTCGGTTCTGGGCGAGTCTCTCCAACTGTCCCCATGTCTTGCCCATATGCTTGGCTTCTGTTTCCAGATCGCGGTGCCATGTGTTCCTGGGCCGTCCTCTATTTCTCTTTCCTTGGGGGTTCCAGGTTAGGGCTTGCCTTGTTATGTTGGATGCGGGCTTGCGCAGGGTGTGACCTATCCATCTCCAGCGTCTCTGAAGGATATCTATTTCAATGGGCTGCTGTTTTGTTTTTTACCACAGTTCCTCATTCGAGATCTTGTCTGGCCAGCGGATCACAAGAATCTTCCTCAGGCAGGTGTTGATGAATACCTGGATTTTTTTGACGGTGGTGACGGTGGTTCTCCAGGTCTCTGCTCCATAAAGTAATATCGGCTTAACAATGGTGTTAAATAGCCTAATCTTGGTGGTGGTGCTTAATTCCCTAGATGCCCATGTGTTCTTCAGCTGATGGAAGGCTGCTCGAGCTTTACCAATGCGGGTTTTGACATCTGCATTTGTTCCTCCATGGTGATCTATAATGCTGCCTAGATAGGTGAAGCTTTCCACCTCTTCCAGCGCCTCACCTTGTACTATAATGGGTGTAGTGTTGGTTGACTTTATTTTGAACACCTTGCTCTTTCCTCTGTTTATGGTGAGAGCCATTCTAGCAGAATTGTCTGCAACAATATTTATCTTTTCCTGCATCTGCTGCTGTGAGTGTGAAAGAAGAGCTAAGTCATCTGCAAAGTTGTCAGTTGTCTGCCATGCACTACTCTGCAAGTCATCCCTTCATATGACTTCTTGATGATGTTAGTAATTTTTTTTAGGCACTCTATAGTGTCTTAAAAGTCTCCAGAGGATCTGTCTGTCCACACTGTCAAATGCCTTTTCATAGTCTAAAAAACTGACGTAGATAGGGGAGTTCCATTCCATAGACTGTTTCAAAATTATGCGCAGTGTTGCTATCTGATCTGTGCATGTTCTCTCCTTTCGAAAGCCAGCTTGTTGGTCACGGAGATGAGGGTCTACAGCATCTTTAATTCGGTTTAACAGAATGCGATTAAACACTTTCCCTGGAACGGACAGCAGCGTTATCCCTCGATAGTTGGAGCATGATTTAAGATTGCCTTTCTTTGGGAGTTTTATGAGGTAGCCCTCCTTCCATTCTGGTGGCACTTCTTCTTTTTCCCATATCTTGCAGAAGAGAGGGTAGAGTAACTTCACACTTGTTTCAATGTCTGCCTTTAGTGCTTCAACTGGGATGCTGTCAGGTCCTGCAGATTTGCCATTTTTATTTTTCGATTGTTTGATTGCTCTGCGAATTTCTTCCTTGGTGGGTGCACTGCACTTGATCGGTAGGTCTCTTGTAGCTAGCAGTATCTCTGGTGGGTTTGCAGGTGTAGGTCTGTTTAGAAGCTCCTTGAAATGCTCAATTCCATCTATTATTTTGTCCTTCTTCGTCTGTTATCGTATTACCATTTTTGTCCTTTACTGGTCTCTCTGACATGGAAAATTTTCCAGATAATTTTTTGATGATTGAGTACAGGTCTTTGGTGCTGTTTTGATGGATTGCTTCTTCTGCTTCTTTTGCCAGTGCTTCAATGTAGCTTCTCTTGTCTGTTCTGATGCTACGCTTGACATTCCTATCTATTTCAGCATATTCTTTTTGTGCCTTTGTTGCCCTTGTTTTACTGTTGTTCACATCTGCTTTCTTCTCTCTTTTTTCCTTGATCTTCTGAAGAGCTTCGGATGAAATCCACTCCTTGTGGGTGTACGACTTGGGACCAAGGATTTCTAGGCATGTGAAGGTTACTGTTTCTTTAACTTTCTGCCACGTCTGTTCTACTGTTTCTTCTTCTAGCAGCTCTTCTAGGAGCTGGAACTTGTTAGTCAATAGACAATATTTTGTATTTTCATGTGTCAAATTAAAAAACTATAACTCATTATAAGTGCAAAGTGTAGTTCTTAAAATTAGATCTAGATCTAAATCCTTTTGATCTTTTCTCATGTCAATATTGTAAACAAAGCCTAGATCAATAAATACTATAGCTGTAATAGAGTTGGTCAACTTAATTTTTGTTTAGGATCTTAAGTTTGTTTTAGGGCTACAATGCATACATTTAGGTCTAAGTTAGCACCCAAGTAACATTTCTGTCAAGTTTTATCAAGATCGGTGTAACCGTTTTGATTGCTATACGGGGACATACATACATACATACATACTTACCATTTATAGTATAGAAGATAAAAGGTAAAGTGCTTGGGCTTCCAACCAGAGGTTCAGGGTTCGAATATTTTTGAAGACTAAGATTTTAATTTCGGGATCTCCAAGGTGTCTCTATTCCCAACCTCGTTTAGTGATCAGCTGTGGCAACTTAACATTACTTGTTGAAAATTAAAGGCGGTTGGTCGATGTGCGGGCCAAAGAAACAGATGACTTTTATAGCATATGTCTTATACACTGCATGATCTGTGGGATCGGCAGTGGGCTTGCCTCTTGAGCCATCCACGTTGAACTCAGCAAACGTTTTCTTATTCTCCGCCAATTGATCTTCTTTGACTAGGTCTAAAACCAATACACGATTGGTCCTCTGGTGAGACTAGAAAAAGAAATAAAGGAAGTCGATTGAGGCTTGATACCAAAGACGAGGGACCTTTATACGTTGAGTTTTACAAACCTACCACACTAGCATATCCTCCAAACAAGGCTGATGATGACGTTCCCAACAATTTCCCCTCCTGTAGAGCTATTTCCCAAAGTCCTTCTCTTGAAAGCCTCATGAAAAAACCTCTTAGAATCAACGATCTTAATGACAAAGTCCCTTGCACCCTATACCTCACCACGTGCTAAGTTGCTTCCCTTAGTACCGAATAACGAGAGCGGTGCAACCACAACATCACTGCAGACACATGAAAACCAACTGGCGGGGAAGAATCAGCGTGCCTGCGATGTGTCCTGCATGAATAGGCGACGAAGAAAATAATATATATATATATATATTCGATAATTTGGAAACAGTTAATTATTATTAATAATATTTCGGATTTATAACAAATATTGTGATGATTCTGCTAATTTTCGAAATCCTTTTTTTTTTTGTCAATTTAACAATTTTGACTGTGAAAAGGGCATGTTGTTCTCTGTACACTATAGGTAATAACAAGTAAATAAATCATAAAAAGGAGAAATAGAAACCCAGTCACCCAGTACTCTTGTAAATATTGTTGATACTTATATTTAAAAATAATAATAATAATAAAATAAAACAAAGCATGAGTAGCTTGAATTGATTTTTTTTTATTTTCAGAACAATGTGCGCCTTCAAAAAAAGTCAGGACTTTTAGCTCTACAAAAAAAGATGAATGACTTTTCACTACTTTTCGATAAACATATTGACTTCTACACATTTGACACTTCAAAATACGTTGAGGAGAAAAATATACCATTTTTAGAAGAATTAATGGAGTTGAACGAAAACTATTGTTTGTTGAAACAATATTTTAGACTGAATCAGCTTCATTTAGTGTTTGAAGATGGTAATCAACACCTTATAAATTCAAGAGGACAAATTTTAGCTTCAATCTTAGGCTTAATCTATGAATTGGGAGATTCGATTGATAACACTGTCTCGAGTAAGAAAAAAGAAGATTACAGTTATGACTTAGTAAAAATTTTAGAAGCTCTAGATCAAACTCTGGAATGTGATAAAGGAACCACTGTTGACCTACGAACATATTCGTACTGGACAGTGAGATATTCGGAGTATGATTTAATGTATCATCCACTGTTCTCTGAAATTTCAAGATTTCCTTATTCAGAGCGAAAGACTCATGAGTGGTTTACAGAACAAATTTCAACAACAGAACGTTGTGAAACAAAAAATGGTATCACCTCAGCAATTATAAACATGTTTAATTGTACTAGTAAAAATGAGGAGAATAAGAAATTAATACTTGACTTTCTAAAGAAAGTAAAAGACAAAGATAAAGAAAGTACACTTTTTTTCCATGGAACAACCCATGCAAGTGCTCAATCTATTATTAACAATGGTATTATTTTATCGGAAGGAAAAAGATGTAACGATTTCTCTAATGGTGATGGCTTCTACTTATTCGAAGAATTTCAATATTCCGAGGAGTGGGCTAGCGATATTCCTTACTATGCAGTTCTGGTGTTCAAAGTCAAAAACGATTTTGTAAATGCCGATTTGAAAGGTGGTCTTGACGTCACTGACGATAAAAAAAGGTGGGAAGAAATTGTTGATTTTTTTCAAAACGGCTGCAAAAATAAGAAAGTCAAAAAAAGTCTAAAAGGTGTAACATTTATAAGAGGCCCCACCAGCTCTTGGGGCGAAAAAAAAGGTAAATCCGGCTTTGGACGTAACAAAATCCAGTTTTGCATACGGGATGAGCAATATTCAGTTGAGTTTGGTAGTCTAGAAAACATAATTTGTGTTGTTTTTTATTCGAAATAATGTTTGTATTTTGTAAGAAATCAGTTTTCCTTTTGCAACTTCTTGTGTGACTAAAGAAATCAAACCTTGATGTACAGCTACAGTCACAGGTTGGGCATCTGTAATCACCAGGCGCCATTGTACTTTCACCCTTCTTTCTACTAAGGCATCTGCAATCCGGGACCCTTCATTTATGCTCGCTCTCCATGTGGATCTATCCATTCACACTTTTTGTAAGAAATATAACCTCAATAAATATGGTGTGTAAAAAAAATTATACTTTTTATTTGATTCATCTAAAAATGCAAATTTATTGATATTATTTGTATTATAAACGTTTCCACATTCCATATGCTAGAACAAATTCCAAAGTGCTATTACAGCATGGAATAGGTTGCCTGGGCCAGCCAGAAAAACCAATGACTTTGCAGAATTTTAATTCATTGGTTATGATGCGTGACAATGTTTGACCTACAAACACGCGTAGGAGGTAATCATCTTCTTTTTTTGAAGTAACGTCTGTATTTTATAATATAAGATATATAATAAAAATAATAAAAGTTTAAATCAAATTGTTTCTATTTAATGATTTGATTGCCAGGGGAACAAACGAGTGTTTGTGTCTGTTTGTCTTTGCTATCGGTGT
>JADKLZ010000130.1:1397116-1412829 GCA_021533235.1 Biomphalaria straminea | reverse complement strand
CAAACACAACAAGAAGGAGAAGGATACATTACAGTGGCAACATTACAATTCTTAAAGACTTAAACATGTTTGGGTTTAACAGCTAATAAGTAAAGTCTTAAGATTTCACTCCTGCACTGAATAGCAGCAAAGTCTTGGGATTCCCTTACACGTATCGTTATGTTGTCAGATGATGCGATGCCACGTTAAATTAAGTCCATTTTCACGTTTTTCTAGTTTGACCTTTATGTTTATGCTTTTATGGAGGCCCGGTGTCTAAGCTGAAAAGTGCTAGGATTCCCAACCAATTTTTCTTTTCGGGGTCTTTAAAATCTCCTGGATTATGGGCACAGCACGGCCTACATTGTGCTGATGTGCCAAAAAGCCAAAATATCAAAGTGACGTTGTACTGGCCAAATGACTCACTTGTAAACCGTCGTGAACAGATAAACTTTACATCTTCTGCCTTATAGATCTCAAGGTCTTAAAGGGGACGTTTATATTTGAAACAGTAGAACAAAATGTAGAGAGACAATACACATTTGAAAATTAATTGGAATATCAGGATTCTAATTCAAAAGATAAACTGAGGTACAAATCAAATGTGTGTATGAATTAATTTCATTATTAGTAAATAAAATCTAAAGACTCGACCTGCTTAGATGAGATCCAATATAATAGATCCCCATTTACATCTCATAGACCTCTAAATCATTTACTTCACTCACGGGGTCATTAAGAATCACTTTGGAAATCACTGCAGGAAGAGGTTATCTCGTTCAGATTGATTTTTTTTTTTTAAGTCAACACGAAAAAAAAAATGGAAATATTAAAATATTAAAATTTTAATTTTTTAATCATAAATAATTAACTGAAATAAAAATAGTTTACTTAGGAAAAACAATTAGGCTGACATGTAAATGGAAATGCAATCACTAATTTAATTCCACACAATAAATGTAATACCAAATTTAAATACTTTTGGGCTTCGTATTTCATGACTGTATTTTGCTTTTACAATAATTGTAGAAATGAGAACCTCACTAAAGTTACCTTAACAATCTACATAGATTTCTAAATTTTCTTAGCAATTTTAATGTCAGTATGGGATAAGTTACTAAATACCTGTTCTCAATAGGTCCCTAAGTAATACCCAGCTTAGGATATTAATAATAATAATAGTAATAATAATAATAATAATAATCTTTATTGTCCGTAAGGAAATTTGTCTTACAATTTGTGCATTATACAAAACAAAACATTATTTTAAAAAATGTACATTCACACCATACTTACTCACAATTAACATATGAAAAGCTTACATTAGATTGGTTCTATTTAATGATCTGATTGCCAGAGGAACAAAAGAGTTTTTGTGTCTGTTTGTCCTTGCTATCGGTGTCTTGTATCTCTTTTGTGATGGTAAAATAGCAAAATCCTGACCCAAAGGGTAATTTTTTATTTCTAGAATTTTCTTAGATTTTGTGAGGATGTTTGCCTCAAACAGCTGCCCTAATGGGGTTTGCTTTTTGCCAATGACTTTACCAGCAGAATTTAGGATTCTCTGGAGTTTATTTTTATTCTTAGTGCTTAGATTGCCATACCAGGCAGTGATATTAAAATGTAAAATATTGCCGATGTGAGCGTGATAAAACATAGCCAAGGCCTTTTCGATAATATTAAAAGAGGACAGTTTTCTCAGTAATCGTAGTCTTTGCTGACCTTTTTTGCGGATATAATCTGTGTTTGCTGTAAAATTTAATTTATTGTCTAGGATAGTACCAAGGTATTTAAAAGTTTGCACTATTTCAATGGTCTCTCCAGCTACAGTTACAGTATCATTTTCCTTCTTTTCCCTACGAAATATTAGAAATATTAGTTATACCTCTGTCTTCAGTAAAACTCTTAACCAAATGCTTTCATAGAAAGAACCAAGTTTCAATCACCTATAACGAACTAACAGAAAAATAATTTCCTTTAATGTCCCCAACAACAAAATATATCACTAATACAAGTGGAGCCTCGATTTTGTTCTGATGTCGATTTAAAAATATTGTACGTCTGCCGAGTCTCGTAATGTCTACGTCACACAATCTCTAGACTGCCTTCTGTTTGGGGTCAATTATATCTTAATATGTGAAAAAAGTGTGCTAAAATATCTTTCCTCTTAGTGTATAGTGTAATCATTTTAAAATTAATATAACATAATCTTATTAAAAATAAGTTATTTTCCTTTAGCTGAGGGCGAAGTGGATTGGTTTCCGGGGTTCGAATCCTGGTGAAGACTGGCGTTTTTAATGTTAGGATCCTCGGGCGGCTCTGAGTCCACCTAGCTCTAATGGGTACCTGACATTAGTTGTGGAAACGTAAAGTCGGATGGTCATCGTGCTGGCCACATGACATCCTCGCTAACCGTAGGCCACAGAAACAAATGGTCTTACGTCATTTCTATAAACCAACACTAAACTTTCTACTGTTTTTTTTTTATATTTTTTTTATAACTGACACAATTCTTTGTATTTGAAATGCTTCCAAACTTTAAAATTGCATCTTAAATGAAAAAGAAAAGCAACATTCGAACTCCAACTAAACATTTCTCCAAATGATCTTATCGTCGAAAGCAAGTTCTAGATCTACACTTGGTAGTTTTTTGTTGTAAATTGTAAATTACAAATAACAACATCGATAAAAAAGGAAACAAATCATTGTAAATTTAAAGACAGCGTGAATTGTTTATTTACATAATAAGAACAAAAGCTGATCTAAGACATTAGGAAGCTTTTCATTTTCTAGTAAACAAATCTATACATATTTATCACAAAGTATAAATGTATTTATCTCAAGACTAAAGAGACATTTGAGTTTGATGTTCAGAATGTCAAGAGTTCTCAAAGACAAACATCTTCAAGGTGGAGCTTGACAACTCACTTGACATAGCCATCTTCACTGTAATTCAATCCAGACTTCAAACTTCCACTATGGACAAGTTCAGACCAAGGCCAGTAGTCACTATACCCCAAACAGTGGACATGTGCTCCACTACTTCCTGGACATGTACAAGTTGTATAAGTAAACTTAGATCTACCTTTCTTATCTAGTTTTTTCTTCCATTGACCAACACTGACCTGTTTAGAACATCCGTGAGGATGTGACACTATAAAGGTCAACTTGTGTTTAGATCAGGAGACCAAGTATTTGTTCGTGACTTTCTCCCTAACATTTAAAAAAATGTTTGAACATTTCCATCAGTTTATTTCCTAAAGCTGTATCACATGTCACACAGTTCAACTCACACATGTCACTCTTAATGCGTACATCTACAACACTGATCTTACTATTAGCAGTACCACTGTCTACACTACGGGTCGGCAATCCTTTGAGACGGAAGAGCCACAAATTACAATTTTAAAAATGTGTAAATTTTTAATTAGCCGCAAAGCTTTTGTTTTGCTAACTATAAACAGTTCTCAGACAATAAATTTTTTTAAAGGACAAACAAAAAATCATATAAATTAACACAAAGTAGATAATATTTGTTTTGGTAACGACTAACGAAATTAAACATTTACTTGTACTTCATTAATAAACAATCGAGCAAACAAATTCGGTGGGAGAGTTGGCCTTAATTTGGTTTAAGAAAGTTTACATTTATTTGGCTCAAAACTTGTTCTTATGTCCAAACACTAATGTTAATATTTATTTGATAATTGGCTTCTTGTTTTGCTTGTAATTATATTCATGCAAGAGAACGCTCGCTCGCACGAATAAGTATATCTAAAGATATTCAGCACCTCGAATGCCAACTTCACCTGACTGTAGCTATCTGGAAGATTATTCCATGCGCTGAATCAACTCGCGGCATCAGTTTCCCAAATGTTTCAGTCTGGCCCTCTTAACAATGGCCGCCTGCGACATATTCAAAGCTAACAATAAGGACAATCAAAGAAAGAACAATATTCCCAAAACCTGACCCACGTGATCATCGCCCACACTTGGCAAGCCTCTCTTCATTCTCTGCATCACACCTTCATCTCTTGTCTGTTGACTGTGTCTGTCTGGTAAAATGTTTGTCCATGTTATTTCTCCCAGATCAAGATGAATATTGACTAATTAATTCTTGTACCTGACAAAACAATCGATAAATGTAAACAAACTTCAGGGCCGTATTTTTGTATTTGTACCTAAATACATAATATGATTATTAGTTTAAATGTTTAACATATAATAATATGCCTTCGTATTTCTTTTCATTACTTGGTGTAGCCTACATTAACTGCAGTGGAGTTACAATAAAATAATGAATATAGAATATAATTTTTAATTAACATCGTCTCCCACATAGCAACAATAAGTAGGAACCTTGAACGCCAAATTACTTAACTTGGCCTTAAAATGAATCCCAAAAGCTTTACGATTAATGTAATATCGTGTCCGAACCCCGCTCACAAACCTATTGGTTGCATCCAATTTTTTTTTTTTTGGTTCTATAGTTAAATACATACAGATGAAATAACCTGGATATCTGTTCGGAACTAATTATCTATAAGTGAAGTTTTCTTCTCATCACGCACTGATGTTTACACAATAAAGGCGGATACGCAATACACTTTTGGAACAGCGGCATCGCGTTTCTGTCATATGCTACTTATTTGTTAAACATAGATTCTCAAAGACTTGGGTTTAGCAGCTAACAAGCAAAGTATTGTGATTCCTTTAAAAGTATCGTTATGTTGTCAGGTAAAAGAAATAATTGGACACACTTTTGGCCTGATTCTTTATATAACAGAGTTGTTGTTTTTTTTCTTCAGAGTGTCAGAAGGTCATTGTGTGTGTTCACCGTACTAATGCTTATTGATACACAGGTCTCCTTACACTTATTAATAAAATACTTAGACCTGAAAAATCACGAAATATTTTTAAAATGAAGTAATTTAATTCCATCCGTGACAGGAATTGTAAATGTTTAGGGTCCAAGTATTGAAGTAAATGCAGAGCTCTCGATGTATATTACATTATGAAAACATTTTAAGCAGACATGTTTTTAACCACGACAGTTTTACACACTGTAATTGTTAATGATGTTTCAGTAAAATGCGAGGAAAGGTGAACACACACACATACATTGTAATTTTGCTGCTCCTAAGAAAAATGGATTTTTTAAAATATTCTTTTGTGAGTGCCCCTTTCTCATGGTTGTCACTTGGTAGTAGCCCCACCTTCCCGTTCTTATATCCGGCCTTAATCAGGACAGAAACATTATTAAAGCTTAGCTCGACCAATGCTTCATTTTGCCTAGAGTTCTGAGTAAATCTCTTTATAAATGTATAATGCTGTTGTTGAAAGGATATGGATAGAAATAAGTTAAATATTGTAATAATTTAAGGAAAAGACAAACTCAACGAGGACATACACGTTAATTACATGGACATCATAATTACACAAGACAACATCTTCTCTTTAACACAGTGTCTTCATTTCCACGGAAATCGTTAGTCTCTTATGTCAACATCCCACTTCATTATATTCACTAATGGGTCGCATCGCTGCACTAGCCTGGATGCGCATGGCGAAGTCATAACAATATAAAATGCTGACTTATATTTACGACCTCTATTATTCAATTTAACTTTAAAGATTGTATTACAATTAAAAAAAACAGAAACAAAAACATTCCTTTTTAATCATTGATATTCATTAACTTTTGTTTGTTTAAAATATTTGATTGTTGACACTATAGTAATGTTACGTAAAGAAATTAAATAAATATTCACATTTCTTTTATTTTGTATCAACAATATATTATAGAAACTTTTAAAAATAAATTTGTATGCCTTTGACTTTAAAGGCCGCTAATTATTAACCAGTTTTAATGTCAGCAATTTAACTTAAATTGTGTGTCTGTAAAGTCAACATCCTGACAAAAAAAAGGTCGCGAAGTCGATTTCTTTTTCAAGAGTCAATAAAAACAATTTTTTTACAATGAAAAAGAAATCTTTTCAGGTTTGGATAGAACACAATAAAATTGCCTTTTTTTCATTTGCTATGAGCTATTTGTATGTGAAGATCTGTATCTGTCAACCTGTTGTTGTAAAACTTTATTGAATTTACTAATATACAATTGTCCAACAGAGACAGATGTTTTCACACTGAATTAAACAAACAACAACATTTAACTGACAAGCTTGAAATTCCTGTTTCACAAAGGTCCTTACTTGTAAATAATGGATACAAAAGTATGTAAATGATGTTGAAGAGAAATCAGCTCGTCTTTCAACTTTTGATTTAAAAATCTCTTCTTGTACCTCCGGAGCATCTTTAACAAAGACTTTAAAATGACTTCTGGCAATCACAAACGGTATGTCATTTAGTTTGTTAGTTTGTAAAAAAAAATATTTGCCTATGTAAAGCTTTGGATTATGTCAAATAGGAAATCATCCTTTAACGTCAAGTGAGGTCAGGAACTGCAGGTTGAGAACCACTGTAATATTCTGTTTGAACATGATATTTAAATTCAAAATTTAGCAACAAGAAATGTATACTTTATATCCACACACTATATCTAGTGTACATATAATCTGACACTTTTGTACATATACTCAGACACTTCATCCAATGTACAACTCATCTCAGCGTCAAATTGTTTTCTTGAATTGATATACAAAATTTAAGGGGCTGTATAACTTTTATAACTACCTAGAAAAAAAATATCTTGTAGGGTTAGATAATTTGAATGTCTACCCTAAAAAAAACACATATCTTTTAGGGCCAGAACTTCAATATCTATCCTGGATATGACTTCTGATGCAGGATAGCAACGCATCATAGATTGAATATGGTTACAGGCTGGCTGAACAGGCTATATAGGATTTGGTCAAATGGGCATGTACCCAAATGAGCCTGTCGAGCTACCGAAATGGCCGTAACGATGCTACTATGTCACGTATTAAATTGTTAAAGGTTTTATAATATTCTCCTCTATAAAGGCCTCCTGAGAGTCGTGTTTAAAAACCAATCTTTTACTGACTCTACTACAGTGTAATACATTTTAATTGAACACATTTTCCGAAATAATGTAATAGCCTTCATCCGTAGACAGTTTTACTAGTACTCACTAGTAGGCTTCATCCTTTTAGGGTCTACATACATAGCAATTAAATACCAAAATAAGGCATATATTTCTTATAAACAAATACAGTTCACTGTATGCACGCATATTGATACATTATTAAACTTAACACAGTGGCGTAGCTACCAATGTGCGGGTGGTGCGGCCCGCACAGGGCACCAACTGAAGAGGGGCCCGAAAATCCCCCCACTGTGTATTAATTTCCTATTTCCCTGAGCTTTTCAGTAAAAACGACTTAGTGTATGGACACGAACAAACATAAACTACTGTATTTTAAACATCAGCTAACGATTTATAAACTAGTAATGTCGCTATTTTGTTTCATCTCCTTAACGGTTATCATTTAATCTAGAAAAAATGATGAGGCCGACATCCTGAATGATGAAAAAGAAGAAAAGACCGCTGGTTCTAGAGATTAAAGGACATCACACAAGTATGTCTTTAGTACACTAGTCTTTAGTCCTTAGTAAAATTCATACTGAATAAGCTGAACCATCAGAAAGTGTAAACAATAAAGAAAGCAGGATAATAAACGCTAGACTGAACTACATTGGAGATTGGCTGATGTCAACACAGATAATATTCGCGTACACCTTGTCACTCAAGGATCTGAAACAGTTCAGCGTATGGACAGCCAATTCAGAGTTAAACGTTTAGTTGAGACCCGCTGGAGCACAAGAGAAGCCGTCAATATGGTTAGTGATACATTTTCTAAAATTATAGAAACTGGAGACATTAACCAGCAGAGATGAAAAGTCGTCGACTAGATCTGAAGCAGCTGAATTATTAGTTGCTATTCAATCTTTTAATTTTCTCACCTATCTTGGATTTTGGGCTCCCGTATTAACTGAAATTAATGATGCGCAAGTCTACCTTCAAAAACAAGGATTTTCTATTAGAGACTGGTCACTCAAGCTAAAAATAGAGACATTTTTAAGTAGTAATCGAGAGGACGTCGCTAAAGCCAGCTATACCATTGCCGAAAGCATGTGCTCAGATCTGAGAATCAGTACAAAAACCTCAAAAACGTATTGGCGATAAGAAAAAGATGCCTGGTGAGAAAAGTGACGACTCTATACTTACACACAAAGAAGAGCTACGAAGGGAAATTTATTCTACCTTGGACAGCATTGTTAAAGAAATAATCACCCGATTCGTGCAACTTTATGATGTAGTAGATACATAGTAAATTTTGTCGCCTTCCCAGCTATTTAATCCTCAGGTCGAAATCAATCTCGATAGTACTCCTAACGACATTGATAAAAAGGAATTTCTGCTGGAGCGAAAGAGGTTTCAACGGTTTGTCACAGTTTCATCAGAAGCCTCCGAACTTCCAAAACAAAGACCTGTTGAGCTCTTGAATTTTAAAATAATATCAGCTTGATGATTCAATCCCGATTATCGTCATCATGATTCGTTTATTTTTTTACTATTGCGTAAGCGTCGCTACATGCAAGTTTTTCCAAACTTAAACTGATCAAGAATTACTTGCGATCAACTATGACAAATTTACGACTCACTAATTTGGCCTTTTTTGTCCATTGAACAAGATTTGTTAAAATTAATTTCGAAAACAAAATTGATGCTTTTGCCTGCAAAAAAAACACATAAAATGCACTTGTAGTATGTTTATGTTTAAATGATTTTTTTTTTCAATTTACAATATTTGATGAATGAATACATTTTATTTTGAACAAAAAAGTAAGGTTTTGCAACGTTACTATTTAGATACATATTTTTTTTTTGGGGGGGCACCAAGATAAAGTACCGCACCAGGCATCATATTGTCTAGCTACGCCACTGACTTGACATACTAATTTTGTTGACAGATAGACCTAGAAATGTTGCCCAATATATGATATAGAATATGTTGGCCGAATTGCATAGAAATTCCTAGCCGATTTTGACAGGCTCTAAGTTTTAAAAGAAACCTGTTTGGCCGCCAAACAGTTAAGGAAAAGAAACCTGCGTGAACCACCGTTATGTCTGGGAGTGACCTGAGTCAATGTCTAACTGATACTCCGGACGCATGGACTAGAGATCATGGCCGAAGGCCAAGTCGATACCGGGGGCCACCGTCATTTTCCTATGCGTGATTCGCCATTAATGAGTTGGTCCCTTGTGGAACAGCGCATGGATTCGTGACAGATTTGTGGGAGCTTTCATGCTACTCCGCGCCGTGCAAGAGGTAAGACTCGCCCACCTGTGGGCACCCACACGGGAGTTCTATTTGTTTCGCCTAACTGCTTCCTCTGGTAGTCGTTTCCACGTGGGCGCCACAATGAGGCAGAGTAACGTGCCCGTGGACACTCAGTCCTCCCCTGTTTCACGGTTTGTAGTTTGACAAGGCTGTGAAAGTTTTTGAGAGAAACATCAGAATTTTGTCGTTCATTGTTTTAATTTAACAGGAAAGTAGTTCATTAATTTGAACGCAGATATTAACATTATAAACAAATAATTATCTGAAATAAAAATAATTTATTTAAAAAAAAGACTAACATGCAAATGTAAATATTATAATTAGTTTAATTCCACCCAGTAAATTTAGTACCAAATTAAATACATTTAAGCTTAGTATTTCATTGGATAATTTAAAACTCCTTTGAAGTTACTTTAAAAAATTATATATTCATATTAAATACAATGGTCTATTAGGTCATCATAATTTCATGAACTATCATATCAAATTTTTAAATACCTATTCTCAATAGGTCGGTTAATAATTCCAATTCAATAATAAGACACACTATTTGAGGTTTCTACCTGGGTATGTTATTTTAACTTAACGTGGAAACGATTACTTAAGGAAGTATTTAGGCTTTAGGAAATATAGATCATGTGAAACACAACTAGTTGACTTATCGATGATTTTTCAAATAGGCTTAGAGAACAGTGAGCAAAAAGATGCTCTCTTACTAGACTTTTCTAAAGCTTTTGACTAAGTTCACCACCATAGTTTTCAAAAAAAATTAAAATATTTTGGCTTGGAATCCCCATATTAATGAAACAATAAAAAATCAAATCGTCTTCCGCCCACCGGACAAATTAATACTTTTTTTTAAATATTTGGAAAGGGATTACAAATTAAAAATAATTGTCACAGTATACTAAATTCTTTTATCGAGTCGCCCCACCCCCTATTCTTGAAATACAATCATTAACAGAAGTTATAAAAAGGAGCTAGGATTAACGTTTTCACTCTACCGCCCTCTCCCCTTTCCAGATGAAAAGAAAAACGTTTTAAAACAGAAAAGTCAAACGTGGCGACAGAGTTTATGTAATTGCATACGGGACAGTTATCTTAGTTATTTTAAGTAAACTTGGTTTTGGAAAATTTAGAATTCAAACGAAATTTTTCAGTATAAGAGTAAAAATTGAGATGAATTCTGAACCTAAATAGGATGAATGATGAGCTGTAGGTGGCAGGAGAGATTCATAACAAATCAATATTCACATTTGACTAGAGTAACACCTTTGGTAAAATCACTAAATTTAGAAAGCCTTCAGGACAGAAGACTCAAAAGTAAAGTAGCAATTATACATAAAACACTGAACCATAATCTTCATATTCAAAAACAAAACTTAATAAAATACTCAGAAAGACACAAAGAAAAAAGGACATTCCTCGTCCAATATGCTAGGACAAATGTGTACAAAAGCTCCTTCTACCCTAGCGCTATTAGAGCATGGTATGGATTGCCTTAGCTAGCCAAGAAAACCAGTGACTTGGAAGAATTTAAGTCATTGGTTAATATGCATGACTGAATGCATGACGCGTAGGACGTAATCATCTTCTTTTTTTTAAGTAACGTCTGTATTGTATAAGATAAGATAAGATAAGAAAAGCTATAAGATTAAAAAGCAAACATTTTAAGGGAGGTAATGAACAAAAATAAACAAACAAATACAATTACATACACAACCTACTTTTTATATTACAATTCTTGCATATGTCTTTGTTTGGTTTTTAATTTACAACACCAAAACGCGAAATTTTAATCCGGTTAGGTTTCTATTTTTCTTTTTAAACATTTAATAACATACAATTAAACTTTATTACAGTTGCTTTATTTAAATATTAAATTATTTAATTTGTGACATAGTCAATACTTTGTGAAATGTCATACACAGTAGCTTGTTATCCCTATATTGTAGGTTCTATTGTTCATACTTCCAACCATTTAGATTACGGCAGTGATACACTTTTTAAAACTGATTTTAATTCCCGCTAGTTACTGTCCACGTCAAATTTATTGTACAAAATGGATTGACTTTAAAATATTATTATTAGAATTCTATGGGTTTAGTTACTAGTATTTACATCAACTGATGAGATATTTAAACCTTATCCAAAACCAGCCTCTTGTAGGAGCAGCGAATCTAGATGCTAGGCCTTCATGTAATATTGGTTTTCCCCAGCTTTCAACAGTTCGTACAAATCATTACTTGCAAACATGTGTATGCAATTTTCATGGCCTTTGTCTACATTGCTCTAAATTTATCATACAGGAAAGTCTAAAAGTGAAAGTTAAAAATTCCAGTTACAGATCTGTTAAGGCACAGATTTTTTAAAGAACGCATTCTAATCTTCGAACTAAGAAAATCTAAAAATCTTTCACTGAAAATGTCATTCAAAAGTTGGATCACTTATTTTGTTTTCTTAAGGGAAATATACAGTTAGCTTCTGTTTATGTTGGGGTGGTTAGGCGCTTGACTTCTGAACCTAGATTTGTATATTTTGTAATGTGACCCGCGAATCGTCTGCCTTAACTAAAGACAGTGAGGGGATTAGGCATCAATACTGTATACCAAGAGACCAAGACATATTGCCTCTTGAAAAAGTAATTGATTGCGCGAATGCCGTGGTAGTGTAGGTGTTAGTATCTATCCTTTTAACCTGAACTTGGTTAGAAGCAGGATAGTACGTGGTAGAAATCCTCAGAAATCGCAGTTTTAAAGTTTAGAATACAGTGTGTGCTTGTGTAAGCAAAGCACAAATCCTCCAAATGTGTATGCCACGTTTACTCCCGGCCATGATAGCTTATATATTTAAGTTTACTAGACCAACACATATAATTTCAAAAGAATAATAACTGTTGTGATTTGTTCTCATAAGAAGAAAAGGCTTTCCATAATTATCTAAGTTCATAAATACTTATAAGTATTGTTCATTATTTTTTCTACAGGATGTGTCCAATTCAATGATACTAAAGTAGAATAAATTTATGTTTAAGATACATCAGAGGTAAACATCTATTATCACCGTCTTTAAATGTCTAAATAATGTCAGAAATTAACACTTTAAATAGCAGGATAATGCACTGTAGATACCTCAGAATATGAAATTACCTTCCACCCCACTCACTAAAAAAATTCAGGCTACGCCCATGAAGGTACATGTGTATGGGGATAACAATTTAAAGGGAGATAATCGACCTAATGAAAATATTGATACTATATAGATTTTCGTATCATATAATATTCTTTTAGTGTTTTAATTGTTTACATAACAAAATGTGTTTCTTGCAATTCAGTGATTATTTTAATGTCAAGTCTTTATTTATAATAGTTTTGTAAAATGAATGTTAATGAGTGTGTTACTATTTCTTTATTACTTTGATTAAATATATATATACATTGTAAATTTAGCATGTCTTTAGCATCCTTAATGATACATATATTTAATGTCAAATTTCTGAAGGCCTAACATTGGGTCACAAAATAATCTACACAGTAGTGTTCCTATTAAATTTCTTACTTTATGCCGTCATTGTCCACCTACCCCATTGCTCCCCCTGTCGTAGTCTCCTGTCTTTCCTTGCAACACTGGGCTGGAAGTTAATTTCCTATTCTGAGGTATCTACAGTGCATTATCCTGCTATTTGAAGTGTTAATGTCTTACATTATTTAGACATTTAAAGACTGTGATAATAGATGTTTACCTCAGATGTATCTTTAAAATAAATATCTTCTATTCTACTTAAGTATCATTTAATTGGACACATCATCTCCTGGATTATGGGTACAGCAAGGTCTACATTGTGCTGATGTGACAAAAAGACAAAATGTCAAAATTGACGTTGTGCTGGCCACATGCCACATTTGTTAACCGGGAACAGATAAACTTTAAATCTTCTGCTCTATAGAACTTAAAGGGGAAGTTTATATTTACTTACTGAAATGCTGTTATTGGGGTGCGCGGTTTATTCTGTCAAAGAACATGATCGCTGGATCGCTCCCGCAGAAAAAAAGACATTGGATACAAAATATTACAGTAATAGAAAAACAGCAGGCGAAAGTGAACTTTATTGAAACAGTAGAACAAAAAGTAGACCAAGAGAGACAAAATACATTAAAAATTAATTGGAAGATCAGTGTTCTATTTCCAAAGAATAACTAAGGTACAAATCACTTGTGTGCATTAGCAGGGCCGGTCTTAGGCCACTGCAATCTATGTGGCTGCAGTGGGCCCCGCGCTTTCATAAGCCCCGCGCGATGTGAATTCTAGGTGTAAATTATTAAAGTAAACCATTTCAACTTATAATTAATGGGTTCCTGAAATTCTCCTGAAATTTCAACAAAGAAGAAAAAATTTATCGAAATCTGCTGAAATTATTAAAATTTTCTGAAATCAATGCTAATCTCCTTAAAATAGACAAAATTTTTTAATTATTCTGAAATTATTAAAATCTTCTGAAAACTGATGCCAATCTCCTTAAAAAAGAAAAAAAAATCAGATATCAGAAACACTCACATAAATAGAACAGTCACAACTCAGACGTTATGATCCTGTTCATGTTTCTAAATTAGTCTGTAGAGTTGATTTAGTTAGACCGAATAGGGAACGAACATGTTTTTACACCGTTAGTTTCTTTTTTTGACTTTCCCTTCCTTATATCCGGCCTTGTTAACACTGTATAAATGCATACACATATTTATTAATACTTTGTTTTTGTTTTTAGCTATGCAAAGCTTTATTTTTATAGTGCAAATATTTAAATGGAGATAATCTTCATAAAAGTTATATATAAACAAGATTACAAAGAGAGTTTGTGTGATACACAAACTCAGAGGCGGCCCCCGTAGGAGTCGGATCCCTATCAGATCCGCTTTGATCTCTCAATGGGGGCAGTCTCTGAGTTTGTGTATCTCTTTGTCGCTGCTAAAAGTTCATTTAAAAAATTATATCAAAGATAGACGACAGAAATAGGAGTCGGATCCCTATCAGATCCGCTTTGATCTCTCAATGGGGGCAGCCTCTGAGTTTGTGTATCTCTTTGTCGCTGCTAAAAGTTCATTTTAAAAAATTATATCAAAGATAGACGACAGAAATATACATCTTCCGTGCTTTGATCTCTCAACGGGGGCCGCTTCTGAGTTTGTGTATCACACAAACTCTCTTTGTCGCTGCTAAAAGTTCATTTTAAAAAAATTATATCAAAGATAAACGACAGAAATATACATCTTCCGTGCTTTGATCTCTCAACGGGGGCCGCCTCTGAGTTTGTGTATCACACAAACTCTCTTTGTCGCTGCTAAAAGTTCATTTTAAAAAAAATAATATCAAAGATAAACGACAGAAATATACATCTTCCGTGCTTTAATCTCTCAACGTTAGCCCTGTAAAGCCGATGATCAAGGCAACTGCCACACCTATTTTATGAGTTAATTACTTAGAAAGTAGATGCTTAATAGGATGAACAAAAGAAAAGATATATGTTTCACTATATATTGGATTTTTAATTGTCTTAAATTAGTTTTCATTTATATTGCATACTAATTAGGTTTTTTCTCTTTAAATACTGCTTGCATAAAATAATTTTAAAAATTAGATTTTGAGCTTTTAGAAAAAAAAAGTAGCCGTTGCATCAGAACTTTGAATGATCTATATTATCGTGATGTCAGATTTTCATTATCTCTTCTACTTTCTGAGCACTAAACGGGACGGACGGACAGACAGACAGACGGACAGACAGACAGACAGACAGACGGACAGACAGGCCACACAAAACTAATAGCGTCTTTTCCCCTTTCGAGGGCCGCTAAAAAGTACTATGAATGGAGCTGGAAAATATCCAATTGACCTTAATTTACGCGATATTAAGAATAGAGTTGCACTCATGTAACAATGCTTTAGAAAAACAAATTTGAATGCTTATTTCATTAAATTGACTATAATTAGTATGTTCATGTGCTAAAGCATAAAACTATATCTGCGAAGAGTTGAATTCGAGTTTTAGATCTAGATATAGGAATAGATAAATGATTTACCTCTCGTAATCATGTCTAATGAACGAATGTGCGTAATTTGTGAAACCTGAGAGTATACTCTATCTGTGTATTGTTGTTCTAGTTTCAATAGTCTAACGACACAATAATGTGGAAATACTTTTAATATCATGACAATAATCTGAGAAGAAGAGATAATTATATAAACACCACTTTCATTCACAAAATAGTGCTGATTGGGATGCACCAATTTCCATTCACACCGCGTGCTGCGCAATGGGATCTTCCCATTTACTTATTGTTTGAAGTTTTGTGTGTTTGACCTTTTACTTTGAGGATTATAAATATAGATTAGACATAAAATAAATATTGCAAAAAA
>JADKLZ010000130.1:1367199-1378165 GCA_021533235.1 Biomphalaria straminea | reverse complement strand
AGTAACCACTAAGTTATTGTAATTATGGGTATGATTTTAGGCCCCAGACTCATCCCGACAGTCACACCATAGAATAACTTAACTTCAAAAACTAAAAAAAAAATATGTTTGTATAGTTGTTCAACCAACAACTAACAATACAGATAGAGCAATCTTCAGCAACAGTCAATAGTAACGTTCACAATATCATCAACAGCTCGGGAACTTCATAGCACAACAACAGGTCTGAATGTAGTAATCCGCAGTCTGGAACCGGTAACCTCAGACTTGTAGAAACACACATCAGACAGAGAAAACCAAGATAAACTCAGCTCAATAGTCCATGGCTTAGAACCACTCTGAAGCCTGAAACTAGAACCTAAATTAATACCCTTCTAGTCTACAGATAGAATAACAAATACGATCGAATCAAATAGAATAACTATTCAATTGGAAAATTACAACTCACCCAAAACAGGGGTCAAGATAATCCAATCCAAAATAATCAAAATATTAACCAAGACACAGCAATAAGGCTATTCAGTATTGCATTACAAGGCAAACATCAGAGATCCATAAAAAGGCGTCTTATCTCTACACTACAAGATGAAATAAAAAACAGTAGACGGACCATCTGATACGACAATAGTAGCGTGTGAGTATTAGTCAAAAAGAATGTTGGCCAGTAACCAAGGGGCACAACTTACTACCCAAGGTATTTGGAGGAAAATAACACAGTGACGTCATCACGCGTGTTGAGTGAGGTATTATTTATATTTGATTGTCCTGACTACCGTATGCAGTTACTACAGTAACTGCGACAGCATGTAGGCATCTCTGTAATTCACAAAATATTTTTTCAGAAAAAAATGCAAATTTAACAAGATTACAAAGAGAGTTTGTGTGATACACAAACTCAGAGGCGGCCTCCGTGGGAGTCGGATCCCTATCAGATCCACTTTGATCTCTCAACGGGGGCAGCCTCTGACTTTGTCGCTGCTAAAAGTTCATTTAAAAAAAATTATATCAAAGATAAACGACAGAAATATACATCTTCCGTGCTTTGATCTCTCAACGGGGGCCGCCTCTGAGTTTGTGTATAACACAAACTCTCTTTGTCGCTGCTAAAAGTTCAATTTAAAAGAAAAATATATAAAAGATAATCGACGGAAATATACATCTTCCGTGCTTTGATCTCTCAACGGGGGCCGCCTCTGAGTTTGTGTATCACACAAACTCTCTTTGTCGCTGCTAAAAGTTCATTTAAAAAAAATTATATCAAAGATAAACGACAGTAATATACATCTTCCGTGCTTTGATCTCTTAACGGGGGCTGCCTCTGAGTTTGTGTATCACACAAACTCTCTTTGTCGCTGCTAAAAGTTCATTTAAAAAAAATATATATAAAAGATAATCGACGGAAATATACATCTTCCGTGCTTTGATCTCTCAACGAGGGCCGCCTCTGAGTTTGTTGTATCACACAAACTCTCTTTGTCGCTGCTAAAGGTTCATTTAAAAAAAAATATATAAAAGATAATCGACGGAAATATACATCTTCCGTGCTTTGATCTCTCAACGGGGGCCGTCTCTGAGTTTGTGTATCACACAAACTCTCTTTGTCGCTGCTAAAAGTTCATTTTAAAAAATTATATCAAAGATAAAAGACAGAAATATACATCTTCCGTGCTTTGATCTCTCAACGGGGGCCGCCTCAGTAGCCCTGTAAAGCCGATGTTCAAGGCAACTGCCACACCTCTTTTATGAGTTATTTTTTTTATTTTTTTTTTAAAGTTTATTCAGATAATACTTTAATGCACATATAGGCCTATATACACACACTCACACACACATAAATATACATATTCACATACATACAAACACATATATATATACATATATACATACACATATATATATACACATACATATATATATATATATATATATATATATATATATACACATATACATACACATACATACACAAATATATAAAATAATTGTCAAAAGGACTTGTTTGCACGGTAATATTTTTTTTTTAAATTAAATTTATGTACAAATGTTTGTTTCAAATTTGGTAATTACTACCAAGCTTACATACAATGTGAGCGATATGTTTCCGTTGGATGTTATGACACGTGTGACTAATAACATTGAAACATTTTGTAACTATAATATTAATTGTCCTAAATTAGGTCCAACTTATAATGCATAGTAAATATATTTTTCCTCTATAAAAGATATTAAACATTGTTTGTGTGTAAATAAAGTACACAAAAGGTTACATAACTAAACAATTCAAATATGAAAAAAATAATTTTGGTAAAGTATCTATAAGGAATTTCACAATGTGTTAAATATGATAAATGTCACCAAGTTTATTCACTTCAATGTTTAGGTGTTTAGAGGTGATGAAGACAAGGAGTCTCAAATTGTGCACCAGAATTCATGGCAGGCACCAGGGGATAACTGTATTTCTTGAAGTTGATGAATGGAAGCTTTGATTTGTTTTGTATGAATTCGGCATTGCAGACGTGATAGCTCACAGAGTAACAGGTGAGGGTCACGCCAAATTTGGGCACTTCCTTAAAGTTATTATCAGGGCATATTGCCTACGAAAACATTCTGGTCAGCAGCATAGAACAGAACATCACAATCTGGGGGTAGAGACAGATCCTGGAACTCAAGCTCGTTAAAGTCTGCATTCTCCAGCTCTTTAGGATGGTAAGTCTTGTGCCCCAAGAGATTCAGCTGCTGCACGTGGATGACGCCATTGTGATCTTCATCGACGATCCAAAGCTTTTGGTTGACTATCTTCCCGTCAGTTGCGGTCTCGTAGTAAAATGTTAATTTATCGGGAAACGCCTCGAGGCAGACAGGCTTTCACAAGTGAGACGACTCCTCGTGGTCAGACTCGCCATTGTAGACGTCATGACTGACAAAGTAGCCGCTGAGTACGGTCAAGAAGCGGTAGAGATTTCTGGAAGGTTACGATAAGATAAAGATATCAGACCCACACATTGGGAATCTATTTTTCTAAATGTATATTCTTGTAGTCTCCCTTGGGACGAGGCGTTGGCGTTGTCATAGTTTTTCATTCATTTTGTTTAAATTTGTAGTGGTGTGACTTCATTATTTTGAGACGGTCGATGGATCGGTAGTTTGTATATTCTTGTAATCTCTCTTAGGATGAGGCGCTGATGTTATTGAGTTTCTTCGTCATCTTTAAATTTAGTAGTGGCGTGAGTTCACCGAACAACAGAATTTCTTGTCAATGTTTACAGTTCTGACTTCCGGTAACCGTAGCTCTAGTACATGAACCTACTACTGAATGGGGTTTCGTTCAGGAATGACAAGATGAGAATATGTATTGATCCAAAAGATCTCAGTAAGGCACTCAGACGGGACCATCACTCGTTGAAAACTTGGGAATCAAATCAGCGCCAGAAAAATTTCCAAAGTATTATGGATGCAGTGTTTCTAGGTATTGAAGGAGCGTATTTCATCCTGTACTACATTATAGTAGCTGGTAAAGACATTGAGTGTCGTGATAGCATTTTGAAACAACTCATGCTACAAGCAGAAGTGTAAAATATCTAGCTGAATTTGACAAGTGTAAGATAAGGCTAAGCACTTTATATGAGTCATATCTTTTCAGAGAAACTCTAGAACAAGACCGAGCATAAATAAAAACTATTGTTGAAATGCTTCGATTAGCGGAATACAACCTAAAGTTAAAATATGACCAATGCAAGACAAAGGCAAAGCAGAGTATCTTATAAGGGTCAGATCTTGTCATAGAAAGGTTAAAACCAGATCCAGCAAAGATAATTTAAAAGATGAAAAAGAGTTTGAATGTAATCATGAATAAAAAAGAGGAGTTTCGAAGAGTTGAAACATCTTTGTACAAACTCTCCAGTTTTGGCATATTATGATGCCAACAAGAATGTAGAGATAAAATGTGATGCCATTACTAAATCATTTGTAGTGGTGTGAGTTCACCGAACAACGGAATTTCTTGTAGGTATAGTAAAACTCTTACTTTCGGTAACGGTAGCTCCAGTACATGAGCCTATTGAATGGGATAGCTCCATGATTGTTTCTTTCAGGAATGACAAAAGTGAGAATATGTATTGAACCAAAAAATCTCAACAAAGCAATCCGACGGGAAAATCACCCGATGAAAACCTAGGAATCCAATTAGCGAATCAAATCAGCGCCAGAAATTTACCAAAGATAATTTAAAAGATAAAGAAGAATTTGAATATAGTTATGAACAAAAACAGAAACATCTTTGTACAAACCCTCCAGTTTGGGCATATTGTGATGCCAACAAGAATGTAGAGATAGAATGTGATGCCGTTAACGATGGATTGGGAGAAATATTAATACAGGAAGGTCTTATAATTATATACGCATCGAGCGCTTTTATAGACACAGAGACATGATATGCTCAAATTGAGAATGAAATGTTTTCAATTGTGTATAGCAAAACTATTTACAGTTTGTTTTAAATCGTTTTTGTTGTTTTTTTCCTTATTCCCCCTCTTCTTTCTTCCCCCTTCCTTCCTTCCCCTGTGGAACAAAAGGGTTCTTCGAATATATAAAGGGATAATTTTATCCTCAATCCTATTTTAAAAAAATAACTTTAGTGCATATTTTATAACTTTTCTAGCCTATTTTGTATAATCAATCTGTATATATGATCTAATTGAATTAGGTTTAGGATTTTGTTATCATAAGTAGCTTTTAAGTACGTGTTCCATACAAGCATCCTATACTCTTCTAATGAAATCAAATTCATATCTTTAATTTTTTTATTTTTTTACTTGGGTACTTTGTTTAAAAATATTGATAGATCTATGTTAACTTTGGCATCACTGTTGGCATTTAGAATGTGTGACAGAGTTTCCCTCACAATGGTGAAATTTGAACACTCCCCGAACAAATGTTTTTCCATTTTTTTATTTTCTACCCCGCATAGTTTACATGTTTGGTTCTGGTCTGCTTTGTCCTTACCCTTCTGCTTTATTGGGGTCATCCCATAATTTAGCCTGTAGGTCACCCCCTTGCTTTCGGAGTTATGTTTTTATTATGCAAATGCGTGTATGTGTCTGTGTGTGTATTGACCACCATTCCTAATTCCCTCCCCCATTTTATTCTAGGCTCTAAATTTTCTTTAAGTGTATTTCTTATTGATGTGTAAATGTTTCTGGTTTTGTGGTGTATTAGATTTTCATTGTTATGTAGGTGTCTGGTTAGGGATCTGTAAAAAGGGTGGGTGTGGTTGCCGAAATAGTGAGGTGTGTTGTTTTGAATGGGGAGGAGTTTGTTTAGTCTAAGTCCAAAATAATATAAAACTAATGGGATGTTTATGAGTTAATTACTTAGAAAGTAATTGTACTAGGGTTTGAACAATATAAAACAAGCAATTAGTTGCTATATATTAGATTTTTAATTGTCTTAAATTAGGTTTCATTTATATTGCATACTAATTAGGTTTTTTCTCTTTAAATACTGCTTGCATAAAATATTTTTAAAAATTAGATTTTGAGCTTTTAGAAAAAAAAAAGTAGCCGTTGCATCAGAACTTTGAATGATCTATATTATCGTGATGTCAGATTTTCATTATCTTTTCTACTTTCTGAGCACTAAACGGGACGGACGGACAGACAGACAGACGGACAGACAGACAGACAGACAGACAGACGGACAGACAGGCCACACAAAACTAATAGCGTCTTTTCTTCTTTCGGGGGCCGCTAATACATGTGTAATTCTCTTTGAGTTGCTGTCAACCATGATAGAGAGAGATGGCGCAGATTGGATCTCCTTTAGTATTTTTGCTAAAATGGCATTGCCCAACAAGTCTTTTATCTATTTGAATGAGTGGGTCAAGGTAAAGGTTTGAGTTTTTTTTTGGTTTCTTAATAACTTATGTGCTGCTAAGATATTGTAGTTGTTACTTGTGTCACTTAAACGATGACCAGTAAATTAAATTTTGTTGTAAGCTTAAGTTCAAGCTAACATTCATTATGCGATTAATTGATTAAGTTGGGAGTGAGAGAGAAGAAAAAGAGAAAGAGACAGATGCACAGAGAGGGTGAGGAGAAAGTATAAATGCTACTAAATTAAAGGAAAAATAAACAGTACTGTTCCAACCATGAAGAAAAAAAAAAAGAAAAAAAAAATACCAGAGCTCTATACACTTACCTGTCTCACATTGATATGAGAAAATCAAGATAAAAAAGATATATTTCATTCGCATTTTAGAAACGATTTATTTTACATATTATTTGCAAGTATATCAAAGCATTATCGGCTTATATGACAGATCGAAAAATCCAGAAACATTATGTTTTTATTAGGAATCCACTGCAAACACATAATTTGTTCACCGGTAATAGTTAGTTTGAACATATTTACCAATTTATACTTTAGCAAAAAAAAATGTGCATGATTAGGTCGAGATGACATAATATTTCTTGAGAGAACTAAAATATAATTCTTCGCTTCCACTTCTATTTAGATCACTCATCTTTTGTATATTATAATTAAAAGTAATCTACTGAACATTTTCTTTTTTAAACTACTTCCTGTTCACATCGAAGGCTATTTAGGAAATAGCCTCTTACATTCATACTTACTCACTAAACACACGTATACAACTGTCACAAAGATACACACTTAGATAGCAGTCTCAAGAAACACATTTTTATACAACTGGCGACAACACATTTACAGAGCTACGGTATTCTAAACTGTACTAACTTTGTATAGAATTAATTCTTTATTTTAATTTTCAATAGAGGGTGTCGTAACTATAATATCCATTAGATGGTATCATTACAATAATGTCCAGTATTGGGTGTCGTGACTATAATGTCCAGTATTGGGTGTCGTGACTATAATGTTCATTGGAGTGTGTAGTATTAAAATGTCCAGTAATGAAGGTAATGTCTATAAAAATCGCTGGACATTATAGACACTACATCCCCTATTGGAGATTATAGACTACATCCCCTACTGGACATTATAGACTCTACATCCCCTACTGGACATTATAGACACTACATCCCCTACTGGACATTATAGACACTACATACCCTATTGGACATTATAGACAGCAAGGGTCCATAAAATGATGACAGCAAAGGTCCTAAAGGTCCAGAAAGTGATGACAGCAAATGTACAGAAAATAATGTCAAAAACCATTAACAAAATTATTAAAAATTGTCCTAAAAATAGATATTCCCCAATTTTTAGCGGCCCCTATAAGGGGAAAAGCCGCTATTAGGTTTGTGCAAAATGTCCGTCTGTCCCTTTGTCACACTCATGGCGCCAAAACTAGAAGAGATACGAACAATTTTATTTCACCATTAAATGCGGCTTGACAACTTTAGGTGCAACGGCTACTTTTAATTTTCTTAAACACCAATTCTATTGGTGTTCAATTCAATGTAGATCTAGTCATACACATCCGGAACAATCTATTATAGATATTTTAAACTATCGCAATATTTCTGAATGAACAGTAAAGGTTAAATCATATTTTCAAAAGCCTTTAGTTTTTTGTTTTTTTTAATCTAACCGTGACGGACAGACCAACCAACAGTTAAAACGCACAAAATATGCTTCTTTCATTCTAATGGTGGCAATAAAAAAACATTTTTTTTAATGTGATTTGTTAAAAAGTTTAAGAAATTAGTTTAGAATCATGTCATGGCCGGGCTTTACCCTAGTACAAGAAAGTCGCTGCTAAAAGTTCATTTAAAAAAATATATCAAAGATGAACAACAGATCTTATTTAGTGCCCCAGCGGTCAAAATATATATCTTCCGTGCTTTAATCTCTCAACGTTAGCCTCGTAAAGCCGATGTTCGAGGCAACTGCCACATCTATTTAAAGAGTTGATTACTTAAATAGTGAATACTCTTCAAATTAAATGTGAAACCTAATGCTAAGCATTAGATTATAAATTGTTTCTAAATTAGGTTTCATTTACATTGCATACTAATTAGGTTTTTTCTCTTTAAATACTGCTTGCATAAAATATTTTTAAAAATTAGATTTTGAGCTTTTAGAAAAAAAAAAGTAGCCGTTGCATCAGAACTTTGAATGATCTATATTATCGTGATGTCAGATTTTTATTTTCTCTTCTACTTTCTGAGCATTAAACGGGACGGACGGACAGACAGACAGACAGACGGACAGACAGATAGACAGACGGACAGACAGGCCACACAAAACTAATAGCGTCTTTTCTCCTTTCGGGGGCCGAAACCTTCCACAGGAAGGGATGGCAGCATGCAGTAATTGAGCCAGGGACCAACGATAAATCCGAACTACAGTCTAGTGCGGAAACATCAAGATAACGCAGGTTTATACCCTTCTCGCCATCCTCCGTCGTCCAGCGAGAAGTTAATTTTTTTAAACTTTGAAGGAACATCCGAAACATATAGCGAATAGGCGGATCTGACAGGGATCCGACTCCGACGGGGGCCGCCTCTGAGTTTGTGTATCACACAAACTCTTTTTGTAATCTTGTTTGTTTATAGGCTATTTAGTTTTCTTAATTGCTGTTGAGATTTAATTCTAAATCTAGATTTACGTAAATTCTAATATAGATGCCTGACATCGTAAAATATATCTAGTTCTAGATCAAGTCTAGATGAATTACAACTAATCAATCAATTCCCAATCAGTTTGAAGACTTCTGCTGACTTTTTTAAAGCCTGATCTAGATTATGTACATAAACTTCCTTATAGTTTCATCAAGATTTTATAGTTTGCATAAGATATTCCTGAGATTCTGAAACTATTTTAATTGTTTGCTCCAGACATGTGAACGGAACACTAAAGTATTTATGTAAATATTCTTCACCTCTAAGACATGATATGACACCATGTTCTCCTTCTGCTTAGAAATATAATAAACACAATATTGAATTAATAAAGAGAACTTTACAATAGAAGTTAATTCAGCGCATTGCCAGTGTAGAATAACGGAAAAATAAATGCACGCTTGAGGGGTATCGAGTGTGAACCCCATTGAAAACTGGCTTTGAATTTTATTTTTGTGTTTTAAGGCCGACCCTAGTAAACATTTAAACCTACGCGCGCGGTAGTGCGCGCAAAAAAAAAGTGATACAATCTCATGGTAGATCTAATAATAACCGATTCCGCATTGACGCAATGATCTATATGATTTCTTTATTTTTTGCTTCAGAGGGAAGGAGGGGTGTCACGGATGAATGTGTGTATGAATGTATAATCTAATTTTACATATGCGCGAATGACCGGAAGTGTGTCAGTTGTCAAAAAGGAGTCCAGGTTGTGAGATACAGTGAAGTTGATTAAAGTTTCTATGTGTTAGTTTGATCTAGTTTTTTTGTTATTTCTAAAGTCACAGCGGAACCGGGGACACCTAGACATAACATAAGGTACTTTTAAAAGAGTCAGAAATAAATATAAGTAAAAGATAAAGACAGTTGTGATAAGGGGTATTTTCTGATGCCAAACCTGACTAGCGTATTTTCGTGTCCATTTGTGTACTAAATACGTAAGTTGCGTACTTGATTTACGTTAAAATTTTGAATTTACTTTCTCTAATTAAAGAGTGCCTAATTTTCCGCCTTGTCAAAAAGTGCATAATTATCTGGTGCCTACATTTTCATGTGCCTAATTATCCTAATTATCAATCTTTCTTACACACTACCTCTCGTCCGTAAAGGATTTCGGTAACATAACACCATAACATGACTCATGTTTGCTTGTACTAACAGTACTTTTCATTTGTAAATCAACAACCGTTGACGCGATTGAGTTCAAGTGGGTCTACTGAACCTACGGCTAACCCTATCGCGCCACCAATAGGGCTATAACACTATTATATGATATACAATTAGTAGGCCGGATAGGATAGAAATGCCCTTATCGATTATATTATGTCTACACCCAAAAGCATTCTACTGTTGAATACTTGTTAAAACGGATCACTACCTAATCGTTTCATGTGGGTTTCGGACTGTTGTCATAGACGTCATCCATTCAAACCTTGCCAACTTCCATCCCCAGCACATCCTGCATGATGTTAGTGCTAAGATATAATTGTCTTGTCTACTGAAATCTCAAAATTCATTAAAAATTATTATAAATAGTAACACTTCTTATACTATCTAGAGTATATTCCATGTCAAAATATATTAATGTATTATTGTGCTGTTTAACAGAGAGATGCAATTCAACATGGTCTTTTTCTTATATCGCAGCCTCGGACTCCACAAAGCGTTTGTCAACCCAGATATAACTGTTTGTGAAAGTATGAGTGTGTGTGAATGTGGACTTGATTTAGGTTTCTTCTGAAGCAAGAACGCAAAGGCCAGTTCATCCTATGGCAGACTATCTAAAAATGTCTGAAACAGACTTGGTATTACCACAAATACAAAGGTAGGGGTCTACCGAGCCGTCATCCTCCCTATATTACTATATCTCTCAGAAACGTGTACAGTGTACAGAAAACATGCAAAAAACTGAATCACTTCGATATGACATGTCTAAGAAAAATACTGAATGTCAAATGGCAGGACGAAATACTAGATACAGAAGTGCTTCGATGAGCGGGTCTGCGAAGCATCCATACAATCCTGATTTAGTCCCAGCTGTATTGGGCAGGACACGTCTGCAGACTGGAAGATCACCGCATCCCTAGAGAACTCTTGTATGGCCAACTTAGTGAAGGAAACCGCTTGCAAGGTTGTCAAAGAAAGTGCTTCGGGGACACCCTCAAAGCTTCTATGAAGGCGTTCAGCATAGATCCAGCAACCTAGGAGTCAGGGGCACATGAAAGAGCATCATGGCGTTGCGCTGTGAAGACTGGCGCACAGGTTGCTGAGGAGAAAAGTACAATGCTGGCAGAAGAAAAGCACGGCCAATATTATATATATATATATATATATATATATATATATATATATATATATAT
>JADKLZ010000130.1:1315604-1356168 GCA_021533235.1 Biomphalaria straminea | reverse complement strand
CTGGTTGTCAGAGGCTATTTGAGACGCATGCCATTAGGAAGCATTTTTTAGGTAGTGGAGTGCTTACATCCGCAAGGTTGTCATTGCTGGAAGTGGTAATGGATGTAAGCACTCACTGATATTAAAGCCATGATAAGCCTTTATTGCGTCATTGTGCTCCTGGGATAGTTTTTGATGAACTTGAGCTTTGAGAATGAAGCAATGGAGTGGCCTCAGCGGTATTCGAAGGAGGTTGCAAGGTTAAGACACACGTAATTACCATATGAAGCCGGTTTCCGCAATATGTCTATTGTAGTTTGTATTACTGGTTTGTTGATGCAAACCGCTCGTATATCAATGACATCATTGAACAAGCGATTTACCATTTATTTCATCATTCAAATAAGAAAAAGTAACACAGTTTGTCGTAAGTGTGTCATAATCCAAAATGTGTCTTTGTTCAACAAGAAATCCAAAGGTATCCATTTTTTCCAGCCTTTGTAAACTGTCCTTCATCCCAAATGAAATTTGTCCAGCATTTCTGTCGAAACAAGTTTGAATTGCAGGTCTATTGACAGACCTACATTATAACTCAACTTCCCATAAAGCTTTCTCTACCTTTTGCTTGTTTTGGATACAAGGAATCCATAATATTCACTACCTTTATTTGCTTTATCGATGGATTGTGTGATCAGCTTTGTCCATTTCTCATCATTTTGCAGAAAGCATGAATGTGATTCAATTTATTTATTGTTTTTGTGCGAAAGCGTAAGGATTCAGAGTTAACAGAAGTGGGAAGGATCGATATCTTGCTATGCTCGAGTATAGAGTATAAGACTCAATTACATCATTCCAAATGATTCAAAACTATTGAAACCGTCGAAAACTGAAAATGCAGAGTCATTACTAAACGAACGACAGATGAAAAGCAAAGTGAAATGCGATGCAAAAGCAAGACTACCTAAAGATTACTCTGTCGGAGAGAAAAAGAGATTTTGTCTAGGACGAACATGGCAGAAAGCCGTTGTCATAAAAAAAACATTACTCACACAGATCTTACATCATAAACAAACGATGGGAAAATATACAAAAGAAATCAACGCTTTTTGAACAAGAGTTTTGATGAAGATATCTCTGGGTACTATGATACCGATGAAAGCAACGAACAGTAAACTGTTATAACAAAGGAAATAGACAGTTATAGACCAACATCTAAAGATTCTGTTGAGCCAGTCAAGACAACCAGATGTGGTTTAATTGTTAAAGTTCCTAGTAGATATCAGTCTTAAGAACTTTAAAAAGAAGGATGTGATAATTACTTTAAAAGGAAGGATCACTGGAATTAATTTGAAAAAAAAAAAACAATTCATGTACAGTTAAAAAAAAAAGGTGAAAATTGTTGGATCTATCTCAGCAGAATGAAAAAATGCCAGGTTAATTTTTGAGAATGATTATCACAGTTCAGAAATTTGCTTTATGCCTAACAGACGTATCCGAAGGCCAGACAGACGGCTTCTCTTTAACCAATGCGTCAAGCTATTTCCTTGTCCCACCATTGTCAAGTCGAATAATGGACATCTCTAGCATTATTAAGAAGAACTATAAGATCTGTTATACTGGAATTCATATATCCTACAGTTTTTTACCTGTCCAGTAGCGGCCTGGTGGGGGAAAATGGGTCAGCACCCCAGGCCCCGTGCTTGAGGGGTGTCTCGCGATCGGAGATTTTATTGTCAATTACTTGATCACCACAAATTTTCCTAAAAAAATTCAATTGGATGTCGAAGTTAATATACGAAATAAAATATTTGGATTGGTAACTTCCACTTATGTATTTTTTGTCCCAATAGGCTATGGCCATGGGACTATGTTTTAAAGTTTTTTAAGTTGAAAGAATAGTCTTTATGCAGATCAATTACAATACAGTATATTTAGGAATTAGCGCGGCCAATAGTAAGGCAACCATGGTTACGCAATGTTCTATGTTTTGTAACAAAAAGAAAGGCCCACAGCGTTAAGGCAGACATACTGTCTTGTTATTGTTACTGCGTCAGAGACGGATTAACCGGTTAGCGTGATGTGGTACGGTATATATAGTTTATCCTTACGGGGCCCCGTACATGACACACGCAAAGGGCCCGCGCACTGCTAAGGACACCTCTGTTCGTGGCAACAAAGAGATTAATATTCTTATTTTTGCTGCAAGCACATGTTTGATCTCTTTTGGAAGGAAAATAAATCGGCAACAAATATATTAAAGATTTGCATTTTAAAATGTAAAACTAACTTTTTTCTGTCGAAAAAAATGTTTTTAAAATGTCAACAAAATCAAAGTAGTGATAGACCTAGATCTACATTAAGTCTTTGTTATCAATTCAATCCATAAATGTTTTAAAAAAAGACACCTGTTGACACTATTTTTCAATCAAATATTTTAATTTATGTATAGACAAAAAATTTGGAACCCGTTAGGGGGCTCCCCCTAAGTGGAGACACGGGGGGATTTTCTTAAGCTCCCCCCTCCCCATTTAGCTACGCCACTGATATATATATAAATGGGCTATCAAACCCTTGAATTTGATTCAGTGGGAGTTAATTCAGATACTAGACGTAGATTTCTGATTTAGAAATTACAAGGTCTAGACTAGATTAAGATGTAGAAACAAAAAATAACATTGAGTTTCATTGCAAACGAATATTGACATTTGACTAGAGTAGCACCTTTAGTAAAATTTCTAAATTTAGAAAACCTTCAGGAGACAAGACTTCTCAGGAAAGAAGACAAAAAGTAAAGTAACAATTATAGATAAACACTGAACCATAATCTTCAAATTCAAAAATAAATTTAATAAAATACTCAGAAAGTCACAAAGAAAAAGCAAACTCCTCGTCCCATATGCTAGGACAAATCTGTACAAATGCTCCTTCTTCCCAAATGTACCATTAGAACATGAAATGGGTTTCCTGAGCTAGTCAAGGAAACCAGTGACGTAGCAAAATTTATGTCATAAGTTAATATCCATGACTATATGCCTGACGCCTAGGATGGCTGCCTGGTCGAGCGGTTTGCACGCTGGACTGTCGTATTGATTTACCGATGGTCCCGGGTTCAAACCCTGCCCGCTCCCATCCCCCGTCGTCTTGCGGAAGGTTTGGACTAGGAAATAACTATCTTCAACTCTGAAGGAATTTCCGAAACATGTAAAACATTTTACAAACAAACATGTAATCGACTTATTTTTTAAAGTAATGTATGCATCATGAAAGATAAGGAAAGAATCTAGATACAATCTATATTAGATTTACGTAAAAAATCAATAATAAAGCTAAGATATTCTTTTACTTTAATAAAATCGAAGGATTTACTTTATTAGCGTTTAATTTCGGAACAAAATTCCTGACTACGTCATGTTTTTTTTTTTTAATGTAATGATTTCAAATTTACTTTTACTCATTTTTAGCGGCCTCCTTAAGGGGAAAAAGCCGCTATTAGGTTTGTGCAAAATGTCCGTCTGTCCGTCTGTCCGTCTCTCAGACTCAGAGCGCCAAAACTAGAAGAGATACGAAAAATAATATTTCACCATCAAATGCGGCTTAAAAAGTTTACGTGCAACGGCTACTTTTAGTTTTCTAAAAGCAAACCGTTTAATTTATAAAATTAATTATGCAAGCGATTTTTTAATAACAAAACACCAATTCTAAAACAATTACGTAAATATAAGGGAGGAAATGTTACTATAAGAAATGCTTTCGGCATATAGATATCACGCACATTTTTTAAAATGAACTTTTAGCAGCGGCTTTCGTGTACTAGCGTAAAGCCAGGAAATGGCATGATTTTAAACTAATTTCTTAAATTTTTAAAAAATCAGATTTAAAAAAAAAAATGTTTAGTGCCCCCATTAGAATGAAACAAGCATATTGTTGTGCGTTTTGTCTGTTAGTTGGTCTGTCGGTCACGGGTAGAAAAAAAACACTAAAGGTTTTTGAAAATATGATTTAACCTTTACTGTTTTTTCAGAAATATTGCGCCAGGGACTAAGAAGGAACATCCAAAACATTTTGCGAATAGGCGGATCTGACAGGGATCAGACTCCGAGGATCGCCCCCCCACTCGGCCGACCCCTCCCCGAAGGGGGGGAGCAGATGAATTTTAGTATAGAATTCACACAATAGGTATACGAATGTATTACTTATTTAATGATATATATTATATTTTATATTTCTACATACTTTTAGATGATTTCGCCCCCATCTAGTATGTTGGCCGATATGGTGGGGTCGGGAGGGGGCGGTGGCATCAATTTCGCCCCCCCCCATAAGCTTTAGAGTGGGGGGGCGTCCAACTTCGGATGGGGGCGGACGAATTTTAGTAAATAATTCAAACAATCGGTATACGAATTTATTACTTATTTAATAATAAATACTAATTATGTTATATTTCTACATACTTTTAGATGATTTCGCCCCCCCTCTAGTATGTTGGCCAGTATGGTGAGGTCGGGAGGGGGCGATGGATACTTTTATGGATTGATATTAGTAGAATCTTTTTCAACATTATTCAAAAGGTCCCTTTTTTAGTAGGATGAATAGTGAGCTTTAGGTCAGGAAAATGCGTTTTTTTAGGTGAAGATTGCAAGAAAACGCTTTTGGCGTTGGGGCTTCGCCCCGACATCTATTGATGAATAATGAGCTGTAGATGTCAGGAGAATGCATTACTGCAGTGAAGTATGCAAAAAAAACGCTTTCAGCGTCGGGGCTTCGCCCCGAAATCTACTAATAAAATATGAGCTTTATATGTCAAGATAATGCATTACTGCACTGAAATATGCAAGAAAATGCTTTTGGCGTCGGGGCATCGCCCCTGAAATCTACTGATATATAATGAGTTGTAGGCCTATATGTCAGGATAATGCGTTTCTGCAGTGACGAATGCAAGAAAACGCTTTTGGCGTCGGGGCTTCGCCCCGAAATCTACTGATAAATAATAAGCTGTTTATGTCAGTGTCACGAATGAATATATGTATGAATGTATAATCTATTTTTACATATGTGCGAATGGCCGGAAGTGTGTTAGTTGTCAGAGGGAGTCCAGGCTGTGAGATGCTGTCATGATGATTAAAGTTTCTGTGTTACATTGATCCAGCGTTATTTGGTTATTTTCATAAATCACAGCTGAATCTGGGACACCTAGACATCGAGACTGAAGGTAGTTGCTTTCAAATTAAAGATAGAAATAAATAGAACAGTTGTGATATATTTGGGAGACTCGTATTCCTAGGTTTTGTGACTAGTTTACAAAGCAATAGGCAGAACTGTGGTTCGCCATTGTGAAAGTTCAAGGACGAAGAAGGCCGTGAAGTGTGTGCGCTCACGTGCAACGGCGGGAAAAAAAAAAGTCAATCAACTGTAACGAAACTAGGTCAAATACGGTGAAAAAGCAATTTTATTGTTTACATTTGAAACCACACATAAACAAGGATGGCAGACAGAGTAACGAAAGTAATAGCTGCTGGTAAAGAAATAGGATTAACTGGAACAGCGTTACAGGAGTGGGTGAAGGAAATAGAAGCGAAAGAGAAAGAAAGAGAAGACAAAGAGCGAGATGAAAGAGCTAAAGAGAGAGAAGTGAGAGCTAAAGAGAAATTAGCTGATGTTGAGATACACAAATTGAGAGTTAGAGAATTGTAGCTGTAAGAGACCAAACGAGAAATTAAAGAACAGATGAAACCCGTTTGGAAACCTAAGTTGCCACCTTTCAATGAAAATGTAGATCAAATGGATGCATATTTGGCGAGATTTGAAGTGCATGCTTAAGCTACAGATATACCTAAAACTCAGTGGGGAAGTCATCTTTACACTCTGTTACAAGGAAAGGCACTGCAAGCTTGTATCAACTTTTCAAAGAAGAATCTTGATTAATATGACAAGGTGAAAGAAGTATTGATGAAAAGATACATCTTGACAGATGATGGGTATAGAGAGAAATTCCATAAAGCTAAAACAGAAAGAAACCAGCCATTTCAGGAATTTGTTGAGGACATTCTATGGCCTCGGTCAGTCGCGAAGCGACTATGGATCATCTCATTTCCATGAGATGAATGCCTGGGCATAAGCTGTGGTCGGAACGATGTCGCCCACACATCAGTTCCCCCCTCTCCACGCAGCTGATGTATCCAAATGAACGGCAGTGCCGATACAGTTTGGGGTCAGCAGCGTCGCAGGTTCTGCCAGAGTGTAGCACTGGGTGCTGCAAACTGCCTTAGGGTCGCCAGCTCCTGATTTTTTCTCAGGGTTAACTCCCGAAGCCTTTCCCTTGATTGGGTATAGCTGCAAGGCAGCAGAGGTTTGAATTCAGAGTTTTCCTTCTCCTAGGTGGGTAGCCAGCCATGGCTAACGAGTCCCTCCTGCCCGAAGCTAACTGGTTAAGGCGCCAGTTTCTCAACTGTGCCCCTTCTCCTGTTAGTAAGAACAGTGTGGACGAAAGAAGAAAATGTTTTAAGTGTTCAAAACCAGGACATTTAGCGGCCCAATGTAGAAACAAGAGTCCACCAAGGCGAAATGAGACTACCGGCTCAAACAGAAGTCAGGAGTTTAAACCCAGCAACAGGGGAAGACCAACTGCACAACAATACAATGCGTCAGTTTGTATAGACTATCAACATGTTGAACAACTCCCTCAGGAATCTGATCAGATCCAGATGGCTGGAGCTGTAACTTGTGACTCTGGGAAATTAAAAATGTATCCTGGATTTGTTGGAAAGAAATCTATTTGGGTCTTGAGGGACACCGGATCGACTACGTTCGGAGTAAAGAAACTGCATGTGCACCCTCACCAGTTGACAGGAAAGAAAGTTCAATGTATGACATTTGGGGGAACAATTGAAGAATATCCCACAGCAATCATTGACATAGATACACCATTCTTAACTGGAAAAGTTGAAGCATGTGTGTTGGAGAAGCCTGCAGCTGACTTGATTCTAGGAAATGTGACTGGTATAAGTGAGCCTACCATCACAGATATCTGCAAGTGGCAAAAGTCAGCAATGTCAGAAGTTACAAATGCGGTAACAAGATCTCAATCTGGTGTGAGAGATAACATGGGAAAACCGATCCTACAGAGTCAGAGTGAACAGCCATAATCAGAAGTAACATCCAGCTATGCAATGAAACAAAAGGAGGACAAAACATTAAGCAAACTTTTTGAACTAGCTGAACGGTCTACCAGCAAATTCAAAGTTAAAAATGGACTTCTGATGAGACAAGATAACAAAGATAAACTACAACTAGTCGTATCTGCCGCCGACAGAAACAGAATTCTAGAGTTAGGGCATGACTCACCTTTTGCGGGTCATATGGGGACGGCTCGTACTAGGAAAAGAATTCTTAACAACTTTTACTGGCCAGGAATATTTAAAGATGTGAAAAATATTGTTCAGCGTGCAGCACTTGTGCCAGTACAAAGCCGAGAGATCGTTATACAATAGCCCCATTACAGGTCGCAGATCTGCAAGACAGACCATTTCAGAAAGTAGCATTAGACATTGTGGGTCCCATAAACCCTATGTTTAAAGAGGGTACAGATACATCCTTACGATGGTTGACCTATGCACACGTTGGCCAGAGGCCGTGACATTAAAGACAATAACTGCTGAAAATGTAACTCATGAGTTGTTCAACATTTTCTCTCGCTTATGATTCCCTGAATAAATTATAAGTGACCAAGGGACTCAGTTTACTTCCGAGTTGACACATCAGTTCCTGAAACAGTTAGGAATTCGTCAAACCTTCACAACGCCTTACAGGGGACAGAGTAATTCGGTTTGCGAGAGATGGAACGGGACTTTGAAACGATTATTAGGCAAAGTAGCACTAGACAGACCAGCAGACTGGGACATGTATATTCCAGCAGTTCTCTTTGCTTACAGAGAAGTTCCACAAGAAAGTACAGGATTTTAACCTTATCTTATCTTATCTTATGCAATACAGACGTTACTTAAAAAAAGAAGATGGTTACGTCCTACGCGTCATGCATTCAGTCATGCATATTAACCAATGACAAAAATTCTGCCAAGTCACTTGTTTTTACTGGCTAGCTCAGGCAATCCATTTCATGCTCTAATAGCACTAGGATAGAAGGAGCTTTTGTACAGATTTGTCCTAACATATGGGACGAGGAGTTTGCCTTTTTCTTTGTTACTTTCTAAGTATTTTATTAAATTTTGTTTTTGAATTTGAAGATTATGGTTCAGTGTTTTATGTATAAATATCAGGTGGCCGAGCCTTGCTCGGATAAATAATTTACTAAGAAAGGTTTTATACCCGAAATCATTTTGGGAATACTTTTGTAATTACGAAAATTAACGATCGGATAAAGACTACTAATGTAAAGAGTTCTAAGTGTAATTGTATATGGCGATTAAATATAAAGTCTAGACAAATCACAGCTCACGTCCGTCTTTTAAATGTACAATAATTTTTTTTTGAGTAAAAGTATTGTAGGCTTACTATTATTGGCTTTAGTACCAAACATCAAGTGACGTCTCTACGTTATAGGTAAAACAGGCACTTTTTGACAAACTAAAATGGCGCACTTTTTCTTAATAGACTTAAATCATTGCATTAGTTTTCAAAAGAAATGTTTCCGTGGGGCACTTCTGTTACGCCGAACAATATGTTCAGCCCCAAAACGGGATACGCCTGACTGTAGGACAATAAGGAGTTCTTACCGGCTTTAGCCATCCATCCATCCCAGTGGTGCTACTGGTGCTACAGCCATGGAGGGATATGGCCTGCTTTTACACATCCCTCCATTTAGATCTCTTCTGGGCTTTTCGTCACCACTCCCTAATTCCAAGCTTTCTACTGAGGTCGTTGGCCGCTAGCTAGATATCTTGTTCAGTTGGTCGCATGCGGTTTGACACGCCTGCACTAGACCTAGTCCTCTTATTAACATCTATTAAGTTCTAGTCTTTATATCTAGAATCTTTATGTAATATTCATTACATTTACTTAGAAATAAAATTAAAGCTTTGATATATATATAGTTCGTCCATCGTGGTTCGATGAGGACCACTCTGTCATCCAGTGGGCTGAGGGCTTTGCATTGGGGTTTTGTGCCTCCTTATGTGGCTGGTGAGACCTATGCGAGCCCGGAATGTTCGGCCGCACTCTGGGCAGGTAATTCCAGCTGGAGCTAGTGTCGCTTGCCTTGCTTTCCTTCTCTGGCGTTTTTCTTTTGCCAGCGTTGTTCTTTTTTCCTCAGCAACCTGTGCGCCAGATCTCACAGCGCGGCGCCATGATACTCTGCCATGTGCCTCTGTCTCCCAGGTGACTGGGTCAATGTTGAACTCCTTTAGAGAAGCTTTGAGGGTGTCCTTCTTTGACCACCTTGCAAGCGCTTTCCTTCTCTTAAATTGGCCATACATGAGACATTTTAACCCTTTTAACCCATATAACATCCATGTAACATCCTAAAACACCATCCTAAACCAAACTCACCAACCACTAGCCAGATCCACTCCTGTTAAATCTACTAGAACTAAAACAACACAATCATTAAACAACCCTCACAAAGAAGTAATACCAAAATACCTTAAAACCTTAGTAATAATTTTTCATAGCGTTAGAAACAAAACAGCAGACTTATTTTATTAGAACGTGAGAAACCAGACATAATCGCAGGTACAGAAACTTGGCCACATCCTGAAATTTATAATGCAGAAATTTTCAATAGTAATTATGAAATTTTTAGAAACGATAGGGCTGATAATCTTGGAGGAGTTCTTTTAGCAGTAAAAAACACTCTAATATCAGAAGAAATTACTACCTAACTCAAAAAATATAGAATCAATATTTTGTAAAATTAATACCACATCGACATCCCTTATAATAGGCAGTATTTACAGACCACCAAATTCTAGCTTAGAATGCATTCAAGAACTGCATGGATAAAAATGAGGAAAAACGCTATTTTGATTCAATTTTCACAATAAATTTCTTAAAACATGAGCATGGATGAATATTTTCAATGTCAGTTGGTTTTTTTTTTCATTTTTCAATTTTATATTGAAAATCAACAATTACAACAACAAAATAATGTGCATACTGGAAAACTTATGAAATAGAAAAAACATCCATTTCTCTTTAATTGAATATCAAATTTATTATTTTTTCAATAATAAAAAAGTTATGCAAGCTATATCGAAGCAGAGTAGCCCACTCCGAAATTGCGGAAAATTTAATTCCATCTAAAAGAGGAAGATAATTCCGGATGAATTCCGTAGTCAAAGAGTTAAAACAAAACAAAAAATCCAGATTAATGCATATAGACGCTTTCAAAAGTAAGATTTCGTTTCTTTTTTTTAAATTTAGCTTTAAGAAATACATTTAAAAACTCTAACTACAAGAACTGGACTAATTTTAGAAGCTATGCCCAAAAGCCAGTATACTGGCAAAACAGGCTGTATGGTATATACCGGCAAAACAGGCTGAAAGAGTTAAAAAGGAAACAAAAACATTATGGAAACAATTAGCCCTGGATGACCAAAAACAATTAAACACCTTATTATTGAACAGAAAACAAAGTATAAGGTAAGTAACGAAGAGTTAATACATTCTAAAATTGCACCGAAAGTATAGAAATACTTGAAGCAAACAAAGAAAAAATTGAAATTTTTTGGTAAATAACAACTCAAAAGAGTGCTAGGGTGGATTAAAGAAAATAACATGCTGCACCTCTAAACGATAACGATTTTCAGTGAATGACACCATTGAACTTAATTCCTATATCCTCTTATCGATAAAGTAAATTGTGTTGACCTACATAGATTTCTCCTCAGCTTTTTATACCAAACAGCCACATCAACAAACTGAGTAATTTAAAACTCAGCATGTATGTACTTACATGCATGGGTTCTTAACTTTTTAACCCAATGTCCCCAAGTTTCATAAAGCCAAAATCACAAAGTCGACAACTCGAGTACTATGTACGAGTTTTTTACAAGGTTGTGTATTTTTTCCTGTACTGTAAACTCTTTACACTATTGACATAAGAAGCATGACTCAGTTAAACTCATTAAAATCGCTGATTATACTGCCATGGTCGGTCTTATTTAAGAAGACGAAACTCAGTATCGAAGCTCGATAGAAGAGTTTACAACGTTCTATAACTGAATGTCACAAAATGTCAAAACTGAATGTCACAAAATTAAAGAACTTATAATAGAAAAACAAATGATGCACAAACTCCAGATAAAGAAAACTTTGATAGAACAAGTGATGTCATATAAATATCTAGGCGTCATCTTTGATAACAAGCTTCCATATGAAGATAACATTGGTACTTAAAACTAGTAAGAAGATCCTAGTTTTACCTTGCGTCTGTGCGAAATCTGCTAACATAAGAAACAAGTTGTTGGTAATGTCACATCATGGTTCGATAGCTATTGTGACTTGAACTAGTGGGGAATCAAAAGTACACTTAAAGTTTTTGGCTCACATGTTTGACGTGGGGTCACGTGCTTGCTTGGAATTGATGATACAGATACTTTGACAGTTGACGGTTGGACGCCAGTGAGTTGTTATTTCATACTTCATGAGCTATTTTTAAGTATGTGGGAAAATGAGTCAATACCACAAGACTTTAAAGATGCCACAATTGTCCATCTATACAAGCGAAAAGGAAACCGCCAAATCTGCGACAACCATAGAGGGATATCTCTTCTTTCTTTTGCTGGGAAAATCCTTGCACGCATCCTACTAAATCGGCTCATGCAACACATAGAACATGGTCTACTACCAGAAAGCCAGTGCGGCTTCAGAAAAGAGCGTGGAACCATTGACATGATCTTTGCGGCAAGGCAGCTCCAGGAAAAATGCCAAGAACAAAATGCTGACCTCTTCTCAATATATATCGACCTAACGAAGGCATTCGACAATGTCAGCAGGGAAGGTCTCTGGAAGATTATGTCAAAGTATGGCTGTCCACGAAAATTCATTACCATGGTGAGACTATTCCACGATGGAATGAAGGCCCGTGTCCAAGAAAGTGGTGAACCATCAGAGCCCTTCGAAGTATCAAACGGGGTAAAACAAGGCTGTGTCCTAGCACCTACACTGTTCAGTATCATGTTCTCCGCTATGCTGACAGATGCATTCACGGATAGAGAAAACAAAGGTATAAATATAGCCTACAGATTTGATGGTGGCCTATTCAACCCAAGGCGGCTCAAAGCAAAATCAAAAACAAATTCAGCAGTAATCAGAAACTTGCTATTTGCTGACGACTGCACCCTAACTACCTTCTCTGAAGACGATCTACAAAGCATCGTCAGTGACTTCTCAAGAGCATGCTCAGACTTTGGCCTTACCAGTAACACAAATAAGACTGAAGTCTTATATTTACCTGCTCCTGGGAAAGCCTACTCGGATCCAAGCATCACTATAAATGGACACGATATAAATGAAGTGGAAAAATTCACATATCTTGGCAGCACACTCTCCAGAAATGGAAATATTGATAACGAAATCAACCTTCGCATCGCCAAGGCCAGTGCATCATATGACAGACTACAAACAATGTTTGGAACAGACGTGGTATCACCACAAACACAAAACTAGGGGTCTACCGAGCTGTCATCCTACCTACATTGCTCTATGCCTCAGAAACATGGACAGTATACAGAAGACATGCCAAGAAACTAAAACAATTTCATATGACATGTCTAAAAAATACTAAATGTCAAATGGCAAGACAGAATGCCAGATACTGAAGTCCTTCAAAGAGCGGGTCTGCAAAGCATCCACACAATCCTGATACAGTTCCAGCTGCAATGGGCAGAACATGTATGTAGGATGGAGGACCACCGCATCCCAAAACGGCTCATATATGGCCAATTAAGAGAAGGAAAGCGCTCGCAAGGTGGTCAAAAAAGCGCTACAAAGACACCCTCAAAGCTTCTCTAATGGAATTCAACATTGACCCAAGCACCTGGGAGACAGAGGCGCATGACAGAGTATCATGGCGCCGCGCTTTAAGATCCAGCGCACAGGTTGCTGAGGAAAAAAGAACAACGCTGGCGAAATAAAACGCCAGAGAAGGAAAGCAAGGCAAACGACACTAGCTCCAGCTGGAATTACCTGCCCAGAGTGCAGCCAAACATTCCGGGCTCGCATAGGTCTCACCAGCCACATAAGGAGGCACAAAACCCCAGTGCAAAGCCCTCAGCCCACTGGATGACAGAGTGGTCATCATCGAACCACGATGGACGAACTATATTTTATACTTAATGAATAAAAATGTTTTGCTAGAATTGAGTTTAGTTCAGAATCTGCATGTTTGTTGTCAGAAGTAGACATACGCGAAAACAAATCAAGTAAGGAGAAGGCTTTTTAATTATTACACAACAGACACTTTAATGTGCACCAGAAGAGGTGTTACATTAAAAAAAGACTTCAAAAGTTACAGGCAAAGCAACCCTTCATCTTTACTATTGCGCCACTTATAAAAAGAGCATCGAAAAATCACACACACAACACTTTTATATTTAAACGAACTTTTTAAACAAAAACAAAGTTCCAGAAAAAATGGAAATATCTTCCATCCTAACAACGGGAAGTCGTTGCAAAGAGGGCGATTTGTATCTATTAAGACTAGAAAATAAGTAAAAGGTTGTTTTAAATAGTTTATACAGCTTTAAGTATATATCAAAAGATAATGTAATAATTTGGTCCCAAGATTTTCATTGCATTTATTGTTTAAAATACTATAAATAATATCATGTAAGGTAATAATAATTAAAATTGTGAAAGGTCTTTCAAAATAACAAGTTTGCATTAAACAGCTCAAAAATTCTCAACATCAGTCAGAACTTCTCTGTAAGTATCCAAGTAAATATCAATTTGGTGTTATAAAATGTCACGAAATGATATAGATTCTAGATTTTTAGTATTGTTTAGATTGGAAGTCTTTACAGACACAAAAGAATGAGACAAAATATGTTCCAGAAGCTTAAAATTGGAACCAATTAAATCTGCACATGAAGAGTGTCACCAGAGAATGCTGACCATGTCCTTCAAAACTAACAAGTGGCCCGTATAAGAAACTGGCCCCTAAACAACCCAATAGCAAAAAAAATCTATATGGATTGCTCCCTGATTTGGAAACCACTACGCAGTTCATTTCATATATTGATTTAATCATCTGAACACTCCAACATAACAATAATAACAAAGAAAAGCAAGAAGAACCCGATTGTTCATTTTCGTAATTATTAAAATATTTCAAAAATGAATTTCTTCCTTTAAATACTTATTCACCTGAAAGAGACTCGATCAATTGGCACTAGTAGATTAAAAATGTTCATCTTTTTATTTTTGAACCAACATTAATGTAAGCCTAAATATTATTTATTGCTATATTTGCAGAATGATCGAAAACACTTATTGCATTTTATTTGTTGTCGAAATGGTATTGCTCATTCTCATTTCTAAAGGTAAGCACAAAATAAAATGTTTATTTAGTTTGTTTTTTTTAATTTAGAGGAAAACGCCCCCCCAAAAAAATACTACCATATTAAACATAAGGCACTAATAGTATGCTCTAAGCTAAGATCTTTGGTTGAAGCTTTATTTCCAATGAACTATTTTAGTGATTATTAAGTAATATTGATGTTTTGTGATCTTTAATGATGTTTAAATGATATTAGATTCTCACGTGTGCAATGGGCATTCCAATATAAAAATACCCAGAATAATAAAGTAAAGCCAAAGGTATCCCTGTAATCTAAATAGACATAATTTAGACCGTTAATCTTACAGGGTTATAAGTAGCCAGCGCTACAACCAACCGACTTTACTTCACCAGAGTACGATAGGTAATATAGGTTCACTCTGGGGCGTCCTAAAAATCCCGAAGTAAAAATTATATTCTGAACTGAAAAATCACTTGGCCTTTGTGTTATGCAAAAAAAAAAAAGACTTATTCAAATGGGACTGAAAGAGATTTCTTTATGCCATACTTCTTGTTTTATTATTATTTTGTTAAAGACAACCCCAGTACAAAGAGGCAGGCCAAGTGTCATCAGAGTACGGAATGGGCTGCCCGAATCAGCGGGTCTTAACTTACGTATCACTATTATAGTCACTGATATAGTGTATTAGAAATATTTAAAGAAAATAATGATGTTATAAGTAAAGCGAATGCATACATTCATGAATATTACAATCTATATATATATCTGTATATATATTCCTCAAAGTAAGAGGTCAAACGAGCAACAAGTATTTGGAAAGATCCCATGGCGCACGCATGCGGTGTGAATAGAAATTGGTGCATCCCAATCCGCACTATTTTGTGAATGAAAGTGGTGTTTATATAATTATTTCTTCATCTCAGATTATTGTCATAATATTAAAAGTATTTCCACATTATTGTGTCGTTAGACTATTGAAACTAGAACAACAACAATACACAGATAGAGTATACTCTCAGGTTTCACTTTAGAAAGTACTTTAATTACGCACATTCGTTCATTAGATATGATTACGAAAGGTAACTCATCTCTCTATTCCTAGATCTAGATCTAGATCTAAAACTTGAATTCAACTCTAAGAAGATTATAGAACTTCTCTTCGCAAGTGTAGTTTTATGCTTTAGCACAATGCTTTAGCAACATGAACATACTAATTATAGTCCATTTAATCAAATTAACATTCAAATTTGTTTTTCTAAAGCATTGTTGCATGAGTACAGCTATATTCTTAATATCGCGTAAATTAAGGTCAATTAGCCATTTTTTTTAGCTTCATTCATAGTATTTTTCATTCATGAATTCACGCATTCACTTTACTTATAACAAGCAAACGGTAAGATCCCATGGCGCAGCATGATGTGAATGGGAAATAATATATCCAAAATCCGCACTATTTTCATTCACAAAATATTTTTTTTTACTTTAAAAAGATTTTAATAATGTCCGAAAATTTTCAGGACTTTTTCGACCGGCGGCATAGCATTTAATAACATTTCAGGAAATTTCCTGGTAATTCATACACCTAAAAATTAGCACGGGTCCAAAGAAAATTCGGGACCCACTGTGGTCGCATATGTTGTAATATTTTTTATTTATGAGTTCACTTATAACAAGTAAATGGGAAGATCCAATGGCGCAGCAAGGTTTGGATGAAAATGATTTATCCAAACCCGCACTATTTCCATTCACAAAATAGCATGGACATAAATAAATATAGACTGGAAAAAGGAATTCACTTCATGCAACTTGATTTAATAATGTATACACCTAAAAAATTAGCACGGGTCCAATGAAAGTGTGGGACCCACTGCGGTCGCATATGTTGCAGTGCCTAAGGCCTGCCCTGCAAAATAGCGGCGTATGCTATGCCGCCGGTCGACTAATATATATATATATATTTCTCAAAAGACCAGGTCAAACAAGCAACAAGTAAAGTTCAAGCAACAAAAAATTGGGAAGATCCCATGGCGCAGCACGCGGTGTGAATGGAAATTGGTGCATCCCAATCAGCACTATTTTGTGAATGAAAGTGGTGTTTATATAATTCTCTTCTTTTCAATTTTTGTCATAATACTAAACGTATTTCCAGATAATTGTGTAGTAAAACTATTGAAACTGGAACATCAACAATACACAAATAGAGTATACTCTCAAGTTTCACTTTAAAAGTAATTTAATTAATATCACAAAATTACGCACATACGTTCATTAGACATGATTACGAAAGGTAACTCATCTCTCTGTTCCTAGATCTAGATCTAGATCTAAAACTCGAATTTAACTCTAAGATTATAGAACCTTTCTTCACAGAGATAGTTTTATGCTTTATCACATGAACATACTAATTGAAGTCCATTTAATCAAATTAACATTCAAATTTGTTTTTCTAAAGCATTGTTACATGAGTGCAATTCTATTCTTAATATCGCATAAATTGAGTTGAATTAGCCATTTTTAGTTCCATTCATAGTATTTTTATTCATGAATTCACTTATAACAAGTAAAGGGGAAGATCCCATGGCGCAGCATGGTGTAAATGAAAATGATGTATCCAAATTTGCACTATTTTCATTCACAAAATAGCATAGACATAAATAAATATAGACTGGAAGAAGGAATTAACTTCATGTAACTTGAGTTAATAATTTATACACCTAAAAAATAGCACGGGTCCAAGGAAAGTGCGGGACCCACTGCGGTCGCATATGTTGCAGTGCCTAAGGCCTTCCCTGGAAAATAGCGGCGTATGCTATGCCGCCGGTCGACTTGTATATTTAAATTGAGCTAAAAATAGCTAATCGAAATAAATCCATTTTCTTGGCTTGTGTATCTAATATATAAAAGAAAAAGAAAGGCGTATGTAAGTGTCGAATAGAAATCAAAACATCTTGACCAATCTTTATTAAACTTAACAGAAATGCTCCTGGGGTACTAACTTATACCGTAATGTATGTATTGTGGCCCTTAAACAAACTTAAGAACCTTAAAAAAATAAAGTTGACAATCTCTATAACACCTATACTATTTTATGGATCTAGACTTTCTTTACAATGTCGACATGAGAAAAGATCGAAAGGAGTTAGGATCTAGTTTTTTTTACTTTGACATATGAAAACACAAAATATAGCCTATTGATTTCATTATTTAATAAAATTAACCTTCAAATTTGTGTTTCAAAAGCATTTTTACATTCGTTCTTTATATCAGCGAATGTAGATATCCTTACGCACATTCGTTCATTAGACATTTCACGAATTGTTACTCGTCACTCTATTCCTAGCACAGCGAACGTAAAATGTGGTCACGTCCCTAGGTCTAAAACTATAATTCCACTCTAAATGATAGAACTTCTTGCTTTAACACATGAACATACTAATTATAGTTCATTCATTGAATATTTTAATCAAATTCACATTGAAATTGTTTTTTCTAAGCATTTTTATGCATTCGTTCGCGAAAGTTGCGAAGCAGTATTTATACATATATTTTATTAGTCTCAATCATAGCGTACATCTATTTAAAAAGGTCACGCATGTGCACAATGAAATCTATCCAAGCAAATATTTAACTCTAAATTACTCTAATGACTATCTATAGTTTCTACATCTAGATCTATATTTAACAAAAGATCTATCTAATTCTTTAACACATAAACACACAAAATTAAATCTATTCACTTCAAATTTTAATTAAATATATGTAGGATTGCATGCAATTTTTTTTATAAGACAATATGGATTTAAGTCGATCAGCTATTTTGAAAGCTTCATTCATACTATTTTTACATTTACACCTTCGCTTAACTTACAACATTATTATTTCGTTTAATTGTTTACATAACACTCTCAGTGATACGCAAATAAAGACCCGCGGGCCGCGGGTAAAATATGTCTAGAGTCTAGTACATCTATATTTAGAAGCGCGCGATATCAAGATAAAAGAGTTTCACTCCTGGTAAACGCATGTATTGTAATAAACCTGGTGGTGGCACAAATGTAGGTAGTATCGGTCAAGCGTGACGAGTTACTACGATCAGCCGAGACCAGAATGTTCGGGAAAGAGCATCGGCGTGAACAGAGCTCAGGAGCGTCACGTACGAGAATTGCAGTCACCTGACCACTCAGAAACGTCGAGCGGCGTTCTGTCCTGTTCGATAAGGCCAGCAGGGACACTATATAAAGAGTAGAGGTGTCGCAGTCAAGGAGGTCCGCAAAAAAAGGAGGTTCAGAGCAAGGTCGACTACAGCACCGTTCAGTAATGTAGTTCTTTACGGAGCATTACGACGGTTCAGTGCGGAGTACTGTACAGTTGAGACGGCTGGCGTCTTGATCTTGATCTATGATCGAGTCCGACACGAGAGCCCAAGTGTGCGAAGTCCTGAACTGTTGAACCCAGTGCAAGCCCGAAGCGAGACGGAGAGACCAGTGCAAGAGTTGATACGGCGATACGGTGCTATCGGAGATATAACTGTACAGTCTGTGATACGTGCTGCCAATTGTACAATATTGGCTGTTCTTTATTGACATTAAACTTTTACGTTACTTTGGAGCCCAGAGTTGTCAAGTTCTTTCAGTTGGTGGTGTATGGTGCAGTTTGCAGAGAGCCTGGATAGTGAGATTCGTAACAGTATGTAAAAATAATTTTGAACAGTGGCATAGCTAGGATAGCTGATGCCGTGTGCGACAGTTACTCAGAATGCCCTCCTACAAATGTTTTAAAACAGCGAAAAGTTTCTAATTTCGAAATAAAGTAAATTCATTATTTAAGTATTGCTATTAGCCAAAAAAAAACTTTTAAAAAAAGCCAGCAAACAATAGATAATTTTATCGCAATTCGTTTTTCTCCACTTTGTCTTATTAAATAGAAATTGACAAATTAGTCGTAAATTCGTCATCGTTGATTGTAAGTATTTCTAAAAGATAAGTTCGGAAAAACTTCGCTTGTATGTAGTCATGCTTACCACAATAGTAAATAATAATGCGTATTTTTAAGAAACGAGTCCCTTTAATTATAAGTTGCCTTTATTGAGGAACATACAACAAACATATCTACAAGATGAATATTCTATACAGGTCACAACTCTCTAGATCACTTCCACTCTCTTGTCTACAACACACTCGACTTCCGCAAGTCCCCTAACTCCCGGTACCCTACACTTGACCGTGTGTCACGGTTAACCACCCATAGTAACCGTGTCACAACAGTTGTTCCAAGGCAGAGAAAAATTTTGATCGTATCAAAATTTCATGAACCCAATAGTTTGAGTGTACATTAATAATGTTTTACATCGTCAAGTAAAAATAATGGCATGTAATACAATGACATCTTCTTTATGAGAAAACTGATAATGTCTATGACGACTAATAATTCTACAATAATATGTTATTGAAAGGAATATTTCCAATTGAAGTATCGCAGCAAGATATACAGTTATATTATACAACTTATATAAAGAAAAATCCAGCATTTAACTTTTTCTATGTACGATAGTCCCACAAAAAATTGCAAAGGGAAGGGATCGTCTCACGAGACGTAAAATGCCACTGGATAATCTTTTGAATGACAACATTCAAATGTAAAATATCTTCAATTAGCTAATACTATAAGTTTCCTCAAATACATCTTCCAAATTAAGGGAATTTTAGTTTGTGTTTCTTACATACTATTTCCTAAGTCGATAACTACGAATACAATCAATGCAACAACAAACAAAATTGCTATATTATAGTACAAATGTCACCTATCTGAATGAAATAAAAAGAATTTTAATCTTGAGGATACAAAATTTAAAGTTATCATATAAGGTATTAGTTATTTTCTCATTAGCTGATTAATGACTGAACATAAGTCCAGCAGTCCTTAGACACATCTTGTCAACACGTCAGCTATCACGTTGATTTATCCCGGAATGGCTTGAACTGTAAAGCTGAAGTCTTGAAGTTTTAAAGCCCATCTAGTAATCCTCTGGTTGTCTAGCTTACTTGTATTGATATAAGCTAGTGGGGCGTGATCTGTTAGTAAGATGAATGATTTCCCCAGTAGGTAACGGGATAGTTTTGTTATACAGAACACGATAGCTAGAGCTTCACGCTTAATTGTTGAGTATTTTTGTTCTGCTGCGTTCAGCTTTCTGCTAATTTAGTATACTGGTCGTAGCGTAGCATCACACTTCTGCATTAAGGTGCCTCCCACTGCTGTGGAGGATGCATCTGTTGCCAGGTAGAAAGGGTTTCTGATGTCTGGAAGCTGGAGTACTATGTCGTCTGAGAAGGCACTTTTATGCTTTCTAGGCATTCCTGTAGTCTGGAGCTCCATGTGATCTTGTTTGGCATGCCTTTTTTTGTCAGTTCAATTAGAGGTTGTGTAATACTTGTGAAATTAGCCAGGAACCGTCTATAGTAATTACATAAACCTAAGATGCTTCGGACTTGTCCCTTTGTGGTAGGTATTGTTAAATTAAGTATCTTGCTTATGTTGTCTTGTAGTGGTCTGATAGTATTTTGCTGTATTCTGTGCCCCAGAAATTCAATGTCTGTTCTGGCAATTTTAACCTTACTAGGTTTTATTGTAAGCCCGTTATCCTGTAGTATCTGGAATACTTGTTGCATACCCGCAATGTGTTGTTCTAATGTGTTGTGGAAGACACATATGTCGTCAAGATAGAAAATGATATCTGGTCTTTTCCCTAGTAGCTTTGCCATCATCCTGTTGAACGTCGCAGGTGCATTGCTAAGACCGAAGCTCATGTAATTCCACTGGTAACAACCAAATGGAGTAGAGAATGCTGTTAGTGGCTTAGCATCTTCCTCCAGTGGAATTTGCCAATAACCTCTGGCTAAGTCGAGAGTAGTGAAATATTTCGCACCTCTAAGTTTGGGTATAAGGTTCTCGACGTTAGGCATTGGGTATGTGTCTTTTACGGTAATGGCGTTGAGGTTCCGGTAGTCTACACACAGGCGCATCTTTCCAGTCGTTTTCTTTTGTTTCACTAGGACTGCTGGAGCTGAGTATGGGGATGCGGTTGTATCGATTATTCCCATTTGTAACAGCATTTCAATTTCCCGTTTCAGTACCTCTTCATGGTGTAAGGAAACTGGGTATGGTTTGGCTCTTGTGGGCTTTGTATCAGTCAGTTGGATAAGGTGTTTTATGGCAGTTATTCTACCCGGTTGGTCTGTGAACATTGGCGCCCATTTAGCTAGTAGTTTATCGATATCTTGTTCAACTGGATCCTGGAGGTGTGATGTGTCAATGTTTTTCACAGTTTCACAGCCTTCAATGACTGGGCACGGTAATTCATCTTTTTCCTCTATTGTTTCTACCATCATGACTCTCTGACTGTCTTGCGTGTCTTCCTTAGTGTTCGTTGTAAGAGTAAATGGTCTGGGCATGTATAGCTTCAGCATATTTATGTGGAATACTTTCTCTCGGCTCTGATTTTAATGTTGTAGTCGACCTTCGAAATCACTTTTGTGACTTAGAATGGGCCCTGCCATTTTATAAATAGCTGGTTATTTTTGTCAGGCAACAGAACCATGACATTATCATCAACTTGTAGTGTTCTCAACTTTCGTCCCTTATTTAGCTTTCTCAATAGTTCTGTTTCTCTTTAATTGCTTGCTTTTGGACAGCTTTACATGCTTCGATTATATTTTGTCTTGTTTTGATGACAAGATCGTATCCTGTCAGTACGTCGTGTTCAATGTTCCTATTAACTAGAAAGTCTCTGTATAGTGACATGGGTCCTCTAACAGGTGAGCCGTAGAGCATCTTGAATGGTGAGAAGCCCGTTGTTGTGTGTGGTACTTCTCTGTAGGCGAAAATATGGGGTTGATCAGCTTGTCCAAGTCTATTGGGTTGTCTTGTGCTACTTTGTTCAGCAATGTTTTCAGAGTTGAATTCCATCGTTCGCACATCCCATTTTTGGGGATGGAAACGGGCACAAATTGTTGTTCAATATTCAGAGTTTTACAAAACTGTGCGAATTTATTTGATTTGAACTCAGTGCCTTGATAGCTTAGTATTATCTGAGGGTAACCTGTTCTTGCAAATATTGCTGTTAGTGCGTCTCCCACATCTTCGGAAGAAATTCTTTTCAATGGTATTGCTTCTGGAAACCGTGTGTACATATCTACAACAGTCAATATGTAGCGATGGCCTCTTCCGGATATTACTGGCATTGGTCCAATAATATCTACAGCTATCTTCTCAAACGGCATTTCACTTAAGTCTGTTGTCTGTATTGGGGCTTGTATATAAGTTCCTTTTTCTCCATGTATTTGGCAAATATGGCAAGATTTTATATAGGCCTTTACTTCTTGCGTAATTCTAGGCCAAAAAAAGTCATTCAAGATTATATTAAATGTTCTCTTTATTCCCATGTGTCCGGCAAATGGGGTGTCATGTGCAAGCTTTAAAATTGTTGCTCGATATTTCTTTGGAATAAGTAATTGTTGTGTCTTGCCTGCTTTCAAATGAATTTCTCTCACATAGACACCAAGTTCACTTATCTTGATTTGGCCTCGTCTTGGTGCAACTTCACTATCTTTGAGTTTTATTAGATCATTTTTCTGTTCGCTGACAAACTTTTCTGTTTTAATCTGTAGTGGGTCTTGACTTTTCGTTGGTATTTCATACAGTTCGTTTACTTGATTATTGCTTCTCATATCGCTATTTTCTGTTTCTGTGTTTTCATTTTCATTGTTATAAGGAACTTTTATATTATCGTTTGTATTTAGCACTTCTTCTGCTTTCTTCTGAGCTCTTGTATTAACCATGGAACATTTCTGTGTGTATTTTTCTTTTCATTTGTTCAATTCTTCTACTGTGCATGGTTTAGAGCCTTTGAGACAGCCAATGATAAGGCCAATATTGTCAGGCTTATGATCTATTACTAAAGCCTCATGCCAACTACTGATAAACGGTGTGTGTATGTTGATACGTGCTACCAGGTGTGTAGTTACTTGCCCAGTGTAACCAACACAGTCTTGTCTTCTTCCTGTGTACTGTTGTGAGTTAACGTATTCTTTTGCATCTAAAATTGCGGTTGCGCCTGTATCGTACATTACGTTGGTCATCTGTTCTCCCACGAAGCTTGGGTATACCTGCTGTTTATCAGCATGTTTGGCAGCAAATGCTCGATCACTTGGTCTGTTATTCTTATCTTCATTGCGTCATTTGTAGAAGCAAGTCTCTGTAGTGTGGTTTGTTCTGCCACAAATTTGACATTGGAAACGAACTCTTTGCTGATTACGTCGGTGTTATCGTTCCCTGTAGTTATATGTTTGGGCTCTTTTCTCTATCTTTCCTTCTTTGATATGCGTATGTTGGGCTCTTGTCTGCGTTATCTCTTCGATATCTATATGTTGGGCTCATTTCTTAATCTTTCTCTCTTCGATATCTATATGTTGGGCTCATTTCTTCATCTTTGTCTCTTCTTTCTGTATATGCTTGGCGCTTGTCAGCGTTCTCTCTTCTATATAGAGGGCTTGGAGTCCGCATTCTTACAGCGTTGCTCACCATAAAAGCGGATGCCACAGTTGGGTTCTCTCTAGCTAACACTTCTCTTGGGTGTGCAGCCTTATACTGTCTTAGTTGTGCTATGAGGCTGCTGATGGTCTTTGGCTCTCATTCCGTTACGTATGTTTTCACATTATTATCGTAAGCTTCCATCACAGCGTCCATTATGATGTGCTATCTGAGGGTTTCATATTTGTGATCCACTTTTTATAGGTCTACCCATCGATCGAAGTAAATTGACATGTTGGTGACGAATATTTGTGGATCGTCGTTCGGCAGAGGTGTCGACTCTTTTAATCTCCTTCGGTATTCGTAACTTGTGGAGCCAAATTGTCTTATCAAAGTCTCCTTCACGGCCACGTAGTCTTTTCTTTCCTTTTCTCGCATTTTATGCAGATATTCATGGCTCTCCCTTTCAATCGCCCCATGAGGCTTCTTGCCCATTCTGATTGAGGCAGGTTGCAGGCTGTGGCTATGTTCTCAAACCTCAGTAGATATGAGTCAATGCACTCGTTTTGGGCCTCGTCGAATGGAGACATTCTGTCTAGTTGTTTGTATTTGTCAAAATGTTCCTCCTTTTCATTTTGCTGTTCTTTGTCTTTCTTTTCTTTAAGTTTTAGTTCTAGTTGTAAGATTTCATTCCTTCTTCTATCTTCTTCTTTCTTTTTGGATTCTTCTAGTTGTAAGATTTCCTTCCTCCTCCTATCTTCTTCTTTCTTTCTACTATCTTCTTCTTTCTTTCTACTATCTTCTCTATTAAGCCTCCTCTCTTCTCTTTCTTAATCCTGTGCTATTTTTAGAGTAATGAAATTTTCAAGTTCTTCGCCTAGCAGGCCATTTTCCTTGCCCGCTTCTCTATATATCTTGTACATTGACATTTTCACTTACTTCGATCTCGTCGTGGTCGCCAGTTGTGAAGAAACGAGTCCCTTTAATTATAAGTTGCCTTTATTGAGAAACATACAACAAACATATCTACAAGATGAATATTCTATACAGGTCACAACTCTCTAGATCACTTCCACTCTCTTGTTTACAACACACTCGACTTCCGCAAGTCCCCTAACTCCCGGTACCCAACACTTGACCGTGTGTCACGGTTGACCACCCATAGTAACCGTGTCACAACAAGTATCAAGATCGCAATATTCAAGGACTTATATTGTTTCTGTTTACAAAACTCCAAATCTCAATAGATACTTGTTTTGGAAGTTCGGAAACTTCTAGAGCTTACCTGATGCCCTAAGACAGATTTCGTTTTTGTCTCTGTCGCTGGGAAAACCATCGAGATCGATTTCCATCATATGATTAAATAAAGATGACTAAAAGTCATATATATCATGACGTTTTACTTATGGAATTTTTATTTCGTAAACATAACGGCCCAAGGTATGTATTTCCATCAATAGCTATTTCATATATTTTGATAGAAAATCTATCCCCATCTTTTGCATCCCTTGTGGCCATTACGTCAATTTACCATACAATTTTGATCTAGATTTTAGATGTTAAGTGTACTGTGAACACTTATCGAGAAATATCTGCTTTTAAAACTTTCTTTACGATTTTTGTTTTGTTTAATTGAGAATTGATACTAATTGTTCTAACAGGAATGGATTATACGTGGTTAGGCCTAGTCATAGGATGTATGTGTGAAACCTTTTCTCTGCGCAAGCGTGACCTTTCTCTGTTTCTTTTATAAACATGCATAGATAGATGTTTAAGTATGAACGTCAAGACGTCTAAATTCGCATTTAAAAAAAAACGTGTACGTAAAATTGCTTTTTAAGCAAATTTGATTGTTACTTTTATCAAATAATGTAATCAATAGACTATATTTTATATTTTCGTGTGTCAAAGCCAAAAAATCATGTGTGCAAAATGTATTTAAATTAGATCTAGATAATTTCGATCAAAACATGATAAACATGGGCTAGATACATGAACTATTAATATTTACAAATAGTTGGGCAATTTTTTAGGGTCTTAACATAGTTTTAGGGCTACTTTACAGACGTCACGGATCCAGATAGCACTCAAGGAACGTAAATGCCAAGTTTTATCACGATTGGACAAAAGGTTGTGATTTCTATTCGGAACATACATACATGCATGTATACATATATACATACGCCATACTTTATGCTTCATAGTATATCTTTTTTATACGTATATAAAGATGAAATGATCCATTATATTGTTATTAATAAGAATAATTATCACATGTCGGCAATAATTTTATCTTTAAATTAATAATAATAATAGCTTTTATATGATGCTACTTTCATGTTTAAAACACGCTCAGATTGCTATGCTCAAATCCTATCCGTGGACCAGTAAGACGCTATGGCGGGGTTATCTGGGAGAAGGTTTTCCGTGCTGTCTTTAGGCTCTCAGTAAACACAACTATGCTTGAGTCAGGTGTCGAACCTTGAGTCCCCATCATAGGTAGCCAAGCCAAGTGTATGCGTAGTTAGCCTCCCAACCACGCCTTCCACAACATACTGCGAATGTTTGCCAACCTGCTAACTATTGTAAAAAACAAACAAAAGATTAAAATATATGGCCTCAATACAAACCATGTCTGTCACCAGCAAAAGTCATGGAAAGATAACAATTTTGTTTCTGAAAGTCAGACTAGAGTTACCTCTCGTAACTTTGATGGTGAAAGAAAAAAGATGTGAGAACAAGTAATCTTCTCTGAAGTCACTCTGTAGTCACTCAATAGCAGGGTCGGACTTAACCATTGCGGGGCCCTATGTGAAACGAACTGCCAAGGGCCCAGTTTGGGTTCGAATACGGATAATAATTGAATTTTTTTTTTTTTTTAAAAGTTTTTTTTTGCATTTTATTCATTCTTTACTATGAACATAATTACTGTACGAGCTTTGAGTGTAACGAAGACAAACAGTAGATCATAGAAAATATGTTTTCAATATAAATAACCCTCAGTATCAAGAATTACCAAATGTTTTAATCGATCTTCGATAGGCGCGTGAAGCTCCTTTCACCAAATTCCTCCATTACGGGTATTGTATAATGCTTTTTTTGAATTGCGTTTTCCGTATTGAATGACTCACCAAATGACAATTTTTTAATAGTTTCAGGAGATTTCCAGGAGCTCCAGGTAAATCAGGAGGCAGAATAAAATCTGTTTTAAGTTATAAAATGCTTTTTTTTTAATTATTCACACCTATAATTAGCGTGGGGTATATAAAAGTGCGGGCTCCACAGCGATCGCATAGGTAGCAGATTCATAAGGCAGGCGGGTCAACCAGATTAGAATTAAAAGCCAACTAAACTATTTTGTAATGTTTTCAATATCTTCTTATGATATTTCAGTCTTCCTAAGGTAATGAGAATTCATATAGAAAATTTCGCTTTTTTTATTTCCACAAATAATTATATTTTGTTTTAGGTTTATCATTAACATGCATTTAAATTAATAATGCTGATTATTTCTAGTTGCATCAATCGAAACAACAATCACACGTTATGACAGCCATGCCATAAATATCTCCATACGTTACGACTATGCATTACAAAGACATTTGGTCACAGGTGAAATTAGAATAAAGGAAGGTGCAATAGACTTTTTTGGATTTGAAATAAAAAGAAATGACAGTTCCTCTTTATCCGTGAGTTTCTGTGTTATTATACCTGATTTCTGGCAAGACGTAGCACCTGGTATAGGGCTACATGACAGGTCTAAAAAACAGTTTGGATGTTTTTCTATTTACTGTGCACATGTTTTCCTCACTTTCCTCACAAATAAAGGTTGATAGCAATTATTATTCTCATATCGTACAGATAAGAATGTAAATGGGTTAAATGCAGAAAACTTAATTAATGATTTTTCTTTAATTCTAAAATCTTGAATACATAAATTTGTAAATACCATCGTGTCACAAATTTAAATTCTATAATATGTTTAGGTGGATGTACAACACCAAATCATAAAATAATATGCAAATCTATTGTATTTTTTAAAAATTATTTACTGTACATTAAAAAGCACAGATTTATTTTAATGAAAAAATGCACTAGTCAATTAAGTATTGCTTTATATTTATTTTGTTCAATTAAAAAATAGCTTTAAATAAAGAAGTATCCCTTTTTTTCTGAAGTATTTATTTTAGATTATTGACTGTTTTTTTTCTATAACAATAATAATAATGAGGAGGACGAGGATGTTCCAAATACGGGTAGTAATCCTGATTTAAATGTTGTGATTGTATGGCACTCCTAAATTAACTCTACTCAATCGAATATCCTTGACATAACGTCCTCGTTTACCATGGCCACAATATCAGTTCCCCTTTAAATGATCTGCTCCAAAAATGTCAAGGACACTGAAAGTAGTACATTTACCTTAACGCTAACACATGAATGCTATACGTAGTTCTTTCTCTTAAGCCAAGCGCTTTGAAACTCAACCAAAGTGCCTCCATTCATGCTTTAGAAATGCACACTTAATTACCAATAGTTTACAATATATTGTAATAAATTGTTTGATTTTATCGATTGATTCGTGCGTTGTCATCGACAATGTATAAATATGCAATGTTTTAACTTGATCCGACAATGGAAAGTGGGAAAACATCGTGCACATCATTAGTACCAGACAGTCAAAAGACAGACAGAGTTGATAATAGGTTTGGAAAGAAATTTGTAGATAACACTGAGGTGAATATATTATTGTTAAACTAACGCCAAATTTTTATTTTTCTCAGAGATGTCCTGTACATATGAAGGAAGAACAAGTAAATCGCTCCGAGTTATATTGTTATATTCAATTCACCAGTGATCCTAACAAGTATAATATAGTGCTCAACAAAACCTTACTTCCAGAACACAGTGGTGCCATTTTGCAAGCTTACTTTTATTCTAAAAATGTCAAATATATCAGCAACTCTGTTATCGTTTATGACTCACGTAATGTATCATTCATTTTTTAAACATAAATTTAACATATCTAATACATGAACATTGTAACAATGAAACCATTAGATCATTACATTTTTAGACCATAAGTTCTTATTCATTCGTTTTTGTAGAATGTGAAGAATATAGCAAAAAATCATAAAAAGACTAAAGAAACATCATATATAAACACTTGGCCAGCACATTATTTTCTTTTTCTACGTTAAGCTTTTCTTTTCTACAATGAAGAGGGAAAAGTGGAAGAAATTATTAACTTTTAATTTAGCTTACGTCTTTTTTTATATCTGAAAGATGTCAAAGATGTTATAGAATATTTTCTTCCTACAAATTATACCTCACTGTTTCAGTGGGGATTCCCGCATTTGGCTCAAATGTTTCTTTCTATTCAATTAGGAGTTGGATAACATAATAGACTTAGAGAAACATTTTGTGTACAGTCTTAGGTAAACTTAAAGGTTTTTGCCAGTTTCTACGTTTAGTGAAAGGTTCAAAAATGTTTTAAAATATGCAAATGTAAACTACAGGGCTAGATCTAGATTCTTGATTATAGAAGCCTTAATGGAAAGATTCCTTGTAATCAATAATTATTGCTAGAAATAATTAGAATGAGAAGTCATAGACCAACATCAGGTTAATCGTTGTTAATCGTTAATTGTTTAATCGTTGGAGAACCATCTGAGATCTGTCAACCGTCTTTCTTGTTGTGACTCTTTCACCGTGGTAAATATCAAACGAACTGAACAGGAGGTAATCCTCAACGACAGACGAAAGGCCAAACAAGCAATAGAGTAACTCGACAATTGATTTAACTAGAAAACACGTTTAATACTCAATAAGGGATCCGTCTGCGTCCTTTTGTGCTAGCCGTATGTAGCCTCAATAGAATAGTGTCTTCTTATTAGAGTCGACAAAAATGGTTCTAGTTTTTAATCTAACTATTCGTCATTTCCGTAACTAATTAAAACTTATCCCTTTATTATTCCCGAAGTAAATCTACATTCTAATCATGTCATAACAACTCCCCAGTTGTGACTCTTTCGGCGCTCAGAAAAGCCTTTTCAAAGAGTTCATAGATCCGGGTAATGCATTGCCATTTTAAAAGGCCCCAATCGGCACGATTGTACACCCATTTCAGTATATGGGGCCTTCGTGTCGAGCTTTGCGAGTTCGTTTGCAACCGAGACCGGAAGATGGTCGCTACAGATATCCACGAGCACGTTCACTCTTGATTGCATCGTTAAATCTGGTCGAGACACGCCCCATTGCCAGTGTGCTAGAAGGTCGGAGGGCATTTTTACCCTGCAAGATAACCAGATTTGTTTCGTTGCATATCTCGAGCAGTCGCCGCCCTCGGACATCTGTCTATGGGCACCCCCAGTTGGTGACTTAGCATTAAAATTGTTTTTAAATGTTTAGCTGGAGAGACCATTGAAATAGTGCAAATTTTTAATACCTTGGTACTATCCTAGACAATAGTTTAAATTTTACAGCAACACTGATTATATCAGCAAAAAAGGGCAGCAAAGATTACAATTACTGAGAAAACTGTCCTCTTTTAATATTAGCGAAAAGGCCTTGGCTATGTTTTAGGATGCTAACATCGGCAACATTTTACATTTTAATATCACTGCCTGATATGGCAATCTAAGGACTATGAATAAAAATAAACTCCAGAGAATCCTAAATGCTGCTGGTAAGGTCATTAAAAAAAAAAACATTAGGGCAGCTGTTTGAGACAAAAATCCTTTCAAAATCTAAAAAGGTTCTAGAAATAAAAAAATCACCGATACTAGACACCGATAGCAAAGATAAACGGACACAAAAACTCTTTTGTTCCTCTGGCAAAAAGATCATAAAATTGAAACAATCTAATGTAAACTTTTCACATGTAAATTGTGAGTGAGTCTGGTGTGAATAATGTTTTGTGTCGTATAATGCACAAATTGTAAGACAAATTTCCTTACGGACAATATAGATTATTATTATTATTATTATTATTAAAATCTCCTGAAACGATCATCATTTTGCGGAATGACTCACGAAATTTGAATTGCAACACGGATTTGGGTGGCTGATAGAGGTTTACGCATGTGAATAGCTGACCATATTTGAACACCTCGACTGTCAGCGTAAAACGTTGATATGAGTTTAGATCTCTTAGAACCTAAAGTATGCAGCATTGGCTGTAAAATATATTTAAGAATTGTGAAACGACTATATTCTTAAAAAGATGCAAGGATAAGTTTATAATGGTGCTTCTAATTGGAATGGATTAAGCAAACAAAAGCAGCCACTTCTGCACTATGTTTCTTGTGCTAACATTGTTAACTTAGACTAAAATGATTTTATCAGATGTGCTAAATGCATTGTAGCTTTCCATTGCTTGGGAAAAAAATGTGTATATGATGTAGGCTCACAGAAATCAAGATGTTGGTTACTTTCATTTAATATGGAGAGTAAAAATTCTGGAACACTAAAAAATGTGCTCTACAAAAAAGTTATCAAAAAATATTACTTTAGCAGCAATGATATTTAGATATTTTAATACTATATTCCCCAAATGTCAAAATGTTACTGAACTATCAATGTTTCTCAATTACTTGACAGATTTTATGAGCATACACAATTTTTGTCGACATTTTTCGGTTTAAAAGCCCAGTTTTATTTCACGTACAAACGTCAAAGAGTTCTAAGATGTAACCATATTTCTAAACTCATCTTACACAGATGATAATACCAAAATATTTTGCTCGGGGACGTAATTCTTCAAAGAAGCCATAAAAAGACATTCTGTTTAATGCATAATTTGCTTTATTTTTTAAATCATAGACAACTTTTTGTCATTAATTTTTGTAACGATTGTCAAAGCCTGATATTATCTGTCACTTTGTTTCTGACATTTTAGTCAGAAATGCGGTTATTCTCGGAGTATCGATTGTTTTTAAACAATTGTATTAGTTCTATGACACATAGCGATTTGGCTTCACTTAATGATTTTTTTTTCATTGGGCATGAAACAGCCAAATGTTTAAAAATTGAGGCACTAAAATTTAAATTAGCTAATCAAAGGGCAGAAAAAAAGAAATGTTAGTAAATGAGTAGAAAATGTATTTACTATTGACTTATTTACATAGAACTAGACTAAGCAATGTTTAATAGTTTGACAAAAAGTATTTCGGTATAAGAATACCGAAAAAAATGTAAAATCCTAGAACACAAAATATTTAGCAACATCATAAACCACTTAGATAAACATAATGTTCTTACTCCATACCAACATGGCTTTAGGAAACATAGATCATGTAAAACACAGCTAATAGGACTAATTGATGACTTTTCAAAGGGTTTAGATAATAGTGAACAAATAGATGCTATCTTACTAGAATTTTCTAAAGCTTTTGACAAAGTTCACCACCATAGTTTGCTTAAAAAATTAAAATATTTTGGTATTGATGGTCCATTGCATCAGTGGATTAAAGATTTTCTGATAGGAAGAGAACAAACTGTAATAATAGATGGTTCTAAATCAACACCAATTACAGTAAACTCAGGTATACCCCAAGGAAAGTCTTAGGTCCACTACTATTTCTAATTTACATAAACGATTTACCAAATTGCATTAGTTCAGGAACAAAAGTTAGATTATTTGCAGATGATTGCATAATGTATAGGACTATAAAAACAACACAAGATACAGAAATTTTACAAAGAGAATTAGATGAATTACAGAAATGGGAATCAAATTGGAGCATGTCTTTCCACCCAGAAAAATGTCAGTTATTAAGAGTAACAAAAAAACTAAAACAAATTAATTCCACTTATCTTATTCATGGTAAACCAGTAACACAGACTAAAAACGCAAAATACCTAGGTGTTATAATAAAGGAAAAACTGTCATGGAATCCCCATATTGATGAAACTATAAAAAAATCAAACAAAGCATTAGGGTTTATTAAAAAAAATTTCTATAAATCAAATAAGAACATAAAACTAAAATGAACAATCCTTGCGAATAGGTGGATCCGACAGGGATCTGACTCCGACTGGGACTGGGGACGCCTATAAGTTGTATAATAACACATACTCTCTTTGTAATCTTGTTTTTTTTATTATTTTCGACACCTTTTAGTCGTTAAATAAAGGTTTGATACTGTTACATCTAAGATTCATTACTGAATCTAAGGAATGGCTTTATTACATGGAAATTATACGCAATTCCATTTTATGTCACATAGTTATTTTCTGAAATTGGTGGAACCCACCAACAAATTACTGAACTCGGACCATCGGGTACAGTCATTGTTAAGCACAATAATAAATACACCAGGAACCGTTCCTCCACTTGCATATACAAGAGATTATACCAAAGTGCAGTAAGAATGCTGTAGCATGCATTGGCGTAGCTAGAGTGGGGAAAGAGGGGGGGAATATGAAGATCGTCCCAGCCCCCCACTTAAGGGGGGCCAAAATGACTGGGTTTTTTTTATTAAATTTTACGTAAAATGCAGGGCCCTTAAAGATTTTAATCTCACAGACTCCCAAATAATGGAAAATTATTAAGATATTCCCTAGGTAGCATGAAAGTTGCACCATACAAAAGTAGTTATAGAATAGCTACCAGTCCACACCGGCTACGTTCGTTGATTTCTTCCTATGATTTAATTTAATTTTGGCCAGAACACCCATTTTTTTTTATAAATGGGTTACATTTAAACGGTCAAACAAACATAGTTTTATTTTAGCCTGTGAATTAGTGTATCTGTTACAATCAAATTGTAAGGTCCGCTTTCTCTTTTCGTCTCTCTCTCTATCTCTCTGTCACTTTTTGGAACCGTAATTTCTCCGACAAAGAATGTCTAATTTATTAGGAAAACAAACGTTTCATAATGCGCCCCCGTCAAATAGACTAAATCTATTAAATAAGCCATAGAAAAAAATGTGTGAAAGATGTCTTAAACTTAATGTCATGAACTAAATATTTTGTTCATGTAAATTCGTTAGAGACTTAGGGGTCGTTCGTAAAATACGTCACGCTAAAAATGGCCTTTTTGGACACCCCCTCCCCCCCTCGTCACAAAGCGTCACAAATTCTCAGACCCCCCCTCCCCCCCCCCGTGCGTAACGTCACAAAAAAAATACAACCAAAATAAATTTTAGTAATTCAGAAAATAGTTTTATTGCCCCTACTTTTCAACAATATCTTCCCAAACTGCTTCCAAATGCTCCTCAATAGTAATAATGGGAATTTGCTCGTTATTGATTGGTTGTTCTTGTGGCATAGTTAGATCCTCATTAGCCATTAGCTCCTTGTCAATCCACTCCACAGTCTCATGTCCTGGTACTTCTTCTATCAACGCCAAGACTTGATTTTCAGCAATATCGTAAAGGTCGTGAAGAATGATTTTTTTTAAATTTGGGTTTTATATGGAAAACATTGAAATAGATTTTGTAATTAAATAAATTTTTTACATTTTTATTTCATTTTTTTTGTGACGTCACACTTTTTCTAGCGCCCCCCCTTTCCCCCTTGTCACAAAGCGTCACACTTCCTCAAACCCCCTCCCCCCCTAGAGCGTGACGTATTTTACGAACGACCCCTTAGTGTCTAAATGTTCCGAAAATGTAGGACTTTATGTGTAACATATATCGGAGAAGTAATCTGATGAAATAATAAAATAGAGTGTGAAATATACAACAGAAGTAATGTTATCTCAATGATTACATTTGTCTAAGTTTTTGTTTCTTTAGTCACCTTTAACAATGGGTATTTTTTTCTGGGTGAAAAGACAAGTTGTAATTTGATTTCCTTTTCTTTAATTTATCTATTATATTATTATAATTATAATTATTATTATTATGTTAGAAAAGAACGAGTATTCATTCCATGAGACAGCCAGGGTAGAGGTTCGTTAAAGGGAGACAAAATTCATCGTATTCCCTTTATTAGTTTCCACTGATTAATTTTCTGGTGATGTGGCAGGTCTGCAGCAGTAACGCACTCTGTCAGGCTACGAGAATGTTACAAGGGACTTGAAGGTATCTGCGAGGTCAGTTGTTATTACCCCTCGGTTGATATGACGATGGAGTATATTGTTATTTTAGATAACTTCCATAAACGCTTAATCTCCACGCCTAGGTTCCCATATTTTCGTTGTTTTTCCAACTCAGTTTTTCTTAAGTTATGAAATAGTGGTACGGCAATGTCAATCATGATAGCGACTTTTTTTTTCTTTTTTATTAATAAGCAGCAGATCAGGTTTATTAAAAGCTACCATTTTGTCGGTCAACATATGCCTATCCCAGTACAGCAGGTGATCAGTAGACTCGAGAACTTCTTGTGGCGAGTATTTGTCATAAGGAGGAGTATCATTACCGATTAAATTGTGTTTTAAAGCCAAGTGCTGGCGTATTAGCTTTGCAACTTGTTTATGGCGACCTAGGTAGGCAGATTCCGACAGGGCAAAAGATCCTGCCATAATGTGTTCAATCGACTCACCCACATTTCCACATTTTCGGCATTTGTCGACAACATTGAGTTTTAGGATGTGCTTTTCGTAATTTGTAGTCCTAATTACTCTGTCTTGTATAGCTATAACAAAGCCTTCTTTTTCAGGGTAGAGATGGCCTGCTTTGAGCCATGCTAAGGAAGCAGTCTTGTCGATGTTGTCCCTAGATAATAAAGCCGGGAATTTTCCATGGAGTGTTTTTTCCTACCCATCGGCGAATCTCATGCCCTGTGTGGTCAGTTGTTATTATCCCCTCGGTTGATATGACAATGGGTATAATATTATTTTAGATAACTTCCATAAACGCTTAATCTCCAAGCCTTCCCATACTTTCGTTTTTTTTTCAACTCAGTTTTTCTTAAATTATGAGATAGTGGTATGGCAATGTCAATAATGATAGCGGCTTTTTCTTTTTTTTTATTGATGAGCCACAGATCAGGGAGATTAAAATCTACCGTTTTGTCAGTCAAAATAGGTCTATTTCAGTACAGCCGTCACAGTTGTTTACACGGAGGAACGATCTGATAATGCCTATATTGGTTACTCTCGTCCATTTGATTTACTATTATTATGTTAGAGAAGAACGTGTATTCTTTCTATGGCGGAGCCAGGGTCGAGTTTGGTTAAAGGGAGACAAAATTCATCGTATTCCCTTTATCAGTTTCCACTGAGGAATTTTCTGTTGATGTGGCAGGTCTCAGTAGTACCGCCCTCTGACAGGCAACGAGAATATTCCTAGGAATGCCCAGAGCCTTGAAGGTATCTGTGAGGTCAGTTGTTATTATCCCCTCGGTTGATATGACAATGGGGTATATTGTTATTTTAGATAACTTCCATAAACACTTAATCTCCAAGCCTAGGTTCACATACTTTCGCTGTTTTTCCAGCTCAGTTTTTCTTACGTTATGAGATAGTGGTACGGCTATGTCAATCATGACATTGGCTTTTTCTTTTTTATCGATAAGCAACAGATCAGGGCGATTAAAATCTACCGTTTTGTCGGTCAAAATAGGCCTATCCCAGTACAGCAGGTGATCGGTAGACTCGAGAACCTCTTGTGGTGAGTATTTGTAATAAGGAGGAGTATCCTTCCCGATAAAATTGTGCGTCAAAGCCAAGTGCTGGTGTATTATTATTATTATTATTATGGAAAATTTCAGTAATTATGATTTTGTTGTGCTTTTTTTTTGGTTCTACATTTTATGTAAATTATCTAACTTTTGTTTTCAAACTAATCATTTTTGTGGATTTCTCTAAATTGGAAATACAAATGGACCTAAAACTGTTTCTTCAGGTTCACCTGATATTACTATTATTGGTCTTTTAGAGCTATTTTTTATTATATTTAGTTCTCTCCTTCTCAGGAGAGCCTAATTCCGTTGACGCACTGAATCTACAATGCCAAAATAGTTTAATTATTTAATCAAGCAATGGTGGTGAGTTTTTTGTCAAATACATTAAAAAGTATTAAAAATGGAATAAGTAGGCATATGCTAATTATTTGCCATTGACAGGTTTTTTGTAGAGATAGCTTGCAGAACAGCGCTTAAGGATCTAAGTCTAAGTAATAGTTCAGGAATGCTAGTACACGAAAGTCGCTGCTAAAAGTTCATTTTAAAAATGTGCGTGATATGTACATAGCGAGAGCATTTCTTATAGTAACATTTCCTCCCTGACATTTACGTAATTGTTTTAGAATTGGTGTTTTGTTATTAACAATTGCTTGCATAATTAATTTTATAAATTAAACGGTTTGCTTTTAGATAAAGGCTATTTAGACCTGCAAGCTAATCAATAAGTTAAAATCTGCTATTTTGTTGGTTTTCCTGGCTGATTCGAGCAACCCATTCAATTCGCTAATTTCTTCTTCTTCTTCATCGTTTTCATTGTTATGTTGGAGGGTTTAGATCACAACACCAATATCTGAGATGAACTGCGCAGTGGTTTCCAAGTCAGGGAGCTCTCCATAAAGTTTTCTTTTTATTGGGGTGTTTTGCGGCCAGTGTCTTAGACGGGCCTCTTGGTAAAGAGCGCAGTCTTGGAGGACATGTTCGGCATTCTCTGATGACACTCCACATGGGCAGATATCACTGGTTCCTATTTTGAGCTTCCGATACATGTGTTGTCTCATTCTGTTGTGTCCGGTCATAAGTCGAAAGATTACACGTTGATCTTGTCTGGATAGCTTATAGTAACATCATCTTTCTTGTGATTTTGATGTGAGCTTGTCCATTTCTCATTTATTTTATTTATAATTAATTTCTTCATTTCTTCCAGGTAGAGTGCAGAGTTAATTAGTCAGCCACGTCTTCGAGTGTGTTAGCCGAGATAATGAGAATCAAATGGAGGTGCCAATGCATAATGGTTAACGATAAATCGATTAACTTAGAAATAATATTGTTGGCATAGTAAAATGTAATATAAAATATATGCGTATGCAATGGTTATGTTTCCTACTTACAAAATGCACTAATTAACATAAATGAAATAAGTAAATCCACATAATAATAATATCCAGAATGAAATATACACACATTCTAATTAAATGGAACTGTAACTAAGTTCGGATTAGCTTAGCACCAGGTATTTCTCTAAGAATAAGAATAAATGAAATGGTCCAGACTCGTATGCCAGCGAGAGAGAAATGAGCGAGTGACTATTTTGAAATAGACTACCTTATAAAGGTCGGAAGTAAGACCGGAAGCATGAAATGCGATAATGATTAAGAGTTATCTCGCACATGGGCGGAATGGCTTAAGACAAGTGACACGCCTTGGAGTGGGGTCGAGAGGCGTGTAGACACAAATAATCTCTTTGATCTAAGAGAGACGCGGGTTTAGATATAAGAAGGAATAATCCAACCTAGACGAAGTCGACTATCACAGTTGGACATCCGGCGCCTAAGGCGACTACCTGTTTGATCTTTACCCCGGTCAATGGGAGATAAGCGAAACGTAGAGACCTAACAATTGACAATTTGATGAACCTAGTCTGACGAGAAGAGGAAAATGTAGGGCTAATGATGAAATAGGGCTTAGAAAGGGGTTAAAAGCAATAAATAAATAAAATAAAATAAATAAATATTCAATCAGTAATAATTAATGCTTTGAAAAAAATTAGCGAATCTCTCGTCAAGCTTTAACTTGACACAATGGAAGTGTCTCTAAATTTAAAGGTTTTACCTTTTGTGTTAATCATATGAGGTTTGAATATTAGTAAGTCATAAATCTCATTACCGTATTTTGCATTTGTTCTAGTTTCTTTATGTTTTCTTAGGTTGACGGATACCAGGCGGTGGATGCATACCCTAATATTATTTGTTATAACACCTAGGAATTTTTATTTATTATTTTTATAACTAGCTGACCATGAAAATAGATATGTTTTTTGTATTTTTTAGTTTTTTATTCTAAATAATACTCTTTGAAAATGAATTTGTCTGGTTTAAATGCCATACTTCAAATGGAATCCAATTTCTGTAACTCTTCTAATTCTTTTTTGAAAAATTTCAGTATCCTGTGTTATTTTTGTTGCTCTCTATATTATGTATTCATACGACGGCGTATGCATAGGATGCCTGTCGGGCTAAACCTAGACTACATTAATATTTGTAATAATTCATCTGGCAACAAAACGTGGTATTTACGAAAAAAATGAAATATAATAATTATAAATTCTATAATGCTCAAATTTTATATTCTTGATAATATTTAATGAAAAACTACAATTTGTAGCCATGAAGGGGGCTTCCTTACTAAGACATTAGTGTGTAAAAAATTATTGAATTTATTTGCAGTTAAATTGCCGATGATTAAGTTTATATTTTTATGTCTGTGTAATGTGTTGATTATTGATAAACCACCAATATTTCTTTGGAATCCTATTTGCAAAATGTATCTTTCATGGTTCTAGCAAGTTCATATAGCTACATTCTAATTTTATTTCTGGACCTAAGTGCGCTACAGTTTGATTTATTTTGTTGAGCAGTGGGGGAACTGAGTAATATGTAAGACTTGTTCTGTTTCCATAAGCGATAAGAAAAAAAATCAACTCGGGTATCGATCTCAAGCTCTCTCAATACGCAGCGAAAGTGTTTATGTCAAACATCCTATTAGTTAAAACGATTTATCAAAGGTACATCTTAAAATCTATTATTTTATTTTTTGTTTTGTTTTAGATGGATATTCTTTCAACGAAGAAAAAAAAGAAAATAAAGGAGTCTTCTGTTTCATTGTAATAATGTGCTGTATTCTTTTACTTCCTTTTTTGTATGGTCTATCGAAAGTAATTACATGTAAGTATTACACTAACTAGTAAATATACTAAACGTTCACCTGTTTAGAATGTAATAGAAAGTGGCTGTGACTCCCAGACACGTCTATGTATGATTGAATACAAAAATTGAATAAAAGAAGCATTATAATTTTAAAACTTGGTGCCATTAGAGCATGGGAGGGGTACCCTGAGTTAGCTAGGAAAAACTTGCGGATCCGGGGGGCGGTAGGAGCGATCGCCCCCCACCCCACTAAGACGAGTTTTAGTTGTATTACAATTTAATTGTTAATTCGACGAGGTGGGGGGCGATTCATTCTGCTTCCCCCCCCCTACTATAACCATCTTAATTGGTGGGTGGGGGGCGGTCCTTTTTTTATTGAGAAATCATAGTGTTTTTTTTAATATTTTGAATATTTATATAAGCTAATATAAGCTACATATTAATTTTTTAACCCAGTGTATATTATGTCATACACACACTCGGACATTTAATTATATCTTTAGTACCATGTGAGAGGGGCGATACGTGCCTTCGCCTTGCCCCATCGGAAAAAACAATCTTATTTTTTTTTATTTATTTTGGTTAAGAGATTTCAAATGAAAAAAATTACTAATATTATTAATGCTAATATAATATCATTAATATATTCTATAAATAAAATTATTTTATCGATCAACACGACCCCTATGCCTAATGCAAAATGCAATCATAAGCGGAAATTCTAAAAAGGAGCGAGGATTAACGTTGTCATTATAACACCCTCTCCCATTTCTAGACCAAAAGATGGTCTCTCTCTCTCTCTCTCT
>JADKLZ010000130.1:1274184-1305604 GCA_021533235.1 Biomphalaria straminea | reverse complement strand
TAGGTAGTGGAGTGCTTACATCCATTACCACTTCCGGCAATGACAACCTTGCGGAACCATAAACCATAAACAACTATGCCCTTACGAACGCCGGTATGGACAGTATAGACTCTAGAGGGACTTCATTTGGTCCCACAGTTATGCTTGACATGTCACGTATCCCGTATGAGGGGGGGGTAAACTAATAGGTGTTCGAATCCAAAATAGGTGGTCGAAGTAACAGAGGTGCCTCGCGGAAACGCCATCAATACCAGCATATGTGTCAACTTTCCTTAGCTGAAAGAAGAGAGCACCTGGCTGTATGCGGCGTCGGAACGAGACAACTGGATATCACTCACGAAGGCCGCGGAGTACACATTTGAGACCAAAAGAAAATCTGCTGCGAGGACAAACGCAGACGACGAAATAAAAAAACAAAACAACCACTTGCGGACAATGGTTTTGCTTGCCCTGAATGTGGCAAAATATGTAGGTCAAAGCTGGGGCTGCTCATCCACGGGAAATACTGTATTCAACACTAATGTCTATGATAACATATCAGATAACGTCTCTGACGTGGGCACGCATGCTAATGCATGAGTATGTGTATGTATGTATGCATGTGTATGCGTGTTTGGTCCACTTATTTGTCTGACTTTTAAATGTTTAACAATTGTGGGACTGTCGTGTGTCTGCTATAGGCATTTTTTTCTGTCATGTGTCTTTGTGTCTGAACCATGTTTGTTTAATGTGTGTTTTGTATATTGGAAGTGTATATATGTGCTTGTCGTGCATGTATTGCGTATGTTTATATGTCGGATGTTCTGGCGGATCCAAGGGGATGTAGGGCGGTGTGGGCAATCGCCTCCCACCCTCATTAGACCGACCTCTTTGGAGAGGGTGAACGTAATTTAGTTAAGTAATCAAACAATTTGTGTAAAAAAAATTACCTTTGTAAATAATAACTAATTTTTTAGATCTTATACCTTTCTTTTGTATACATCACAGCTTGTTAACATAATCAATAAAATATATATATGATTAAAATATGTTATTGGTGTTTAAACTTATCGGTACCACCCTCTTCACCCCACCAAACATCGATATTGACTTTCCGAAAGACTATTAAATCAAAATCTGTTCTCTAACAAACAAATTTCAAAATATAAACTTTTTTTATAGCGACCTTCTTAAAAACGCTCTATTTTCCAACAATCTATATCTATTTTTTTTAAAGCTGACAGAAGTGATACGCTCTTAAAAAGAGAATAAACCGTATTGCTTGTGTGTGTGATCTCAATTGATAAGAAATATATTGAAAGCGCATTATATGGTATTTTAGACCTTTCAAAGTTCAGATACAACTGCTACTTTTTTCAATTGTTAAAATAAATTATACAAGCATTTTGCACATAGATACAACAAAGGTTTAAAACATTCACTATAAATAGTAAAAAAAAAAAAAAAACCATCATGAGAGACAATTGGGTTAGTTGTTAGTATTAGGCATTTTTTAAACATGCTTACTAAATTAACACTTTTCTGCTATTTATTTTCTTAACAAAATGGTTGCTTTTTGTTTTAAAAGGTATGAATTTATGTTAAATGAAATTTAAAACTATAAAAGATACTATGGAAATGTATACATACTTACACTATATAATCGCAAGTGGCAATGCGACAGCAAACTTTCGATAACACTACTATTTAAAAATAAAATAAGGTCAGGTTCACATGGATATGGTATCATGATATCATATCGTTCGTTAAATTAACAATACAATAATATAAAAATAATTTTATTGTTGCGATTAGTCTGTACATTCTGATATAGTTTCTAGTATTCATGCTGAAAATATTAAAGCCACTTTAAGGACCGAGTTTGAGTTTGTGTTTACATTGTAACATTATATCTCCCCCCTTCCACATATCAATGTCACAATAACTTTGTAAATTAGATTACGGACAATTAGTTAGAATGCGATCCCTAACTATATACAATTGTTGTAGAATGTCTTACATGTTGCAGATATTCCTTTAGAGTTGAAGTATGTAAGGGAGATTATTATAATGTGGCCCGAGTCTTTGAAGTCAATAAAAGAAGGAAATATTCCGGTCGTACTAAACAATGTAAAGCTCTAAAGAGTTATAGTCAGTTGTTAATGCTAGTATATATAAAGGGTGCACCGATTGTAGATCCAGCTACGGCTCCGGCCGAATATCAACAAGTACTAACCGTGCAACTGTAGTATATCTATAGATTTGTATATGTAAGTCTCATATGAAGAAATAAAGTTTTACATTACAGAGTATTGTCATTGAGTACGACCGGACAGTTAACTATATTCCTGTCACATCATCGAAACTCACTCTTCCAGTGACAAACAACAAAACAAGCTTTTATTTTCATGTGATATCTAGAAACATCTATTCCTTTCACATTAAGTGTATCAATAAACAATGACTTAGCGGCCTTAGGGGGGGTGGCAAGTGGGGCAACCGCTCCAGGCTCGCCCCTCAGATTGTATTGTCACCAACTTTGAAAACCAATTTGTCATAAACTAGGACTACTAAAATATTGTCTTAGTATTTTTATGATACCAATTACCATTTATGCTCTTAAAATACATTTTTGGCTCCAAAATATCATTCAGTTTCGGTTAAGAAAACACCTAGTGATCTGCTGATTGTAGAAGGCTATCATCGCTTAACAGTTTACAATAAAACCAAGTAAGCGTAAGCTACCAATCCCAATCATATGTTTCGTCTTCAAACATCGACGTCTAAACAGATATTTATTAGGAAAGTGCGTATTAAAATATTATGTGTTTTATGAAAATTGTATTGAACACATTTTTTATTTAATGTATAAACATGTTGAGTATAAAATTTGTAGTAAAATACATGCAACTTTTGAAAAATTGATTAAAAAATGAAAATTAATAAACCGTATTATGGCAGTATTTAATTTCATATACGTACACTTTTTTGTGGATATAAAAAGTACCACAAAACATTCTCAAACACTTGAAACCTTTAGAAAACCATTTACCAATTTATTAATAACTTTTACATCTTGTTCCTTTTATAAAATTACTAAATGTTCTGTAATTTTTTAAAGTTTCATACAGCACTCTTGTGTCGCATTTGATTTCTATATAATAATAAGTATTACTTATACATTAACTTTACTAATAATTTACTCTGCAATGGACAAAAAAGGTTGATAGTGTATGAGAAAGATTCCTTATACATTGGTACTGTAACCTAGCCTGTATTGAACCAGCTTCCAGAAAATTCGGCGATGACGTATTAACTTGTTGTTTTTTTTCAATAGACTAATTTGAATAGACATCATGGGTCCGTGGGAAAACCATTGTCATCGTGTTACAATTAAACAAAAGAGGGATTATATTTTTCAATTAGTGTATTTGAAAACCCGTGGTATAGCCCTTCAACAAAAGTCGGGTCTTCGCAAGTGTATGGATCACTGTAGCTCTCATAAGATTAGAAGAGCGCTAGTGATTTCCTTTTATTTGCTTCTGCAAATGCAGAACAATTACAAAACAGTATAAAAAGTACTAAACTAATTGTTACGACACAAGACTCTTTCGAAATGACAACACACTCAGGGTTTTATCTATAAATACTTTAATAAGAAATCGTGTTCTCAAAACAAAACCATTTTCCTTCCGTATCTTGTCAGTTTCTGTCTACTTCCTCTTTTTAACCTCTCTTCCTTTCATTACACAAATTCGCACCTTTTTCATTCGCACCATGGTGCGCTGCGACCGTAACATCCCCCTTGTTCGCCAAGTTCGATGTACATCGAACGTTCTTTAAATAAAAAAAATATAAACCACAGCACCATATTCTTATATTATCTTCATTAATTCTTATTCAGTTAAACCAGATAACAACTAACAACAACAAAATCCAACTGCAAAATTACCTATCACCATTCTCTACATTATTATTTTAGGTTCCAAATTACTTGCAGCCATTCCAATATATCATGACCCAAACTTCCTCAACGCACCAATCAGCAATCATTGTTAATCTCATAATTCGTAACTATAAAATAATAATTAACTCTATAACTTAATCATATATTTTAAATTTCTAACAAGTCTCATCAAATTCTCAATATAACATAATAAATATCTCAACACCTCACACAACAAGAAAAGCTTCATTACTCCCATACTGTATTCTATCACATCAATATAGGCCTACATACACGAATACATTTACAAAATATTCCAATCTGCTAAACATATCTATTCACTACACTGCTAATCATTATGTTCCCACCAATCTGATTTTTCAACAATAATCTTTTGAATAATCAGCTGTAACAAAGTTGACGTGGTCTAGCTTCTTTACTTCCTTCCAAATCTTTTCCTTCTTAGATACATCGTGATAATGTATCAGCTATTACATTGTCTTTCCATGGTATTGTCCTGAGCTCAAAGTTGTAATCCATAAGTTGCAATGCCCACCTGGCTATTCTGCTGTTACCTAATTTATTTGTATTAATGAAAGCTAAAGGAGCGTGATCCGTCCATAGCTGAAATATAGCTCCCATTAGATAGAACCCCAATTTCGTTATGCACCATACAATAGCTAGTCCTTCCTTTTCAATGGAGGCATATTTCAACTCCGCGGCTGTCAGTTTTCTGCTCACATATAAAACAGGATGTGAGACACCATTCCATTTTTGCATTAGACAGCCTCCTATTGCAATGGCTGATGAATCTGTTGCCAAAATAAATTTCTTAGCATTGTCAGGTAATTTCAGAATGGGTGCCCCAGAGAAGAAAGTTTTAATTATGTCCAGTGCTTCTTGACATTCGTCCGTCCACACTATATTATTAGGTTTTCATTTTTTTTTGTCAGATTTGTTAGCGGTTCAATTATTTCTGAAAAATTCGGGATAAATTTTCTATAAAACTACTTAATATAATTTAGCATGTACATTTATCGTGAATTCATCTGGAGTATTTTTACAATTACTTTTCTTTCAACTGCATTACAAATAAATAACGAGATTTAATGACATTAGACAAGTTTAGAAAGAAAAAAAATCATTGATTATGCTGAGCTTCACTAATGTTTCTGTTCCGATACCTACGGGAGTAAAGTCTGAACTAAGGCCCGTGTCTCATATTCGGCCCATCAAAGCAAATGTAATCACTTGACTTTGTTCTTTTAGACTTAAGATTCGCCCATGACTCCAGTTTTAAGGTTTAAGTGACAAACAAGAAAAATAAAATGCTTACAAAAACGCCTAACTATGGAGAAAGCTCTGCACTTACAACTAGATCTCACAATGATGCAGAAGTTTTTTCCATATCAAACAAAATTAATAATCCAATAATTAATTGACTAATTAGTTAATTTTATAGTTGATATAGGTAGCCTATATTTGTTAAAAGGTTTTAACTTGATCCGAGAATAGGTGTGGGAGATATCAGATATCTAATGGGGCGAAAATTCAACATATTTAGCCGCATTTGTAAACATTGAATGATCCATTTCTCTTGTATTTTCAAGTGATCATGTCTTGTCTATGTCAATGACTAAATGTACAAAGATTTACATGATCCGAGAATGGGTGTGAAGGAAATGACGTGTATAAGCCTTTTACCAGACAGAGAGATAGAGGGAGGTTTATACAGGATTTGTTATAACAATAGCATCAATGAAGTAATCGCCACAATCTTTGACTCACTAAATGTCATTTTGAATTGACGCATTGTTTTGTAAAGGTTTTTAGTGTAGACAGAGGTATAACTAATTTAAGAAAAGGCCGAAATATTAAGCAACTGTTGTGTATTTATATTTCTTGTTGTGTGTTGTGAACTGATCTGTTCTAGTGTGTCAAAATGTCATGGTGTCCTGGTCAGCTTGTGTGTGTGTGTGTACTGTGTTATTGTGAACTGTTTGGTCATTCTTGTTCAATAAAACCTAGAGTCTAGACATGCCTTCTAGTTGTTTTACATTAGGTTACTACAATTTATTGAACAAGAATCCTGTGGACTAATTGTGTTTCAAACATTAAACATGGATCGTTTTCTAAAGCCTGAAAGATTGGTTGTGGATCCTAATGATCAGGACGCTCAAAGGATCTGGAAGCACTGGCTTCACACTTTCGAGAAATTCGCATCCAAACTCGCTGCACCAGAAGGTGAGAAGTTCGATCTTTTATGCAACTTTATCTCGCATGGTGTTTACGAACTGATATCGGATTGTACTGACTTTGAAACTGCCGTAAATACACTCAACGGACTCTATATCAAACAAACCAATGAGGTTTATGCTCGCTATCTCCTGTCGAATTGTAAACAGGAATCAGGACAGAGTGTTGACAGGTATGTTCAAAGGTTGAGATTGCTGGCTAAAGACTGCCATTTCAGAGCAGTCACTGCCCTCGAAAACCAGAACGAGGCCATCAGAGACGCATTCATCAGTGGCATGTCGTCACCAGAGATTAGGCAGAGACTTTTAGAGTACTCATCTCTGGACCTCGCAAAGTCATTGGAGGTAGCTAGATCTCTGGAGATGGCACAGAAACATTCTGTGACATATAACTCACAACAGGCCGCTACTTGTCAAACACCACAAGCACAACAATCCACTACGTCGGAATTGCCGCTTTGCTCTGCTGTGGAAGACACAATTGATTCGACACCCGTTACCATAGCTGCAGCTCAAGGCAAGTGCTACTTTTGTGGAGGTGCTATCCACTCTCGTAGCAAATGCCCCGCTAAAGATGCAATCTGCAATAAATGCTGTAAAAAGGGACATTACAAAAAGGTATGCAAATCAAAATTTTCTACAGTTGACAGACCTAACTCTAACTCAGCAGCATATACAATTACAGCTGCCTCTTCGTTTTCTCTATCTCGAGCTGTAATGAAAATACAAGTTAACAACATTACCCTTGATGCCCTCATCGATACAGGTAGTTCAGACAGTTACATTTCTGCTTCGGCTGTCAGAAAGTATAGATTCAAAACTTTTCACTCATCAAAACTTATATCTATGGCCAACACTAACCTAACTGGTTATACTCGAGGCCATGTTATCGCTGACATTAAAAGTAAAGGCTCCACTTATAAAGACTTCAGACTGTACATACTTGACAACCTCTGTGAGGATGTTATTTTAGGTCACGACTTCCTGGAACAACATGAGAGTGTACAGATCACTTTTCAGGGGCCTAAACCATCAATGGTGTTTAAATGGAATGAAAGCTGCTAGTGTCGAACCCGCTCCTCTTTTTCAAAACATGCTTAAAGAGTGTCGACCTATCGCCACAAAATCCAGACGTTATTCTGCAAACGACACTCTATTCATCAATTCAGAGGTTGAGAGACTCTTAAAAGATGGCATAATTGAGCCCTCGTCATCTCCATGGCGGGCCCAAGTCTTAATAACAACTAACGAACGACACAAACGAAGAATGGTAGTGGACTACAGCCAAACTGTTAATCGGTTCACACTTAGGGATGCTTATCCCTTACCTCGCATTGATGATATGGTCTCTCAAATAGCTAAATATGAAATATTTAGCACCCTTGATCTTCGCAACGCATACCATCAGATCCCTCTAAGAAAGACTGATCGCCCTTATACTGCCTTCGAAGCTGGAGGGAAATTATACCAATTCTGTAGGATACCCTTTGGAGTAACTAACGGGGTAGCCTGTTTTCAACGAACAATCGACAAGATCATAGAACTAGAGTCACTGGAGGGTACATATGCTTATATTGATAACATCACAGTTTGTGGTAAGGACAGAGAAGAGCATGATAAAAATCTTCATAAATTTCTTGGGGCTATAAAAAAATATGGACTAACTCTGAATGATGAAAAGTGTGCATACGCTTCCTCAAGAATAAGATTACTAGGTTATGAAGTCTCCCATAATGAGATGAAGCCAGACCCCGACAGACTACTGCCCTTGCGTCAACTTCCTCCACCCGAGAACCTGAATGCACAAAGGCGAGCAGTAGGTCTATTCTCCTACTATGCCAACTGGATAAGGCATTTCTCAGACAAGATCCATCCTTTAGTTCACAACAGAACTTTCCCACTCCCTGAGAGAGTCAAAGATACATTTGAAACTTTGAAAAGAGAACTAGAAATTGCTGTTGTCACTAATGTAGACCATAAAACGCCGCTGGAGGTGGAAACAGATGCTTCGGATATCGCTATATCCGCCACCTTGTCACAGAACAAAAGACCAGTTGCTTTTTTCTCCAGAACACTATCTCCTAGCGAGAGACGTCAATCCTCCGTGGAGAAAGAAGCAATGGCCATCGTTGAATCGATTAAGAAATGGAGACACTTTTTATTAGGGTCACATTTTAAACTCACCACGGATCAAAGGTCCGTATCATTCATGCTCAACCCTCGCCACCACGGCAAGATTAAAAACGACAAAATTCAGAGGTGGAGAATAGAACTATCAATGTACAGTTTTGATGTGTGTTACCGGCCGGGAGCTGACAACATGGCCGCCGATGCTCTTTCTCGGGGATTCTGTGCAAGTACAACTACCACCCCTACGTCTTTGAAAGAACTTCACAACACTCTTTGCCATCCTGGCATAGTGCGAATGCTCCATTTCGTCCGGTCAAAGAATCTCCCGTATGCAGTTGAAGAAATCAGAACTGTTACAAACAATTGTCCCATCTGTGCAGAGATAAAACCTCGTTTTTATCAACCATCTGCCGGCAGCTTAGTAAAAGCCACATCACCATTCGAGAGACTTAGTGTTGACTTTAAGGGACCACTCCCTTCTACCACTAAAAATAAATATTTATTGACAATTATTGATGAGTACTCAAGGTTTCCTTTTGCATATGCATGTCCTGACATGTCTACTCAAACAGTAATTAGATGCTTCACAAACTTATTCAGCATTTTTGGCACGCCCTCTTATATACATTCAGACCGGGGATCAGCCTTCATGTCTGAAGAGCTACGATCTTTCCTCAGAGGTAAAGGCATAGTAACAAGCAGAACCTCATCATATAATGCCAAAGGAAATGGCCAAGTTGAAAAGTTGAATTCAACTCTCTGGAAGTCAATTCTTCTTGTCGTCAGGTCAAGAGGGCTACCTATTACACAATGGGAGCTAGCTCTAAACGACGCTCTCCATTCAATTAGATCTCTACTATGCACTGCTACAAACATGACGCCTCACGAAAGACTATTTGCCTACAAAAGAAGGTCCGCCTGTGGTGTCTCTCTGCCGACTTGGCTATCTGTTCCAGGGCCTGTCCTAATGAGAAGGCATGCGAGGCAAAGCAAATATGAGCCGCTGGTAGACGAAGTGGAACTTATTGAAGCTAATCAGAACTATGCCCACATACGTCTTCCAAATGGACGGGAAGAAACTGTATCACTACACCATTTGGCTCCGAGAGGCGACTCATCTTCAGAGACCGTTGTACATGATTTCGCTCCGAGAGACTTTGAGACATCTTCTGAGGTATTTCAACATCAACTGGCTCCTGGTAACACTGAAACTTCTCCGGGTGTCTCCCAACACTCAGTGGCTTCTAGAGGTGACATAGAGACATCTGCAGAGAACATGGTTCCGCCTGCTTTAAGAGCAGAGGAAAACATTATTGAAAACGGACAAAATTCACCTGCCAGAGATACGCCCTTACAGCACACGTATAATCTCAGAAGTAGAGCGAAAAGAAACTAAACGGGGGGTGAATGTTGTGTATTTATATTTCTTGTTGTGTGTTGTGAACTGATCTGTTCTAGTGTGTCAAAATGTCATGGTGTCCTGGTCAGCTTGTGTGTGTGTGTGTACTGTGTTATTGTGAACTGTTTGGTCATTCTTGTTCAATAAAACCTAGAGTCTAGACATGCCTTCTAGTTGTTTTACATTAGGTTACTACAGCAACCTAATGAGAATGCGTATTCAAAAACTTACTGAGATGAATTTGTACAATTTTCTACGCTTTATTGTTGTTGAAATTTAGAAATATATAGGGATAGTTACAGTAACTTCAATAAAGTTTAAATGCTTACAATTATTTAACTGCAAAATACAGTAAATGAAATACAGGTAGGCATTGGGTTACGACGATCTCGACTTATGTCGTTTCATGGTTACGACACTGTTTACGTCAGCTCAGTCAGACTTACTCGGTTTAACGACGTACGTGCAGTGGCGGAGAAATACTTTTTTTTACATGTTTCGGATGTTCCTTCTGAGTTGAAAATAGTTTTAACTTCCTAGTCCAAACCTCCCCCAGGACGACGAGGGATGGGAGCGGGCAGGGTTTAAACCCTCGACCGTTGATAAATCCGAATGATAGCCCAGCGCGCAAACCGCACGACCAGGCAGCAGTAGTGTAGTTCAGTACTGTACACTGTACCGTTACTAGAGAAAAACTAGTCTCCTGCATGCCATTGGGCCCTTTATTATGGCTCCCAGACGTAAGGATAAATATCGTATCCTTGAACACTTGAAAAGATTTGCTCCGATGAAAGCGATAGTGATAGCGATAGTGATAGCGATAGTGATAAGAAAGCGGCGTGGTGGGCTGTACAGTATTTCATTATTAAAATTACTACTCTGCACGATATTTTACTGACGGTGATAATTATGTATTAGAATTGGTGTATGAATAGGCTCAGTGTTTGCAGTACAGTACAGTACTATTGTGACAAGAGGGATAATACGGGTGGCTTCCTTTAATTTTTTTATTAGAGTTAGTCCCCTTTATTAGTTGATTTACGTCCCTGTCCACTGTTTACGATGGCCACTCCCTCTTGAATCCTTGAGCTGACCAGTATAGTTTTAACTAAATATTCATATTGTAAACTTATACCTGTGTTATTGTTCTATTACTGTGTTACTCAAGAGGAGTGTGCCAGTATTATGGGAAGAGTATTCTGATAACGAGCTAAGTAGACTTTATTTATTTGTTAATAATAAGTTGGTTTATGTACTTATTATTTGTCTACTTAGTCTCTTTTCCTCTCCTGTATTTCATTTTTGTAAAAGACATATTTTGTCTGTATATGAGACCGTATTGGGTCTCATGGATGACGTCATGTCATTGTTAATGTATACATGATTGTTTTGAAAACCATCTTTTTTTATTTGTTTTTTTTTTTTGTTTTGACATAAGACGTTATTATTGTACCTCTGTGGTGGGGGTTTTACAATTATTTGGACCTGACCCTGTCGTACTACCTTGATTTGTTACATTATTTCCTTATCTTTTGTGAACCTTCGTTTCCATTTATCTTTTCATGATTTATTTTTTTTTTGTTGTAATAATTTTTTTTTCTTGTTGTAAAAACTGAAATCTTAGACTTGTTACTTGTTTGTCTCAGTACTTTTGTTTATCTGGAGGCTATATTTAATAGCCTAGATAATATAATACGGGATTACAAAATACCACTGGACTAACTTGCCAGTACAGCAGAGGTCACTGGTCTTATGACCTATAACCATACTAGGTCACATGGGGGCTCGTTAACAGGGGAATAGTTTGTTTGTTTTGTAAAGACCAGTGTGTCTTCCCTAGAACCCTACTGAGATATGTCAATGACAGTAAACATAATTGTTTCATTGGAGTAATTTTTGATTGTAAACTGTCACATTCTGAAGTTATTGATTTAATTTTTTTTTATTTTTTTGAATTTATTACATTTTGTTTTCCTCTGTACTAGTATTATTTTAATTCTTCAGGTTTCTAAATCGTGAAAATGTCAGTAAAACAAAGTGAACTACTTGAATTATACTAGACAGGAAAGAAACTAGGTTACCAGAAGGAAGAACTTGAAGAATGGGTTGAGAAAGTTATGCGGCAAAACGAAGAAAGGGACGCAAGAGCAGAGGAGAGAAGAGAGAAAGGCTACGAATGCAGGAACTGCAGGTGACAGCGAAAATCAAGATGGAAGAAGAGGAATCCAAGGCACGAATTGCAAAGCAGTCCAATACTGCTGAAGCCAATGACGAAACCAACAGTAGAACTAAAAAACGCACAAAAATGCAGAAGTTTGTAGAAGAGACAGACAGAATGGACTCGTTCATCCATAGATTCGAAATGTTGATGAGGCTTGAAGGCGAATCCCAGAAAGAATGGGCTAGAGAGCTCCTCAGTCTAGTCCAGGGGTCGGCAACCTTTTGAGTCGAAAGAGCCAAAAATTACAATTTACAAATTTTAAAGTTTTTTAAAGAGCCGCAACATCTTTTTTCTTGCAAACCATAAATAGTACTTACATACTTTTTAATGAAAAAAAAAACTTTTTATTCCTATATAAGTAGTGTTTTTCACCCCCCCCCCCCAAATAATTTAGGAAACAACAAAACAGTTAAACATTTACAACACTAACTTATACTTGAATAACAAACAATTGGACAAACTCATTCAACAAGAGCGACGGCTTTGCATGGTTTTAGAAAGTTTGGAAGCTGTCCGCTTTTGTTACTTACATCATTTCTGGACCTCCAAACTCTTCAAACTTGATTTGTAACTCTGTACATTTTCCACCCCACAAAACTTTTTAAATCGATCAATTGCATTTCTAGAGATCCAGTATCAATTCCAAAATGATTAATGTGGATTTTGTTACTATTTGTATTGAGAGGATTTACTTGGAATGCTAGAATGGTTGGCTTTGCACATCTAAAATCTATCAAGAAATTTATCTTATATATATTTTGTTACAACTGTGCTGAAGTAATTCATGCCAAAAGTTGCACTTATTATAACGCGATTATGTTGTAGACATTAAAAATAAAGTAGCTTGCCGCTCTGAATATCTTTTGCAAAAATATGTTTTCTTTAAAACAAAACGAATTCTTCTAGCAAAACATAGACTGGGTTTTATTTTCTTTGCAGTTGTAGATTCAGCTCATTTAATTTCGTTTTTATATCCACCTTAACTTAATGTAACTTTTTTGCAACCATTTGTTGTTCTCTAATTCAGGACGATGGAGTGTTTATATTTCATTCAAGCACAAAGCAAGGGGTTTAAACTTTTGGAAAGCCATTGCACTTTATTGGGAAGAAGGAGGCTTAAGAATTCTTTAAACTGACTCTGGTAGAATCTTTTTGACAAGATGCTGTTAACAATTTACATTATCAGAATTTTTATTTTGCAAAAGAATATCCGGTTCCACGAAGTGTTTCTTTGCTTTGGTTTATTGTTCATTGAAATGTAACAATGTCATGGTTTATTTTGCTCAGAAGAATGGTTGTTGCCCCTTTATATGTTTGTGTCATGCTTGTGGCCCCATCAGTTGCTATTTAAACGATTTTATTTAAAACGAGCTTAATGTTTTCAAGTTTTTTTTGGAAAGACTGACCATATGGGCAACTTGTGCAGTGTCTTTATATCGCAAGGATTATTTATAGCAAGTGATAAGACAGAAGAATGTTGAATATCTTTCACATGCAAATATGTTACATTTGAAGACATGTTAGTTATTCTATCTTGTACTGTTTTAGAAGATAGTAGCAAATCTTTGTTGTTTTTTTTTTGTCTCAAGATTTCTGGTTTGTTTTGAAATCACAAAACAGTTCTTCAGATGCACGAAGAGAGCAGTCTTTGACATTTATAAATGGTTTGCCTTTTAATGCACTTTCTAGTCGTACCGCCATATTAGCATTACTTGTACATGGCTTCTAACTTTAAGAAGATAATTCGCTTCTAACTCATTTACTTGAAACAACAAACTATACGTCCAGTCCCAGCCAAAGCGAGGTCTGAAGATGTCAATTCGTCTTGCGTCGAAAGCGAATTAAAACCTACTTAGAAACATCCGAAACTACAGAGTTTCAGATGGGTTGACAACAGTGACTACGCGTGTAATGGGGAAGGGGTGTGGTGAAAAGAGAGCAAAAGTGGCTGAGAGATTGTTTGGTGCAAATTTAACAATTCGAAATTTTCACAATTTATTTTTTTTGTATAAAATAAATAATATTAGCGTATGGAACTAAAGAGCCGCAACTTCACATCCAAAGAGCCGCATGTGGCTCGCGAGCCGCGGGTTGCCGACCCCTGGTCTAGTCGGTGGAAAAGCACTAGATGCACTGCAGGTGCTTAATGACAAAGACGTTGGAGACTACACCTTACTGAAAAAGACACTATTAGAGTTCTACCAATGCAGTGAGGACGACTATAGAAATAAGTTCCATGAGCTGAAACCACCGACCGACGGCAACATGAAACAATTTGTCGGCGAGGTGAAAACTACTTTTGAGAAATGGTTTCAGTCCTCAGGCATAGAGGAAACATTTGAGAACCTGAAGCAGTTCATCGTCGTAGACAAAATAATTTCGTCGGCTGGGAAAAATCTCATTGCATTCCTTCAGGAAAGAAAGCCCAGACATGTAGACGAAGTCCTGAATCTATGCCAAAGGTACGTGGCAGCACATCCAGGTGAAAGCCTACAAAAAGCACCAGAGGATGAAGCAAGTGAATTTTTTGCCACAACAGACTCCAAAACTACAGAATCTACTACAACAGATTTAAGGCAAAACGCAAGATGCTTTACATGTGGTAGATTCGGACACGTGGCAAAACATTGTAGAGACGCAGGGAGAAGAATCTATAAGAAAAAGGAAGTAGTTGCTTATGTAGGCGGACTAGATAACAACCTGTCACCATATTTCAGCCCTGCAATTGTGAACGGCCATTACATCCAGGCAGCCCTAAGAGATACAGGGGCCACAAAATGTGTTGTCTTAGCAGAGTTGGTGAAACCTAATCAATATTGTCAGAAACGTTGCAGAGTTCAAGGTTTTGGTGGCCACATTAAGGAGTATCCGACGGCCAAAGTACATATCAACTCCCCATACTTCAACGAGATGGTGGAAGTAATAGTGGTAGATGAGGGACCATTTGAACTGCTGATAGGAAATGTTCCTAACATCGGTTTTCCAACAGAGTCTCAAATTACCAAATGGAAAAAACTTATAACTGGTGGCCGAGACAGGTGGAAAATATGGAACCACTAAACCAATGTCATGAAAACACAAATATATTACAAGAAACAATACAACAAGTAGAAACCAGGCAACAAAAACTAACCCGAGAACGAAGAAATGATAAGAAAGATACTGACCAGATAGATGATAAACCCAAACTTTCAGTTGACTTTTTCTGCAATCCATTTCAAAGCGGCATACCATCAATAGCTGACCTTCGTGATAGCCAGATGAATGACATGGAAATCTCCAACATCATCCACAAGCTACAAATAGGTCAACAATACGCCATGCATAATGACATTCTTGTCAGAAAGTGGACAGAAAAAGCATCGCTCAATGGCAGCACTGACGAAGAGACCCTTAAAATTGTAATACCTACTGTGTTCCGGTCTGAAATATTAAGGCTTGGTCATGACATCCCTATGTCCGGACGCTTAGGAATTGACAAAACACGGCGACGCATATACAAACATTTCTACTGGCCAGGCATCAACAGAGAAATAGCTGAGTACTGCAGATCATGTTATGCCTGCCAAATCACAGGAAAGCTTAATCAATCACCCCCAAAAGCGTCTCTTCAAGAGAATCAAACACCCAGAGAACCTTTTTTACACATCCTTATGGACTGTGTTGGTCCATTGCCAAGGTCAAAACGAGGGAACCAGTACCTTCTTACCATAATGTGCAAGACTACGCGCTATCCAGAGGCAGTACCATTGGGAAACATCAAGGCAACAACCATTGTGACAGCATTGTCAAAATTTATCACAACGTTCGGGTTGCCAAAGGTCATACAGACTGATCAAGGCACACATTTTATGTCAGACGTCTTCCAACAGGCACTCCGCCAGATGGGAATTGAAAACTCGGTTTCAACATCCTATCATCCCGAGAGTCAGGGTCCCATTGAACGCTTCCATCAAACACTTAAAAACATGGTGAGAACATACGCTGAGACCGAGACAAACACTTGGGATGAAAACATTCACTTCTTACTGTTTGCTCTACGCGATGCCCATCAAGAATCAACAGAGTTTAGTCCATTTGAATTTGTGTTTGGACACACAGTACGAAGTCCATTAAACGTAATCAAAGAAAACTGGATACCCACTCAGGATGAAACAAAAGACTTGAGGGTATATGTTAGAAATCTAAGGGACAAACTATTCAGAATTAATGACTTTTGCTTATGGCAATCTTAGAGAAAGCCAAAATATATCCAAATCTACCACGTTAAGGGGCTGTCCGTTTACTGTGATCCTTGGGGCTCAGTATGTTTCATTGGGTGACTTCTGGAACATGACTTCTGTTTTCCCGAGGTTTATAGATAGACCGAAATAGGCAGTATAGGCGTTCTGGAGGTCATTTTCATTGTGAGCTAGCAGGGCGCAATCATCGGCATAGAGAAGCTCCGTTATGACCATCTCCTTTGTTTTTGTGTGGGCTAGTAGACGTTCGACTCAGTATAATAACAAGTCAGTAAAAGCCGATGTTGTCACTGTCAGTAAGATACAAAATAAGAGAAGAGAATTTCAAAATGTATTAACTAATAAGTAACAATGATAATCAGAATATTGTTAATGAAATAAAAGTTACGAGTGAAGTAATTGAAAATGTCTTCTAAACTAACGAGGATCTAAATGACTATGAGTATATTATTAATATGATTGACATAGAAGATAATGGGGAAGTAATTAATAATGTCTTAACTACTAAGGAATACAATGATTATGAGTATATTGCTAATAATGTGAGTGCGATAGAAGCAATTAATAATAATAAGGAACTAAATGATTGTAATTATATTGACATCAGTAAGATAGAAGATTATGAAGAAACTCAAAATGTATTATTACTTTACAATGAACTAAATGATTGTCAGTATAGTATTAATGACATCACAAGTGACATACCAAATAAGAGAGAAGAAAGTGAAAATGTGTTAGTAACTACTAAGGAACTCATTATTGATTGTCAGTTTAATGACAAAGAAATAGAAATTTATAATAATTAGATAAGAATATTGTAGAAAAGTAATCAATCAACTTTTCAGATTCATCTGTTTTAGACTTCTTAGGAATTTTCTGAAGATAATGTAACCTACGTATGTAGGCGATCAAAAACTTGCAGAAAAATATAATCTTTGGAATTGCCGGTGATGGACTTTTCAAATTTGTAATAGTTATACCACAAATTAAGGTATCACAATAATCTTTTAGAACTTCTGATCATCCTAATTTTGAAAAATTAAAATTACTTATGAAGTTTGAAATCAATAGTAAAATGTTAAAATGGTATTAGATCGAAACAAAAATTTCGAAGTATGTCATCTGTTACGTATGAATAAAGTCACTCCATGGCTGAATGAAGTCAAAGATTCAGTAAGCATAGACTGGGAATCGGGAATATCCTCTAGTGGTAACCAAAAGTTTGAGAAAGAAATATGAATGTTGTTCTTTCTTTGAATGTTTTGACTCCACTTGGCCATTCTTAAAATATGTGCTTTTTAAAAATGTGAGAGTCTTTGGGTTATTTACTAATGAGTGGCCTATATTAATAGACGTTCAAATATTGATAAAGAATAGTATTGAGATTATTGGTGTAAAGGAAAGTGTCAATTCGACAATATATGTATTCACTTTTGAAGTAACTTCCATAAAGTTTTAATTTAATAGAATACATTAATTACATTTTAAGTTCACATACACTAAGAACAAAAAAAAACTTTTATTTTTAACTGAAATACTAGAGATTAGCAAGAAAAAAAAGTTTAGCATTAGTCACATAGAAGAAAAGTTGTTCTTATTCAATGAGATTCTATAAATAGACCAAACTAAAATCAAGATTACAACTACAGATCATGTTCAAATAAATTAGCGAAACAATTTTTGTTCTTATCAGGATTAAAGAACGTGTTTTAAGTTAAACAAGGTTACAAAGGCAGTTTGTGTGGAAACAAAAACTCAAAATCGGCCCCCGAAGTGGTCCAATTAGGCAGGCTTCAATATTTTCAGAAAAAACATTTGAATGAAATTATACCAAAGACTAATAGGAATGAAGAAAGAAGGTTGTCAGATCTTATGTACTGACCCAGAGGTCCAGAAGATCAAAGGATAGGTGGAAGTTAGTAGACTGTTTCAAAGTGAAATGTGCGGTGTGAGTAAATGTGAGAAAATGCAGTTTATAACATTATTAATTATTTAAATTAAGTCTAACTTTTTTATATTGCATACTAAATAATATTTTTTTTAAGTTTAAAAATTAATAAACATTCTTTGTGTGTAAATATAGTACTTTGTATAACATAAGTTACATTACTTAACAATTACAATATGAAAACAAAATTGGACAATAAAATCTACAACCATAGGTATATTGTGTTAAATATTTGGTAAAAAATTCCCCTTTAATTAGCGCTAAGATTAATAATAATAATAATAGGCTTGTCTTCGATTAATTTAAGACTAAAATTTAAATTTCAAACAAAATATATTTTATAAAATTAATAATTTTCTTGAATTAGGTCTTCTTTGTAATATGGTTTTTCTCTATTATTTTATTTTATAAATTAGAATTTGAGCTTCTTGAAAAGAAAAGAAGGTTACAAAGAGAGTTTGTGTAATACACAAACTCAGAGGCGGCCCCCGTCGGAGTCGGATCCCTGTTAGATCCGCCTATTCGCAAGATGTTTCGAATGTTCCTTCTAAGTTGAAAATAATTAACATCTCGCTTGAAGTCGGAGGATGGCGAGAAGGGTATAAACCTGCCTTATCTTGATGTTTGCGAACTAAACGTTAGTTCTGTTTTATCGTTGGTCCCTGGCTCAATTCCTGTATGCTCCCATCCTTAAACTATCGCAATATTTCTGAAAGAACAGTAAAGGTGAAATTATATTTCAAAAGCCTTTAGTGTTTTCTTTATTTAACCGTGACGGACAGACCAACCAACAGACAAAACGCACAAAAATATGCTTATTTCATTCTAATGGGGGCACTAAACAATTTTATTTCATTGAAGAGTTTGTAGTGTAATTCGTCCTAATTAGCGCGTGTCGGACTAATTATGAATCGGCAACTGAAACAAATGTTCGGTACCAACAATAAGCAAGTCCGGATTGAAGTATTGGAAGGCCTCGAAGCAGATATGTGTGTGTGTGTGTGCCCATAGCTACTAGATACGTTTCTACTCAACACTCAAAGTATGTGTGTTTAAGCCCATAGATACTCGATACGTTTCTACTCAGCACTCAAAGTATGTGTGTTTACTGAACAATGAAGTCTCAGAAATTAGCTTCTATTTAGCATGACGACTTTGTCAGGTGCGGAGGGGGGGGATTTTTTTCATTTCTGGGTGGGGGGGGTCCCTAATTCTTCCCCCCCCCTCGGCTATGCCCATGGTTGAGAGTGTTCTTTAATTTCTCTTTGATTGTCTACCTTTCCCGAACGTGTCTCTGAGAAGTTCAACTATTGACTGAGAAACTTATAAAGATGATGACGTCAAAAATTGGAATATTACATAATTAGGTCAATGGTACTTACATCTTAAAAATGTAGCGTAGTCTAATGTTATGATGGACACGTTTCTCTAAGCAATGTAATACATTTCGTGGAGTAAAACTCAATATGTATTTACTATTATGGATCAGTCTTTTTTTATTGCGAATTATGGAATACGTTTTCTGTCCAGTATCATCCCTTATATGTATTAACAAATAATAGACATACTAGTTAACTGATACCAAGTGTTTACATTAAGCGACCTATATTCTATTGGCCGAACTGCCTCTACCTATTGTGCAAGGTGAGCATTGTACGAAGGCGGCCGAGGGTAGAGGTCGACAAAATCATTATTCCAAGTTAATTTGGTTTTTGATTGAAAAAAAAAAACCCACAAAAACTTATAGTTCATTATTAATTATTTAACGTGGACGCATTGATTTGTAAAAGAAAGAGGTATAACAAATATTAGATGATTAAGAGACCTATTGTGAATAGGTAGACAAAAAGTTTTCTTAATAATTAAATAATAATTTAAAGGTAAACAATTGCGTTAATTAAGAAATATATTTGGGTTGTTAAAGTAACTTAAATGAAGTTTTGTGTGTTTACAATAATAGTAACTATAAAATACAGTAAATGAAATACTAAGTCTAAAACACAGGGGCGTAGCAATTTTTTTTTTATTGTTTAGGAACCTGGGAAGCTTGACCTCTTTTTGGGGCCCTGATTTTTGTGTAATACTTAATTTTAATTGTAAAAAAGACTCATTTTCGGTGGGATTTTCGAATTCCCCCTCCTCCTCTCACCCTAGCTACGCCACTGCTAAAACATTTCATATTAGTTTTACATTTATTGTATGGAATTTAATTAATTATATCATTTACATTTATTGCTCAGCCTTATTATTTTTTTTTAGTAGTTATCTATTGTTGTAATGTTAATATAAGAATTGCAAATTTATAACTAATGTTCTTGTTGAATTAAAAAAAAAATAAAATTCATAAACGAGCTGACCTCTTATGTTTCTATCAAAAAAAAAAGATGTTATTAACCCAAGCACATCAGTGATCAAAATATTCAACAGTCTTAACCACATGAAAATCCCAAAATGACCTATAGATTTGGAAACAATACATTTCGATGTTCAGTACCTCGGAAGTATCCAATTACTAAGCATGGGCAATGGTTTGAGAAGAATATAAAATCTCCAAGACGAAATTATGTTTCTTGAGTAATAATTTTTGTCGCTTATATTTCTAATAAAGAGTGGAAGACATACTTCATCTTTTTCAAGGGGAGTATAGCAATGGGTTGCTTGTACATGAAACATGGAGAACAACTGAAGCAGCAACAAATAAAGTAAAGAACTTCCTCAACAGATATCTGAGAAATATCTAAAAAATACACTGGTACGACAAAGTAGAACACAAACCTGTGGGCAGAAATATATAGAGGTGCAGATATGAGAGAGGAAGTGGAGTTGGATTGGTCATACCCTTAGTGTCACGATGTCGTTGATTGATGGATGTGACATGCCGGGGAAGATTCTACCTTGAACACGTGGTTGATGAAATCTTAAATTGAAGTAACTTAATAAATGTAGATCTAGGATTCACAAAAACGAATACCTCTTGTAGAATAAACTCAAGAAACTTTAATAGTATAGAACGTGAGTACAACTATGTACAATGATAGATCAATGAAGGAAATCATAATACAAATGCATTTAAACAGAGCTCCTATCAACACGTCTTCTTCCTACAGAGTTATTTCATCGACTGATGGGCGCATGTACTCCTGTCACGTGCCTCGGCAAATCTCTGGCGCTAACTAAAATGTCTTTATTTATTTTCAAATTAACCAATAGAATTCAAAGTTCAAAATTCAATCATCACTGGGAAAACCTGGAGTCACAACACGTATCCAGTCATGTTAATTAATTCCCGAGACCTATGTCGAGGGTTTATATTTCCATTTACAAATACTCTTTTACATGTGAAATATATACATAAATCTATAATGGCATATGTGACATATTACCCCCCCTCCGTTTAAGCATTTTGTATGGCAATAGAAATGCTTACATGGTAGTAACAATATTTAAATATACCCAAGATACCATACATGAAATTATAGAAAAATGGTTGAGGTAACATATGACAATGCTCTAAAAAAATTAAAGTCACTTGATGATAACAATTGTCAGGTATATAAGAACAAAATTGTTGTTGACTTGGAACACCTGTTTCACTATTAAAGTGGTTATGAAAATAAGACAATGCTTGCCGTGAACAAACTGAAAAATCTATAAGGCATAATATGCATTGAAATATGAATTAAATTTTGAATGAGTTACTTCTCTTTATGATACTTGATTCTGAAATAATACATATGCTAACAAAACTGATATGGTACCTGTGGAGAAAATAATTAATTAAACACAAATTCTTCCTGGACGAGTATGAATTATATTCAATCAAGTAACACACAATAGACTATGGTACATGTGAATGATGGATATATACAATTCAGGTCTCTTCTAAGCTGCCATCACGGTAGTGTGTGTGTTTTCTGAACTTGAAGAAGAGGTCCTTCAGTTTGCGAAGTTGTTGCTTCCACCTTGTGTTGAGCACACAAATAATTTCTGACTGTATCGCGTTTGAGTTTGGCAAAAAATATGAACTGTCCGATGCCAAAACATAGTTTCCTGTATGATGAACCTTGATGATGTGCGGTAATGTTAGTAAAATGCTCTGTGTAATAATGTCCGATAGAGCAATGACTGAACATGTTGAAGTTCAAACTGTCAATACAGCAAAGTGGAATAAGTTCATGCGTTCTTTCCACGAGAAGGTCTGTCCATTGAGTTAATAGAGAATGAGGATGTGTGTTGTCAACGTCGCTGGCTTTTGAGTTACTGTGAGTGTTAATGTTGTTACTGTTTGCAAAGTCAATGTTCATATTGCTTCTGGAATTGACTTCATGGTTCATGTTGCTATTGTCTGATTTGCTTTGAAAGTTCATATTGTTCGTTAGGTAACTGTAAATGTTCAGGACTGGGGACATATCAGGAACACTAGTGAACAATTCAGCATGTTCTTTGAATATGACAGTGTCATTTAAAGTTTGTAGTGGTATGCCATCCTGTGTGATAACGTTTTGACTGTCAAGGTGATGAGGAGTTGGCAATGCAACATCTATCACAGTGGTGGGTGTTGATGATGTTTCTTGTTCTTCTTCTTCAAGAATAGTGGCTGGACATGTGAAGTGTCGGATTTCTGCAATGGTGTCCTCTTCATCTGATTCATAATAATGTTCGAGCATGTGAACATGAAGTAGTCTGGTGTACTTGTTGATTTTGATTTCAATATCAGGTGGCCGAGCCTTGCTCGGTTAAATAATTTCATATACCCGAAGTCATTTTTGGATTTTTTTTTTATAATTACGAAAATGAACGATTGGATAAAGACTACTAATTCGAAAAATTTCTTTAGTATTCTGTTTGTTCTATATGTAAATTGGTACGTTCAGACATTTAATTTTGGAATTAGTATATTCAATTATGGCTTTAGTACGAAACATCGAGTGACGCAAATTTCTACGTTATTGGGGAAAACTTCAAAGACTTTCTTACAAGCCAATAATAGTAGGCCTACGATAGTTTTACGATAGTTTTACGCTGTCTAGACTGTAGGAGGACTTAAGAGACTTGATATTTAATCGTCATGTACAATTACATATAGAACAAACAGAACACTAAGACTGTCAGACCATAAGAAGTTCATACCGGCTTTTGCCATCCATCTATCCCAGTGGTGCTACTGGTGCTACAGCCCATGGAAGGATATGGCCTGCTTTTACACATCCCTCCATTCAGATATCTTCTAGGCCTTTCGTCACCACACCCTAACCCCAAGTTTTTTACTGAGGTTTATAGTTAAATCAAAAGTGGCTGCAGCGTACGCAAACTCGTTGACCGCTTAGAATATTGTGTGTTGGTTTCCTTTTCGAGTCGATGTGAAGCTCGAAGTCGCAGATCCTCAAGTTTCCTTAAACGCTCCTCAGAATTTTCTAGCTTGACGATATTACTAATGATTGCATTTACGAATAATAACGTTATGTCAATAAAATATTAACTTCACGTCAATAATAATAATAATAATAATAAAATTATTATGTTTATATAAATAATGTTTGTCTAAATGAATCTATATAAAAGACCTTCTAAAAAAAAACAAAGATTTAGATCGAACAAAATTATAAAATATTTGTCTTCTATAAATTTAGAGTGGAATTGGCAATGCTGTTACATCTAGATCTAGTCTAGGAAAAAAAGCGATTGAAATCTGGCTGAAATCCTATAGCTCAGACGTAGACGTCTAGATCTATTTGTTTTCCTGAAAAGTTGTGAACATCTTTTCTTCTAGAAATTACAACAGAAAACCTATTAGATTATTATTAGATCTCTTCAACGCCGCAAACCTCCTGCTATTAGGGAAGAATAACGGCGAGCAACATGGCGGTTTTTTCGACGGAGAACTGAGAATCTAGTTGTAAGTCTAGAATCAAGACCTAGATCTAGACGTAGATTGTTTGTTTGTTGTTTTACATGTTTCGGATGTTCCTTCAGAATTGAAGATAGTTACTTCCTAGTCCAAACCTCCCGCAGGACGACGGGGGATGGGAGCGGGCAGGGTTTGAACCCGGGACCATCGATAAATCCAAACGACAGTCCAGCGTGCAAACCGCTCGACCAGGCAGACATCCAGATTCCAGATTCGGCGTCCATATCTTTCTTTTCGGCCTACATTATAGCTAATTAAAAATATACAATTAATCAAATTCTTATTTTAACGTGCCTTATAATAAAGGGATCAAGCGATTAATTTGTAGAAACACTTGGAAGCACTTGAGCGTCTTCAGATAACCACGTGCTTGATTGATGTTCACTGCTTTAAACCTTCAACTACGGTGCGCAAATATCTAGTTGTGTCTATTCATTCAAACGCGATAAAACTTGTTGCAAAGAAATGCTTTAGTGAACGGATGTAAGCCAGTGACGTAGGAGGTGTCAAGTTTTTTTTCCCTTTGACGTCGTGGGAAAAAATTTCATTCATAAATTCTCCATGTCATTCATAAAACCTTCAAACCAAAATAAGTTTTTCCATAATGAGACATTTTTCAAACCGATATAACGGTCGAACTCGAGTTTTCCCGATGTGGCCAATGAGCTGAGCATTTTTTTCTCACTAACATTTAGATACGTTGAAATTTTAAAGAAAATCGTTAGAGCCGTTTTCGAAATAGAAGAAATATATATATATATATATATATATATATACAAGAATTGCTCGCTTAAGAGTATAGGATAGAGTGAGTTTCAAATTTTTCTGATAATAGTGAATGGACCTTGCCATTTGTAGAACAGCTTGTTACTCAGATCAGGTAACAATAATCTGACTTTGTTTCCTTGGGCAAATTGTCTGAGTTTCTTGTGTTCATGTAATATTCTTTGACTTGCAATGTTCATGGTTAAACTTTCCTCTTTAGTTGACTCACATTCTTTAATATGTGTACAGTTTGTATCAGTAACAAAGTCAGGTTGTACTGATTTCTTTCTTTCTGATGTGTCTGATATTGAAACTCTGATTTCTGTTTCTTGTTCTGATTGATAAGACTCTTGATTGTAAGATACATTGTCTGTTCTTAAACTTGTTTGAAGATAAGTTTCTTTGATAAGTTCTGGTTCTGGATGATGAAACTTGTCTTGAGTGTGACAGGAATTGTTATTGTATAATATAGTAGTTGTAGCTCTAGAAATTGATGTCATCTTGTTTAAGTCTTGAGGCATGAATTCATTATTGGTGGTTGGGGATAAGCAAGTAATGGAAATGGTTGGGCATGTAGTCTCAGATAGGGATGGACATGTACTGGTAGGTGGGGATGAACTTGTAGTGGTTTGGTATGGACATGTTGACTTGCTTGAGTCAAAAGTCATAGGTTCTATGTTATCAATTCTGGTCTTGTAATCTGGTTCAATCTTGGTTTGAATTGTCTCATTCATTTGTTCATTTGATTCATTTTTATGTTGTGGTAGATTTGTCTTATTTGTATCTTCTTTTATTTCTTCTTGTTTTATGTTACAGTTATCTTCCTTTATTTCTTCATCTCTGTAGTATGAGTTGTCTTGACTTATTTTAGCTTGGTTAGTTAGAGTTCTTATGTTGTGGTTGGAGACTCTGGACATGCAATCTTGCTTTTCAAAGTTCAACAATGGACATTCGGGAATTGGAGGTGGACGTACGACCGGTAGGGATGGGCTTGATGTAACTGGGGGTGTCCATGTTGGATGTTCGAACTCTTGATTTCTGCTGACTAGTGAACTGGTAACTGGTTTTGTTACATTCTGTATGACTTGAGTATTTGATTTTTTAATTTCTTCATCTTCTGTATCACTTGCACATTCATTTAAGTCTTGTGATTCAATGAACTCTATTCTTGCTTTGTGAGAATCTTCTATAATATTCCATAGTCTCATTCTTTGATCATAATCTTTAATGCTGTGTCTAATTGAGTCTATTTGAGAATTATAAACTTCTAATTCTTTTGTTATCTTTTGTCGCTTTCTATTTTCAAGTTGTCTTTGTTTTTCAGCTTTTTGTCTTTGTTTTTCTGCTTTTTCTATTTCGTCTTGGAGCTTTTTCTCTTCTGCTTGCAATTGTTCGTATGCATCTTCTTTTGCTAACATTCGTTCAGCCCATTTATCTGGTTCTGAGAATTGTTTCTCTTTGAATAATTTAATTAATTCTAGGAGTCGTTGTGTTCTAGAGCTGGAGCTGGAATTCATTTTGTATTTTTATGTATTCTTCTTTGATTGGAGCAAAATGTTCAGACAGTTATAGATTAACATCTAGAGAACTTGTTGTGCCAGTCAAGACTACCAGAAGTGGTTGAATTGTTAAAGTTCCTAGTAGATATCAGTCTTAAGAACATTAAAAAGAAGTATGTTATAATAACTTCAAAAGGAAGGATCTATGGGGTTAATTTGAAAAAGAAAGTTTAACAATTCGTGTACAGTTACAAAAAAAGGTGACAATTATTGGATCTATATCATCAGAATGAAAAGCTGACAGGTTTAGAGAGTTATTATCACAGTTCAGAAATGTTGCTTTTGGATTTATGCCTAACAGACGTATCGCAGGCCAGACAGACGGCCACTCATTGTGGCTAAGTTATAATAAGTTTATCTTTGCGTCTCGCTGTTTTGTAGCCCCACTCTGGTCAACTCGGCATGGGGGAAGTTCCCATAGAAAGAATAACATTTTTTTTTATTTCACAAATAAAAATATGCTATGATAGTGAAATTTCATCTGACGAAAAGACGTACATTTTTTTTTATTCATTTTCCCACTTTGCAATTCACTCTATTATCACTCTATAACAACGATAATTTTTTTATTTAGAAAAGCATTTTTCCATTTGATTGCGGAAAGATGAATAAAGGGGTAATAACTCGAGCGTGAAGTTAATTCTGAAATTAAAGAAGCCAAACCCGAATAATGGACAATTCTAGCATTGTTAAGAATAACTATTGAATCTATTATACTCGTTACTGTAAATTCTGCTTCAAGGTTTATTAGCGTAACCTTAAAATACTCGCCATTTAAATATATTATTAGTAAAGGAAACAAGATACCTGGAATTCCCTGTTTATTTTGTATTCAAACATCGACGTCTAAATTGATTTTATTAGGAAAATGTGTAGTGATCAAGTGTGTTACAATAATATCTCCAATTGGGGGCCCCCACAGGAGCTCTACTTGCCACCCCTAAGGCTGCTACTGCTGTATGTCATACAGTTTTATTCGTGGCAACAAAGAGAGTAATACTCTTGGTTTTTGCTGCAAGAACATGTTTGATCTCTTTAATCGGCATCAAATCTATTATTTTAAAATGTAAAACTAACTTTAAAAAAACAACTTTGATCTCTGTGGGAAAAAAATATTTTACAATGTCAACAAAGTCAACGTACTGATAGACCTAGATCTAGATTTAGTCTTTGATATAAATATAATCCATAAATGTTGAAAAAAAAATACACCCGTCGACACTGTTAGTCAATCAAATATATTAATTTATGTATTTACAAACACCCATTTGGGGGCCCCCCCTAGGCGGTGGCCCGGGGGGATTTTCAAAATCGCCCCCTCCCTCCCCCTACGCTACGCCACTGCTTGATCCCTTTTAAATAAGGTAAGCTAAAATAAGAATTTGATTAATTGTATAACTCTAATTAGCTATAATGTAGGCCGAAAAGAAAGATATGGACGCCGAGTCTGGAATCTGCGTCTAAGTCTAGGTCTTGATTCTAGACTTACAACTAGATTCTCAGTTCTCCGTTGAAAAAACCGCCATGTTGCTCGCCGCTATTCTTTCCTAATAGCAGGAGGTTTCTGGTGTTGAAGAGATCTAATAATAATCTAATACGTTTTCTGTTGTAATTTCTAGAAGAAAAGATGTTCACAACTTTTCAGGAAAACAAATAGATCTACACGTCTACGTCTGAGCTATAGGATTTCAGCCAGATTTCAATCGCTTTTTGTCCTAGACTAGATCTAGATGTAACAGCATTGCCAATTCCACTCTAAATTTATAGAAGACAAATATTATTATAATTTTGTTCGATCTAAATCTTTGTTTTTTTTTTAGAAGGTCTTTTATAAAAATAGATTCATTTAGACAAACATTATTTATATAAACATAATAATTTTTTTATTAGTATTATTATTATTGGCCACATCGGGAAAACTCGAGTTCGACCGTTATTTCGATATGAAAATGTCTCAATGTAGTAAAATTAATTTTGGTTACAATAATTTATGAATGAAATGGAAAATTTATGAATGAAAGTTTTCCATGACCTAAAATCGAAAAACGCTGCTTACGTCACTAGGCTTACCGTAGTACAATGCAAACAAGAACACGTTTTTAAGAATCAATCATAGACTATACCATTTTATTGAAGATTGATTTATTTGGCGCCTAAGCTGGTCTTTTAACATTTCGGTCTTACAACTACGGATTGATGTTAAGCCTTATTATAATTATTATTTTGCTGGTAAAATTATGACCATGTGTTCATGCTTCAGTGTCTAATGTCCCGTACCAAAACAAAGGAAATGGTGATTACACAGCTGCTCTACTCCTTACTTGCCCATACTGAACAAGATACCTAGCTAGCGGTCAACGAGTTTGCTACGCTGCAGCCACTTTTGATTTAACTATAAACCTCAGTAAAAAACTTGGGGTTACCGTTAGGGCGTTGTGAAGAAAGGCACAGGAGATATCTGAATGGAGGGATGTGTAAAAGCAGGCCATATCCTTCCATGGGCTGTAGCACCAGTAGCATTAGTATATAACCTTTCTTAGTATAAATTATTTAACCGAGCAAGGCTCGGCCACCTGATATTTATTCTAAATCAAGTTACCGACACCAAATTATATAGCCGTAGCCAAATGGTTTTTAAATAAAATAAAATAGAATTAAAATCCCCCAACAGATGGTTTTGACGATAAAACTTTTCGATGTCAAATCTAAAGCAATCTAGTCACCTAATTTCAAGAGCGTAGTCAAGAAAGGTTACACATTTCTACGAGTGGATGGGCTCCATTAATAAAGTATAGTGAAAAATCATTTGCCGAAATTGAAAAACACTAAATGTGACTCAAAAAAGATGAATAAGACATAGTTTTTAGAGTCAGTTACAGAGATTGGGTCAAATCCAGAAAATCTTTTGCCCAACTGGGAGTCGACCTCGTAGTAAGGTTGTGACAGGGCGTCCAATGAGGTTTGCTGGACAGGGTGTCGCATGAGGTTTGCTGGACAAAATGAATTACGTATAATAAGAGTTGCGACGACATCCTTGTACAATTTCGCCCCACACTTTCATGGAAAACAGGTGAGAAGAGGCTTCAGACATTGCCATGACAAATGTTTGTTGAAACAGCTTGCCGGCAAATGTGCCGAACGGCGCAGGAGGGTCCAAGTCAGTATGAAAAGCACATACGTTTTTTGAAATAAAACTTTTAATAGCAGGATAATGCATGTAGTTACCCCAGAATATGTATTTTGTTGGTTTTCAATTACGAAAATAGTGCTTGGTAAGACTTTGAGTTGTGACAAAGCGTCGCATGAAGTTTGCGTGGCATGTTCTTCGAGGAGGGAAGAGGCCTCAGACATTGCCAGTGACGTATTTTTTTGTGTAAGCAGCTTACCGCTTAATGCTCCTAAGGATGCTAAAGGATCATAACATAGGGTTTTTGAGATGAACATTTTTAATAGCAGGAAAATGCACTGCAGATATCTCAGAAAATGCATTTTTGACTTTCAATACCGGAAATAGTGCTACGCCCTGCGCTATGGGAGCTCCTAGCGCTCCCCTAGAACCCCTTGCTAGCAAACGATAAGTCTACAATTTTTCCATTAATTATGTACACACACAAAAACACACATATATAATTTTTTCGCACGGGGGGACCGGGGGAGAAAAAATCCCCTCCCCCACAACCATCCCCGAAAAAAATCCTGGCTACGCCCATGCTCTGGAATATGTTTACATTTATTTTTCTTTCAACTGCATTACAAATAACGAGATTTAATGAGAACGGTCAAGTTTAGAAAGAAAAAAAAATCATTGATTATGCTGAGCTTCACAAATGTTTCTGTTCCGATACCTACGGGAGTAAAGTCTGAACTACGGCCCGTGTCTCATATTCGGCCCATCAAAGCAAGTGTAATCACTTAACTTTGTTCTTTCAGACTTTCGCCCAAGACTCTAGTGTAAAGGTTTAAGTGACAAACAAGGAAAATAAAATACTTACAAAAATGCCTAACTATGGAGAAAGCTCTGCACTTACAACTAGATCTCACAATGATGCAGAAGTTTTTTCCTTTATTCCATATCAAAGAAAATTAATAATTATCAATAATTAATTGACTAATTGTTTAATTTTATACTTGATGTAGGTAGTCTATATTTGTTTAAAAGTTTGAACTTGATCTGAGAATAGGTGTGTATATCTAATGGGGAGAGAATTCAACATATTTAGCCGCATTTGTGAACATTGAAGGATTCATTTCCCTTGTATTTTCAAGTGATCACGTCTTGTCTATGGCAATGACTAAAGGTACAAAGATTTACATAATCTGAGAATGGGTGTTGAAGAAATGACGTGTATATGCCTTTTACCAGACAGAGAGATAGAGGGAGGTTTATACAGGCTTTGTTATCACAATAGCATCAATGAAGCAAACCCCACAATCTTTGACCTCAATAAATGTCACGTTGAATAGACGCATTGTTTTGTAAAGGTTTTTAGTGTAGACAGAGGTATAACTAATTTAAGAAAAGGCCGAAATATTAAGCAATCTATTGAGAATAGGTATTCAAAAACTTGGTATGATAAAATTTGTTTCCATTTTTAGCGGCCCCCGTAAGGGGAAAAAGCCGCTATTAGGTTTGTGCAAAATGTCCGTCTGTCCGTCTGTCCGTCTGTCACACTCAGGGCGCCGAAACTAGAAGAGATACGAAAAATATTTTTTCACCATTAAATGCGGCTTGAAAAGTTTAGGTGCAACGGCTACTTTTAGTTTTTTAAAAGCAAACCTTTTAATTTATAAAAATTATTATGTAAGCGATTTTTTAATAATAAAACACCAATTGTGAAGCAATTACGTAAATCTAAGGGAGGAAATGTTACTATATGAAATGCTCTTGGCATGTAGATATCACGCACATTTTTTAAAATGAATTTATGTCTGTCTGTCCGTCTGTCCGTCTGTCAGACTCAGAGCGCCAAAACTAGAAGAGATACGAAAAATATTTTTTCACCATTAAATGCGGCTTGAAAAGTTTAGGTGCAATGGCTACTTTTAGTTTTCTAAACGCAAACCGTTTA
>JADKLZ010000130.1:1219833-1274174 GCA_021533235.1 Biomphalaria straminea | reverse complement strand
GTTTTGCCTGTTGGTTGGTCTGTCCGTCACGGTTAGAAAAAAACACTAAAGGCTTTTGAAAATATGATTTAACCTTTACTGTTCTTTCAGAAATATTGCGATAGTTTAAGGATGGGAGCATACTAGAATTGAGCCAGGGACTTAGAAGGAACATCCGAAACATCTTGCAAATAGGCGGATCTGACAGGGATCCGACTCCGACGGGGGCCGCCTCAGAGTTTGTGTATCACACAAACTCTCTTTGTAATCTTGTTTTTAATCTTTTCATTTATATTATGTTACTATTTTTTCAGTGCATTAGTTATGGAGAAGTTTATAATGTTACAAAGAAAGTTAGTGTGGAAAAACAAACTCAAACTCGGTCCTTGAAGTGGCTTCAAATATTTTCAGCAAGAATGTTGGGAACTATAACTATAAGATAAACTACAGACTATGTACAGCAATAAGTTGATCTTGATACTGTTGTGTTGTTAATCTGACGAACGAGGTGATATCAGATGAAACGATGATTTAGGCATTTTAGTATTGTTATCAAATGCATTTTAAAAACTGATAGCTTTGAAGGTAAAGGTCAATTTGAACCTGGCCAAATTGATTTTTTTTGGGTCTGTAGGTACTCGACTGGCTGGATCCTGAATAGCTATAGCACTAATTGGTGTAAGTGTATAGTATAGGAAATGGTTTCAACTACTGGAATTAAATTATAGCATTATATAGTGTAAGTATTGATACATTTACTTAGTATCCTCTGCAGGTTTAAAATTACATTCAACATATACGCAAACTAAATATTCTTTAAATCTTTTTTTTTTTAAAGTAAACATTTTGTTTCAGAAATAAATAGCTTGTATAGCAGAAAAGTGTTTATCTAGTAAAAACATGGTTTAAAAATGCCTAACACATAAACAACTAACTTAATTGTCTCCCATGTTGTTGTTTTTTTTTACCAATAATAGTGTATATAATTTTACTCTTTTTTTTTTTTTCAAATCGCTTGTATATTTTTTTTTTCAATAATTTTTTCGCTTTCAGAAATAAAAAAAAAGTAGCAATTATATCTGAACTTTGAAAGGTCTAAAATGCCATATATATTTTGTGTGATTATTTGAGATCACACAAAACTAATAATAATAATAATAATAATAATAATCTTTATTGTCCGTGAGGAAATTTGTCTTACAATTTTCTCTTTTTGAGGGCGTTTGCGTCATTTTGTCAGCTTCAAAAAATATAAATTGTTGGATAGTAGAATGGATTGTGATTTAAAAGACTTCGAAAATAAAGTATCTATGTTTGGTGGGGAGGGTGGTGATGGTACCTATCAGTTAAATACCAATAACATGTTTTCATCATATATATATATATATATTATATATATTTTTTTTAATATTGATTATGTTAACAAGCTGTGAAGTCTACAAATAAAATGTTTAAGATATAAATAATTAGTATATAAGTAAAAAATTCGTATACAAATCGTGTGATTTCTTTACTAAAATGCATTCAACCTCCCAAAAGAGGTCGGCCTAGTAAGGGGGGGGGACTTAGACCCCTATGCCCCCCACTCCCTGGGTCCGCCAGTACGTCCGACATATAGGCGTACGTAAGACATGTACTTCATTCACAGATACACATTTCCAATATACAAACACACATTAAACAAACATACAATGTCAAAAAAAAACAAACATAGTTCAGACACACATAAACATAAAAAGGTCATACACACACACACACACATACACAAGCATGATGCATACACTCACACTCCTACTCAGGCTTAAGAATGCGTACCCAAGTCAAGAGACAATACCCGATATGTTATCGTCAGACATAGCTTGATTTGGAAAGTTCTGATAGATTACAACACATTTAGATATACTTATTGAGGTCATTTTGTTCTTACAGAGTTCATACACCATAATAAGGATATAGTTATTTTTTACTTAGAGACGGAATGACAGGATATTTTAAACCGAGAATAACCTACAATTTGATAGAAATAAGACGTTTTCCCAACAACAAGATTAGATGTAGTGTACAGTCATAGCTGACATCGGACGACTCCCTGTGATCATTAAACATATTTGTTGATCAACATCCGCGTCGACTATATCTATTGTTGTGGCCTTTCGCTGGTGTTACTGTAGTAGTTTGAGGTTTACCTCCCTTTTGTTTTATTTTGTTAAATATATATATATATATATATATATATATTTATATTTATATGTTTATATTTAGGATTACTAGTCTACGTGTACCTAGACATGTTTGGCTATATAACATGAGACTTTTTTTTGGATGAGTCTGCTTTACCAAAACACATTTCTCCAACTTGGGTGTCACACAAGTGCCAGAATCCAACCTCCCTGAATGACGTCACTGTCTTGGGATCAAATAGCTGTATTTATCATATCTTTAAACTTTAGTGGTCTTCGAAAGGTGAATAGATGCTATTTGTATTTTGTGGTCTGTCTACCCGTTCGTCCGTCCTTTCCGTTTACATATAAGAAACTAGAAGAACAAGGTTACTAAGACAGTTTGTGTAGAAACACAAACTTAAAATCGGCCCCCGAAGTGATCCACCCAGGCAGGTTTCAATATTTTCAAAAAGAACATCCGAATAAAATTATATAAAAGACAAACGACAGATAAGAATGTAGAAAGAAGGTTGACAGATCTTATGTAATGCCCCAGCGGTCCAGCAGATCAAAGAATAGGTGAAAATAAATGTAAATATATGAATCTGGACAGACAGAAGTCTTATGATTGATCTAAATGTTTTGTGAGGGCTAATTCTTGAAGTCGAATCCTCTTTTTTTGTCTATTATTGAAATGTATGCACAATGTATCGTGTCAACAGTTAAAGGCGGAAAGAAAATGTAACTTATAACATTATTAATTGACTAAAATTAGGTCCATCTTATAAAGCAAACAAATTATATTTTTCGCTATAAAAATTAGTAAACATTGTTTGTGTGTAAATATAGTACTTTGTATAACATAATTACTTAACTTAACTATTAAAATATGAAAAAGAAATTTTAGCAAAAAAATCTACAAGCGTTTGTTAAATATGTGGTAAATGATGGTCTGCCTTTTAAAAAGCCACAAGAGGTAATTTTTAAAAGAAAACCTCAGCACTTACGTTATTTCATTTTAGCCTTAACATTATAGGATTCCTTGGGCCTAAGGACTCCTTTTTTTCCTCATTTATGAGTTGCTTATATACTGGGATACTAATGTAAATTTGAACTTAAATGCTATTTAAAAACATTTTTAATAGTCTTAAATTAGGTCTCAATTATAATGCATACTAATTAGGTTTTCTCTTTAAAAAACTGCTTGCATAAGTGATTTAAAAATAGATTTTGAGCTTTAAGAAAAGAAAAAAGTAGCCGTTGTATCAGAACTTTCAATATTGTGATGTCCGATTTTCATTTTCTCTTCTACTTTGTGACATATAAACGGGACAGACAGACAGACAGACATATGGACAGACAGGCCACACAAAACTAATAGCGTATTTTCCTCTTTTGGGGGCCGCTAAAAATATAAATAGGACATCATTACATTTTAGATCATTATAAAGTTCTAATGTAATGGTTACTTTTTTCTTTTCCAAAAGTGATTTATGTAATTCTTAAAATTAACAAGGAAGCTGATTTTTTTTTAAAAAAGATACATCACTTTTAAATGAAATACTTCAGGGGAGTTTTTTTTTTTTTTTTAATATCAGAGTTCTTTTTTTTTATCATAGATTTGCACATTGGTACACAAATTTGTATTAAAGGTCACAATTGCAAAAAAGTATCAATGGATCATAATACAATATATTTTCCATTTATTAACTAACTCTTGAAACAGAATGCTGATTTAAATATTTTTTTTAATAATTCTAATACAATCCTCTTTTTAGTTTAAAATTTAAATTTAAAAAAAAACTAATATTAAAATGCGCAGGTTGGACATACATCCCATACATTAAAAGACAAGATAGAAGCCAGATGTTGATCTACGTTTATAGTTTAGATTTAAATGTACTTACGAATTTGAACAAAATTTACATCTATAAATTATTCAGAAAATATATATCTTTTGTACAGCTTAGGGTGCAGATTTATTTACTATGTAAACTGTAGTATCAAAATGATAGGACAGAATTAGGAATTAATAATTTGTCTTGAAAATACCAGAAGTTTTGATATAGTGACAATGACATGACTAGTAAAAACAAGGATAGGTTTTAGAGATAGAACCAACTATCAGCCGACGTAAACAGACTACTTCAAGGACTACGTAGAAATAAGTAGCATAAATGAACTTATAAAGTTTGCTTATATTCGACTGTATAGTATTGATATTTTTTGTTTTGTTGCCAAACACCAGTGATGATGTTTGGTACATAGTATCACGTATGAGCGTCCAGGTTTTTTCTACCTCAGTCACTGAAAAGTTTTTGAAAGCTTCCTCTAATTTCTTTGTAAATTCGAAGCTAAGATCAGCATTCTTTGTGTTTGCAGTATTCAGGCGTGCTTTACTTTTTCCCTGTGATGAGTGAATCTTAGTAGGCCGTAGTCTTGTCCGGCAGGACTATAAAGTGTGATCAGTATCACAGTCCGCACTTTGAAAGCTACGTGTCAGCAGTATGTTTCCAATGTCTCTTTTCCGTGTCAGTATCATATCGAGCTGGTGCCAGTGTCCAGACCTAGGATTCCTCCATGAGACACAGTGCTGTGGTTTTGTCCTGAAATATGTGTTCGTAATGCAGAGCTTATGGTATGCGCAGAATTCAAGAAGTCTTTGCCCGTTCTCGTTCATCCTGCCTATTCCAAAAAGCCCAAGGCAGTCTGGCCAGGTAGTGTGGTCTGCGCCTACTCTTGCATTGAAATCACCTAGAATGAAAATGTGATCTTTTTGAGGAATAGTCTCAATGGCTTCCTTTAGGTCTTCGTAGAACTTGTCTTTGTCCTCTTGGGGGGAACATAGTGTAGGGGCATAGGCACTAATTAGAGTGGCTTTTCCAGATGTAGTCATCATACTTATGCTAAGTAGCCTTTCCGAGCCACCAACTGGAGGTACAATTGTTGGAAGTAGACTGTTCTTGACAGCAAAGCCCACACCATGCATTCGCGTCTCTTCCTGTGCTTTTCCTTTCCAAAAGAAAGTGTAATCAGCTTCACGGAGCATGCCGTCTTCGGCCAATCGGGTTTCTTGGAGAGCCGCAAAGTCAATGCCTAGTCTTTTCAGCTCGTTGTTAATGACTGCCGTCTTCCTTGCATCGTCGACCTGCCGTAGGTCATCTGTAAGACCAGGACACATTGTCCTGACGTTCCATGTCGCTAGTCGCATAATAGGAATTTTCTTTTTCATTTTTCTTCTTTTGTTGCTTGGTGCAAGTTTACAGCCTACTTGTCGTTTTATACTAAGCTCTAAGCACCCATTAGAGCAGGCAGGCTGTGGCGGATCAGCACCCAACTGTCTGGGGGCTGCCCAGGTTGAGGCGGGCGGTAGCTGATCAGTGAGGCACGAAGACCTCTCCCACCGTCAGAGACAACCCGTGGCGTCCATACATTACGCCAATCAAGTTGGACTTATAACCCGTAACTGTTGTCTCCCGTGTTTTTTAGCCACTTTGCAGCAGCACCAGAGTGTCCTCTCCGGGGCGCATTCAAAACAAAACAAAGAAAAATGAAGACTGGTTTGAAGCAAGTCTGCAAGAAATGGAAACTGCCACCAGAAACAAGAGAGCAGCCATGCTAAAATACAAGAAGGTCCAACCCCTGGCAACTTACAAGCACTCAGATCTACTCGAAACGATGCCCAACGAATAGCAAGACAGTGCGCAAATAAATATTGGCAGGACCTATGTGAAAACATCCAATCCTTTCCCTACTGTGGTAACATCAGAGGACTCTACGAGGGCATGAAAAAAGCCTTTGGACCTCACACCAGCAAGTGTGCCCCACTTAAGTCAAAAGATGGCTCAATCATTAGTGATCGTGCACTGCAAATGGAGCGTTGGGTGGAGCACTATGCAGAACTTTATCAGATTGAAAATGTCATCTCGCCAACTGCTTTATCTAACTTCCCACCACTTCCAGTTTTGTGCGAATTAGACGAAACACCCTCTGTAAAAGAACTGAGCACAGCCATTGACATGCTTGCACACGGGAAAGCACCCGGAGGAGATGGTATTCCTGCTGAAGTCATTCAGGCTGGGAAGCATGCCCTAATCAAGCCACTCCATGATCTGCTAAGTTTGTGCTGGGAGCAAAGAATGGTCCCCCAAGAATTGAAGGATGCCAACATTGTCACAATTTACAAAAATAAGGGCGACCGCACCGACTGTAACAGTTATAGAGGCATCTCACACCTTAGCATAGTTGGGAAGGCTTATGCCAGAGTAATACTAAAGCGGCTGCAGATCTTGGCAGAACGAGTTTACCCAGAATCGCAGTGTGGCTTCAGAGCTGGTAGATCCACAACAGATATGATCTTCTCCCTGCGGCAGCTACAGGAGAAAAGCAGAGAACAAAGGCAGCCCCTCTTTATAGCCTTTATTGACTTGACCAAGGCGTTTGATCTTGTCAGCAGAACCGGCTTGTTTGCTGTATTAGAGAGAATCGGCTGTCCAAACAAGCTACGGAAACTAGTGTCAGCTTTCCATGAAAATATGCTGGGCACCGTACAATTTGACAGTTCCGCCTCTAGGCCATTCTCCATCAAGAGCGGAGTAAAACAAGGATGTGTTCTGGCTCCAACACTATTCGGCATCTTCTTTTCGGTTGTACTCACCAGCGCTTTCAAATCCCTGGAAGAGGGAGTATATATCCACAGTAGATCTGACGGAAAGCTTTTTAACCTAGCACGCCTTAAAGCCAAAACAAAGAGACGGCGTATCTTGATTAGAGAACTGCTGTTTGCCGACGATGCCGCACTCATATCTCATTCACAAGAAGGATTGCAGAGGCTTGTGAATGCACTGGCAGTTGCTTGTCAGGAGTTTGGACTTACAATTAGTCTCTCCAAGACTGAAATCCTGGCACAAGATGTTTCAGAAACACCAGTGACTTACATCGGAAATCACACACTTACGGTGGTGCAAGAGTTCACATACTTGGGAACAACGATAGCCAGCAACCTTGACTTAGACAATGAGCTTACAAAAAGAATAGGGAAGGCATCTGCAGCAATGGCAAAACTCTCTAAGCGTGTGTGGGAAAACACCAAATTGACCACGGCAACAAAAATCCTTGTCTACAATGCCTGCGTCCTAAGCACACTCCTCTATGGCAGTGAGAGTTGGGCAACCTACATGCGTCAAGAACACAGATTAAATGGCTTCCACCTACGTTGCCTGCGACGCATAATGTGCATCTCCTGGAGGGATCGTGTCACCAACCAGGACGTTTTGACACGAGCCAACATGCACAGCATCTATGCTCTCCTTCAACAGAGAAGACTACGCTGGCTGGGTCATGTCACGCGCATGCCAGATGGAAGAATCCCGAAAGACATCCTATACGCTGAGCTAGCAGAGGGAGCCAGACCTAAGGGCCGCCCAAGATTAACTTACAGAGATGTCTGCAAGCGAGACATGAAGGCAACGGGCATCGACCAAAGCATGTGGGAGGAGATAGCCCAAGACCGAACAGCATGGAGACAGACTGTGCGTGCTGGCACGAACTTTGCTGAATGCAAAAGAAATGAAGCTGCTTCGGCCAAGAGAATGAAAAAGAAAGCTTCCCTGCTGTCAGCCAGCCCTAAAACTGAGGAATATAAATGCACGAACTGTGGCAAACTAAGCAGATCCAGAATTGGCTTGATCAGCCACTCCAGATTCTGCCCCGTCTCAAGACGTAACCAAAGCCAGTGACTCACCTCGGCGCATCCATTGTCTTCCGAGACAGAAGGAGCCATATACTATATACTAGTATTGATAGTTTGGACTGAGTGTTATTGGATGTTGTATTACTTTGAGTGGTACCTACATTTTGCTTACTTGCATTGGACACCGCGGGAGTGAATGATACGTAGAGTATAGTGCACTGTTACAAAGTAGTAGGCCTACTAATCCTGATCATAATATTGGCATAAGTATAGATCTAGTAATTTTAACGTAAACTTGTAAAGTCATCGATTTAGGTCTAGATCTTGATTTTATATCTGAATTGTTGATCTAGTCAGGATTCTATATTTAGTTCTAGATCTTGATGTAACGTATAGAGAGTATAGATCTCACCTACTGAAGATTCTAAAACAAAACCATCAAAATCAACACCAAATAACAGTAAACTCAGATGTACCTCAAGGAAGTCTTAGTTCACCTTAGTTCACCTATTTTTTATGAACATAAAAAACTTGGCATATTGCATTAGTTATTGTGCAAAAGTCAGATTATTTGCAGACGATTGCACAATAGATAGTACAAAAAAGTTACATACATTTTACAAAGAGAATTAGATGATATTACCGACATGGGAATCAAATTGGAGCATGTCTTTCCACCCAGAAAAATGTCAGCTATTAAGAGCAACAAAAATATATTAAAAAATTAATTAACTCCACTCATCTTATTCATGGTTAACCATTTGCACATACTAAAAAAGCAAAGTTTTTATGTGCATTATTAAAGAAAAACTGTCATAAAATCCCCATTTTGAGGAAACTTTCAAAAATCAATTAAAGCATTAATGTTTATTAAAAGAACTTTCTATAAATCAAATAAGAGCACAAAACTAAAATATTATTTGACCCATTAACCCCCAAAACCTTATTATTGCATTAAATATTTTCTATCAAATATCAATTTCTATTGGTCAAACTAAGACATTGCAAAAAGATATTTTGGAAAAATTCAATATAGTAATAATTCTGTGAGAATGTACACTGGCAGTGTACATGGTAGCAAGTGGCCCCGTGAGGAACATTATATATAAAAAAATATATATATATATTATACAATATTTAAGTGAAAACAGATTAGCTATAACATTGAAAAACACACAAATTAAGCAATTCTTGTATATATATATATATATTTATTTATAAATTTTATTTCGAAAACGGCTCTAACGATTTTCTTTAAAATTTCAAGATGTGTGCGTATTAGTGAGAAAAAAATTCTGAACTCATTGGCCACATCGGGAAAACACGAGTTCGACCGTTATTTCGATATGACAATGTTTCAATTTAATATTGGTCAGAATAATTTATGAATGAAATGGAAAATTTATGAATGAAAGTTTTCCATGACGTAAACGGGAAAAACGCTGCTTACGTCACTAAGCTTACCTTACTACAATGCAAACAAGAACGAGTTTTAAAGTATCAATGGGCCTAATTAAACATTTGCGCATCATCTTATTGAAGATTGATTTATTATAGAACTATGGAAGGAAAGTAATGAAATTAAATGTACCGATGTATGATTAGTTATTGCGTTTTAAGTGCTTAATAAATAAATAATAAATTGTTTACATTTTAATTGCGTAGAGCGGTGTAGATTCCTTCGGATTTGATGTCAAGCCTTATTATAATTATAATTTTGCTGGTAAAATTATGACCATGTGTTCATGCTTCAGTGTCTAATGTCCCGTACCAAAACAAAGGAAATGGTGATTACACAGCTGCTCTACTGCTCCTTACTTTCTCACACTAAACAAGATATCTAAACTTGGGGTTACCGTTAGGGCGTGGTGACGAAAGGTCCAGGAGATATATGAATGGAGGGATGTGTAAGAGCAGGCCATATCTTTCCATGGGCCAGTAGCAGTAGTATATTACCTTTCTTAGTATAAATTATTTAACCGAGCAAGGCTCGGCCACCTGATATTAGTAAAAAAGGCATGAAATGAACACTATCCGGTACTAACCAGTACTATCCAGATATATTTTTTTACAACAATAAATAATAATACAGTAGTGAGTTATTCAAAGACTATGTCCATAAGCAAAGATTTTAATATTTGAAGTGCGGTTGAACCAAACATCCACTGTATATTCATATGCTTATACAGTTATGAAATAATCATAAATTCCATTTTTTTCTAATTCTTTTCAATAGGTCGCAATCATCACCGGACATATTTCAAGATTGTTAGCTTTGATAAAGTCTATAGACTCAATTCCCTGGTGATAATTAGCTTTACTTAATTAGGACTAAATTGTAAAAATAATTATACATAATAAATAATGGTGTCTTAGAGGTAAACATGATAGGCTATAATAGAAAACCAGGACCTAATAATAAATTCTATGATTCTAATGTCACCGAAACTCAATCATGTTATTGTCTCTGTATTATATGCTCTATATCAGTAAACAGGTTCTTACGTTTTTATCTTGATTTTTAATGTTGACATTGTAAACTGTTTATATTTACTTGAGACTCTAAAAACATAATATAAATATTAATAATATTTTTCCCACTATACTTCAATAAGATTAAAATTGGGTACTGTAACAAATATTATAATACTAGAGCATAGGAGAACTGCATCAAGTATAAAAAAAAAACAAATATGGAAAAAAAAAAATTATATTATTGTTTATATTTTTTTTTTCAAAAAATAACCTTATAATCATCATAATTAGTTCTTTAATTTGCAGTTATTAGGAAAATACTTCTGTATAGCAATACTCGATGATAATATTGGTTAAAACAAACAAATCTATGTTCTAAATGAAGTCTATTTTTATTTTTTATTTATTTATTATTGATTCCTACTGTGGCATATCCTCCAATGTACACTGGAAGTGTACGTTACACAAATATTAAATTTGAAATGACCATGCTATTGATGTAAAATCTAATAATTAATTATGATGATAGTAAGTAGTTTTATTTGAAAATATTTATAAAAAAAGTGTTATTACTTACATTATCTATGGTTTCTTTTTTTCTTTTCAATTTATGACAATGTTATTACTATCAAGCGCAATAAAATAATAAAACGAAACTGTAAAATGTGAAACAGCAGTGGCAAAATGTAGACAAACATTTTCTTAAATTAAAAGAAATGAAAAAATCCAACAAAAAAAAAACTTTAATATTATCTTTATTATATTATATTTTTTTTAAACGTAAACTGCCAGTGTACATAGTAAGGTATGGGTTAACCTTGGTTACGCCAATTATAGAATATTAATTTTCTGTTAGGAACCACTCAACTCAAGAAAATATTAAGAGACTTAATCAGACGAAAAAACTTTTAGTAAAATCACTAAATTAATAAACGCTTCGGGATAAAGACTCAAAAGTTAAGTAATAGTTTCAAATAAAACACTTAACCGTAATCTTCAAATACAAAATCCAAATCTAATAAAATACTCAAAAACACACAAGGATAAAGGGCACATTCCTCATTCCATCTGCTAGGATAAATTTGTACAAATACTCCATCTTCTTTAGTGCTATAAGAGCCTGGAATGGGTTGCCTAAGCTAGCCAGGAAAATGAGTCAACTGGCAGATGCGACCTCAAAACGAGATAGACGAAAGTGACTCACTAAGGCCGTGGGATACACATTTAAGACTAAAAGAAAATATACAGCCTATGTTGGGGACCTCTTAACTCAAAGCAACATTAAGAATTAAGAAACTAGAACAGACACAAAAAAGAGCAGTGAGATTCATAACAAATGAATATTCACATTTGACTAGTGCAACACCTTTAGTAAATTTAGAAAGCATTGAAAGTGAAGTAGTAATTATACATATAAAACTGTACATTAATCTTCAAATACGAAAACACAATTTAATGAAAAAAGTGGTATACAGAGTGACACAGTGATAAAGGTACATTCCTCGTTCCATATGCTAAGGCAATTTTTTCCAAAAGCTCAATTTTTCCAAGCGCTATTAGAGCATTTAATGAGTTGCCTGAAAAAGCCAGGAAAACAAGTGACTTTAGGAATTTAGGTCATTGGTTAATATGCATGAATAAATGCATGACGCGTATGACGTAATTGAAAGAAAAATGTAAAGAAAACAAGAGAGATACAAAGCAAAAAAAAGTTTTGCAAAGCGATGTAGTAAAAGTTTTCATTTCCTCGCCTGTTTGTAACAAACAATTGAGAGACGTTATTGAATCTCTTGATAACTTGTACGAAAGAACACTACCAATTCTATTTACTTCTGGAGATGATGGCACGTTAGATGTAGAAACACAATCCCAGATATCCCAATGATGCAGACTTACACACTCTCATTCATGTATATACTTGAATGACTTCATCTTCCTATTGTCTTGTAATAATTTATAGACTAAAAATGTAGTAGTAGTAGCAGTGCTGTTATTTGACGTTGACTTACCCGAGTATGTATTAACAATTTACGTAACAAAATGATGACTAGAAATATAATACTTGCAATGTAAGGACGATGGCTATTGTGGAAATGATTTTATGGAGATAATAACAAAGAGTGATGTCTTGTAAAACTGTTCAAATGTTTATTATGAATTGAGGGTACAATTTATTAAGGAGAAGGGTATTTTGATATCATCAGCTCAACATATTTATACGTTAGCGCTAATGCTGTAATATTTGTACATAACTTCTGAACAAAAGCTTCTGCACTTTTCTGCTTATAAAGATTAGGCTAATTTGCATAATAACACAGGAACACTTGCAGGGTTTCATGTTGAAGGCTGTCATAAAGGCTTTTACAAGAAATTGTTATGGATCAATTAATATATAAGGATTAGGAGCATGGAAAACTAATTACTGGAATGACCTTTATTTTTAGCGGCCCCCTGTCACAACAGGTGCTTGTTGTGGTGCCGGGGATTGAAACTTGTTGATAAAATGAAGATCTAGAACACACTTTGAGAAATGCTTTCGAATGAAAATACAGGAACCTTTTGATTTCAACTTAAGCACATCTATGTACATCAAATATAAAATAACATGTAGTTAAAATAAACATTCAACTTTCTGTTTAAAAGATTAGATCTACGACTGTTCTGCTCAAAGTTTTCCGATCAACTAGTGGGCCACGCTTTCAAGCCTAGTTTGATGACCTCTCTAATTTACATATTCCGTTCTTAGCCAATAAGATTTAGATGGAGGCGTGTGCATAAGTGACGTGTATAAAGATTCAGAACCATCCAACCAGTGGAATCCTTTTAGTGCACATGCTGGGAAATTTAAGGGGAAATTCCAAGGAGAAATCAGATTAAATATGTCACTGGGTCGGGAGAAGGGACCTCGAGTCATATTAAATAAATTATTAAATAAATGTTAAATAAACAACTAAAATAGAAATGAGTCCGTGACACCCCCGAAAAGGGAAAATACGCTATTAGTTTTGTGTGGCCTGTCTGTCCGTCTGTCTGTCTGTCTGTATGTCTGTCCGTCCGTCCCGTTTAGATTTCAGAAAGTAGAAGACAAAATGAAAATCGGACATAACAATATTTTAGATCATTCAAAGTTCTGATGCAACGGCTACTTTGTTTTCTGAAAGCTCAAAATCTATATTTTTTTAAAATCCATTATGCAAGCAGTTAATTAAAAAAAAAACTAATTAGTAAGCATTATAAATGAGACCTAATTAAAAACAATTAATAATGTTATAAATTTCATTTTATTTCACGTTTTTTCCCAACTTATAAGTATTTACTTAAGTAACAAACTCAAAAATGTGTGGAAGTTGCGTAGAACATCGGCTTTTGAAGGCAAACGTTGAGAGATCAAAGCATGGAAGATGTATATTTTGACCACTGGGGCACTACATAAGATCTGTCAACCTTCTTTCTACATTCTTATCTGTCATTTATCTTTGATATAATTTCATTTGGATGTTCTTTCTGAAAATATTGAAACCTGCCACTTCGGGGGCCGAATAAAAAGTTTGTGTTTCCATACAAACTGTCCTTGTAACCTTGTTTTATTCTTACAAAAGATACAAATATAAATGTGGCTAGAAAATTGCACATTTTTTTTTTGAACGAACTATTCGTCTTCAGGTATTTCCGCCTTCATTCGAATGTTTAATAAATTAATGTTCAGGAATGTTTTGTTAATATAAATATTGATCTATATGCCTATCATTAGAAAAATATAAGGCTTAGTAGGTTTGTTTAACCAGGAATCTCGGGGGAAAGAGGAGGGCGGGTATAAAAAAAAATAAGCTCACGGACTTTTCTAGTAGGTGTTTTCCAATGCTGTTGGACACTTGTCCACTAATAAACGTATTTCTAAAAGACTTTTCTGGGTGGTGTTCAGCTGTCACCGCTTTTAATGTGTAGACTTTGGATAGAAATCTTAATATCTGTATGTAGATGTCTATCGTTTTAACTTGCTCTGGTTTGCAAGTAGCCAATCTGTCCCTGGCAAACATCTATCTCGGAGAAAAAAAAATCAGTGAATTGGTCACATGTGTTAAAACTCTGTTTAGACTAGTATAATTTTTCAAAAGTAAAAAAAAAATAAATAAAAGGGATAGGGTTATTATTGATTATTATTGATAAAGATTTTACCACTGGGATACGCAGATGTGTGGTAACTTTCACACAATGATTCCTTATTAAATCTTTGAGACAATATTTTCAAGATTGTTAAATTTTAAAACGACAACCTTTTATTATTACAATTGTGCGATAGCATACTGGTGACATTAAATAGATCCCAAGACAATCTTACGTCTTCAGAAAAGTGAGACAAACTACAAGCTGATAACAACACAAGTCTAATAGCAACAAGCGCATTACGAAAGTCTGTAGTTAAATTAAGTCTTCAACAAACAAAATGTACTAGACAATGTTAAAATTCAAACATTTATAATTAAAAGTATGAAGAGAACAAATCTAGATATTGTTTAAATTTGATGAAAAACGACTAAACCTGTAATTAATAAAATGATAGCTAACTGATTACAAGTGAAAAAAGATTAATCTGACTGCTACTTTAAAAAATATCTTTGATACAAGTGCCAATGTAGAATCCATCTTAACTATAAAGAGAAAATTGGAAACTATTTGTTTATAATTTTTATTTGTATTAAAGTTTTGTGAATCCCATTAAGTAGATGTATTGTTTTAAACAATGACGTTTATTTACAGCATTACTACCACTTGTTTGAAATTAACATAAAAAAAGAGAAATAATAGAACATTATAAGAAAGCTGGGTCAAAAATTATTATTAGATCAATGCAGGAAATAAAGTTGTTTATCCAATCCACGCTTTTTATTACCCTCATGCAAATCCTAAGAAATTTCATCCTAGATATTTATAGGTATATGGTCATGAGCTATTCAACATATCAAGTTTTTAATTAACAGGATTGACATTTTTACAAAGCAGATTTTTTCTGAAAAGATCACAAGACATTTCCTGTTGCATCTTACGTTTCAAGCGACGATCTTTTCCCTTTGCAACTTCTGTTGTTATCCCTTGGTGTTTATGCCATCTGCTATCAGGACACTTTCTATATGCTGGTCTTCATGTGGATCTATCCAAATGTTGGTGTTGCCCGGACGACAGAGCGTGCTTATGGAATGGGAGAATAATAATTCTGTACACAATACCTTAAGCAAAATATATTACATTCTATGGGCTACGTCTGTCCAAGATTTAATAGCAATGTTCAATGTTTAAAATTCTCCATACATTCCTCAACACCAAGACCAAGAAAGCGACAGACAGAGAAAAAACATGGGCCTCAGGTCTGGAAGTAGAGCGTACCATGCTAAAAATGTCTAGCTCCTTAACCACCAAAGCGAAATTCACCTTAATCTGCATTATTTGTGGACGGGAAAGTCTCACCAAAAAAGAGCTGCACAGTAACATGAAAATATGTTCCAGATAACCCATAGTAATTTTACGACTGAAAAAGATTAACAATAGAAGATTCAACGCTTTTTCTTTTTAATTACGTTGCAAAAAGTATTATTTTCTTGTTTTCTTTGAATTTTAAGGTTTGTTTAATTTTTTACTCTATAGGCACCGTTCTTCACTTTCTGAGGGTCAGGCTCTTGTCAGCGTCACTAAGTCTGCACTGTTTTAAGTCTGGCCTAGATCGAAAATAAGTCTGTACACAATGCTACCACAGATCCATTTCATCTTTATTACTCACTGTCTAGTACGAGGTACGTGTTTAAAGTTGAATTGAATGTAAAAGTTTTGATAAAGAACCAATAAGGCTAATAGAGAGAGTATAAAATAAAATATAAATGCAATTTCTCTTTATTTCTCAAACAGTTGTATTCTGTCAACGGATTCATCTCTTTACCTACAAACAAGCAAACAACTGTAGTATCAGTCTTGTTGAAGAGAACGATATGATTCTAATGTATGGCAAGGTGGATTTCAATGAAAACATTCTGACGTCATCAGTTGTCAACTTTGAGATCAAAAGAAAAACTGAAAAGAGTTTTCAATTTGTACGAGCTAAGGAACCATTTAAAATTTGTTTAGTTGTATTTTCAATAATTCGCTATTCTTCTCTAGCCATGACTTTAATTGTTTGTTTCTTTTAAATCTCGTACACAGTATATTAATAGATTTTAATTTTCTGGAAGCAAAGTGTACATTTCGAGCTGCCCACGAAAGAAAAAAAAGTTCGTTATTTTTGTGTGGTCTTATAACCGTCCTTCCAATCTAGAGCACAGATTAAATTTAAAAAGCAGCATATAATATTTTAGATGTTACAAAATTTTGTTTTAGTGTAGCCCTAACGGTTGCAAAAATAAAATTAACTATGCAAGCAGTTTTTTTTTACATAAAACTACACAATTTTTACATTATTATCATTAATAGTATAAAAAAAAAAGAAACGGAGTGAAACGAACTATAAATCTGGTACATTTCGAATTATAATCAAATGGATTTTTTTTCTTAAATCTTTGAATAAGAGATTGTCAAACTTACAAAACCACTAAGTAGTTTATCAGTCAGTAAGATGGGTTAGGCCAGGATCACATTTAACTTTTCTATATATATAAAAGAGGTTCATTAAATAAATATGAATATTAACATTGTAATAATAATAACATTTGGTAATCCTTATCCTGTCGTATATCGTCATTCGGGCTAACAAAAACAAAATTATGCAACACTTATGTATGTCCAAGTCTTTTTTTTTTTTGTTTTATAACGTCCTTTAACGTGTATTTCAGCTTTGTTTTTTGAAAGTTCCAGAAGACTGTGATAAAGACTTTTACTACTGCAACTGTCTAGAAACGGGTGACCACAAAGTGTTTGAAATGTCTCTAAATATAACTGCGTTTACTTTAAACAGCAATGCAGATATAAGGATGGAATTGGTTTACAGAGAGACATCTTTTTTTAGCGAAATAAGAAATTTGCCAATAGTTTATGGTGAGAAGAAATTAGTATAGTTAGACTTAAATGATAAATTTATTCATGATTTTTTAAAATAGGATTAGTTGCTATTTTATTGGATTTTTAAATAACTTAGTAAACAAAATCATTATAGATACAACTATTTTTAACCGTGTCTCAAGAAATTCAGTAGAATGGATTTTAATTATCTTTGTTGATCGTCTTTACTATAAGTTGTGGATCAATATCTTCAAACTGAACGAATTTAATTTAATAATTATATAAAATTTAGTTCTAAAGTTCATGTTCCTATTATTTCAAACATCCCATAATAGCACAGAAAGCAACAATTCGTGTTATGGACTAGACAAAACAAGTCCAATACTTTATTTGTTAGTATTTTACTTTGTAATTAAAGAATCACCTCTTTATGTATGTCTGGGTGGATACATTTACTGTTTTGAAATTTTGTTAATCTATTCTTTGTCAATGAAAACATATGAAACAACAACAACAACAAAATAATTGTTTAATCATTTAAAAGGATTTATCTTGTTATAATTTATATGGAAACAATATAAAATCATGAAATATTAAGGAAAAAAAAAACTTGTCACTTTACAAAACTTTAAATTATTTTTTTATAATTGATTTTGCAGGTCCTAAAACAGATCTGGTTGTAGTGTATGCCAATGATCAAGTTGTCCACTTTCAGCAGACTGATGTCTCAATCAATGACACACAAGTTACAATACTGTCTGTGTGTCGTGAAACGTTCGCTCATGAATGTAAACAACAGCTGACAGACTTGGAGACTGGAACTCTAGTAAAATCTGGGAAAGAAATTGTTGTATACAATATAAAAACTAAAGGCGGATCAAACTTTGAATTGAAATACTCTGTTTGTAATATTGAAAGAAACATCTCGTTTTCAATTACTACAAGTAAGTCATTAAATTTTAAGAGAAAAAAAGAAAATGCAAATTTGAAAACAAAATCTAGAATAGAATGCATAAATCAAATCGCAGATTCGTAAACTGTACTTTGACTTTGGATGAGAAGATATAGCACTCGCAGTACAAGGTTTTAATGCTTTGACAACTTAAGGGAATATATCTTTAAACAAAAAACAAAACAATTATTATTCTGTTTAGTCTATTCAAATTGATTATAAATATCACATATAAAAAAAGTAGCAATAGGGTCCAAATTTTAACAGAAATCAAGTGATGAAAAAAAAGAAATGCACTGACCATGGCGAAATCCAAAGACCCACTAATACTCTGTTACTCTGTAACAATGATTAAAATAGCATACATGGCCAGTGGCGTAAAAAGCTATGTCCGAGTGGTTCGTTCCGCACGGGGCATCAATTGGTAAGGGATATATGTTCTCAATAAATTCAACGCATTCTACATAAATGAGCAAAACTTAACTATTGATTTATGAATGTTTACAAGAAAGTAACTTTCTTTGCTACTTTTGTTAATCCCCTATGTTCTTTCTTAAATCAAACGTAAGCAGTTAACCAGGTTGAAACAAGTTTACTAGAAATGTTTACATCTCTGAAGGCAACGCACTTGTACACTCCCATATTCTTCTGGGGCACATTTTGTTAGTCCATTGTTCTGTAAGCTGGTTTCATCTCGATCTAGAGCTTAGAAATAAATGCCTAAAAAAGTATAATGTGGGAACAGTGAAGATGAATGACAAAGACAACAAATATGTCATTTCTACGGGTTAGTTTAATTTTTATCCAAATTCAATTCTTTTTGACAGAACATTTGCTCAGAACTACCTAATACGTACATGTCTCTACAAATACAAAACGAATATTTTGCAATATTGGGTGATAATGTGACAAATATTTTCAATTGTTTTAACATTTCACTTGACATCACAAAACTGGATCAATTTTTCCCGATGTCTTTAAACATCTTAAACAAGAACCTGTTTGAGATATTAGGTTTTAATTTAAAAAAAAAATATGTTTGCTAGTCCCTGCCTAGATTCCAGTTCTAAAATTGTCTTTGTTTTCATATCACTGACAATTGTAATGAGTGGGATTCTGTGCGAACAAATGTATTTCCGACTTAATGGCAATCAGCGTTGAAAAAATTTGCGACTCACTAATTAGGCAATTTATAACAGAACTAAAGAGTGTGTATTTATATTGTATTAATAGACACGAATGCCTCTTAGAGCTTATTCCTTACACAACTGGCTCAATGCGAATAAATACATTGAATAAAGATACTTGGTAGCAGACAATAAATTTATTGAATAAATATAACTTAGTTAATCCAGCCCCAAATACAAAACGTAAACTCAAATCTTAACATTACAATATATAGCTACCACACCATGTTCTTAATGATCTTCTTTAAATACTACATATTCTACAAGGACCAAGTAACAACAAAATTTTTTACTTCGTAGTCAGTTTAAGACCGAAAGCTTTTCCAGTGCAATAGCACGAGGTTAGGCACCTATTGTTTTTTTTGTCATGTATCGTGTTGGTTCTTCCATGCTTTGAGGTAGTACACTCCCATATTAGTAAAAACTGAGGAAAAAGATGTGTTAAAAAGATGGACGGAATACTGTTCAGAACTGTATAACTTCGAAATCTCAGGAGATACAGAGATACTAAATGTCCCGTCAGTTTCCAACATGGACGACTATCCGATTCTTCGCTCGGAAGTAGCAGCAGCAGTAAAAGCCCTGAAAAAGGGAAAAGCGGCCGGAGTTGACAACATTCCTGGTGAACTTCTACAAGCGGGAGGAGAAACCATGATAAACGCACTCTATACAATTTGCAACAAGATCTGGCAATCAGGAGAATGGCCCAAACCCTGGACCCAGTCACTCATCATCACTCTTCCAAAGAAAGGCAATTTACAACTATGTCAAAACTATCGCACCATCAGCCTCATAAGCCACCCCAGCAAAGTGCTGTTAAAAATTATATTAAATCGACTAAAACCGATAGCAGACAAAATCATATCTGAAGAACAGGCGGGTTTTAGACATGGTCGCAGCACAACAGAGCAAATCCTAAACCTCAGAATACTCTGTGAAAAATATCTCCAACACCAAGAGAATCTTTTCCATGTCTTTATTGATTTCAAGAAAGCTTTCGATCGAGTATGGCACGGGGCACTCTGGGCGACAATGGAAAAATATAACATTAACACAAACATAACCAAAGTTATCCAGAACCTATACAAGGATGCCACCAGTGCGGTGTACTTCAACAACAATATTGGGGAATGGTTCAAAACCACAGTTGGAGTAAGACAAGGCTGCCTCCTTTCACCAACACTCTTCAATATCTTCCTTGAAAGAATAATGGAAGATGCTCTCGAAGGATTTGAAGGTACTGTAAGCATTGGAGGAAGAAAAGTTACAAACTTGCGCTTCGCAGATGACATTGATGGCCTAGCAGGGACAGAAGACGAACTAGCCGACCTAGTGATGCGCATTGACAAGACTTCAGCAGCTTATGGCATGCAAATAAATGCAGAAAAAACCCAAATCATGACCAATAGTCAACAGGGCTTTACAAAGGCCATCAGTATTGGAGGCGAAAAGCTAACTAGCGTTAGCAGCTTTAAATACCTCGGAGCTATTGTCTCGGATGAGGGAACAAAGCCCGAACTAATGGTCCGAATAGCACAGTCCACAGCGGCCTTTTCTAAACTCAAGTTGATATGGAAAGACAAAGGCTTAGCCCTCGGCACCAAAATCAGACTGATGCGCTCCCTGGTCATGGCCACATTTCTATATGCTTGTGATTCTTGGACGCTGACTGCAGAGCTAGAGAGGAGGATCCTAGCAATGGAAATGAGATGCTACAGAAGGATCCTAGGCATCACATTTAAAGACCGCATCACAAATCAAGAGATTAGAGACAGGGTTACTGCAGCGATCGGACCCCATGATGACCTGCTAAATACTGTGAAGAAACGAAAACTTAAAATGTATGGCCATGTAACAAGATCTTCGGGACTCGCTAAGACCTTCCTCCAGGGAACAGTTCCAGGAAAAAGAAGAAGAGGCAGACAGAGAAAGCGGTGGGAAGACAACATCAAAGAATGGACAGGCCTACCATTGAACGAGGTTTTAATCAGGGCAAAGGATAGAGAGGATTGGAGAAAGATGGTCCACATGTCTTGCTTGGCGCCCCAACGGTCCACCAGACTAAGGGATAGGTAACAGGTAGGTAACAGCACGAGGTGATCAAGTGACTAGAAAATCCCTTCAAGTTCATGCCACAATAAGTATCAAACCAGCTTGTCGTACAATTATTAGGAAAAAATTGATTTAAATTTCGCAAGCATTAAAGCAGCTAAGAAAATTGTAGTATCTTGATTTAAATTGTTTTTTTTTTTTCACATTATAAATACTTTAACAATAAATACACATTAGAAATTACGGAACTTGCAGAAGTCACGAGTGTGTTGTAAACAAGAAGATGGAAAATCATGGAGTGAATTTGCTTGTATATAAATGCTAGCCTTGTACGTACGTAACCAATAAATTCTGTACAATTCAAGTCTCAACAAACTTGTATCACTTGTTTGAAATAACGACACACTGTAAAATCTTTTAAATCAAAGCTAAACCTGTTGAAATAGCAATACGTATCACTAAGTGTACTTATGTTTCACCGTGGATAGCCGTACTTGTGCATCTATACCTTTCTGCCTCGTCCTGGGCTTTCAATTGTTTCAACAATTTTCGACTGATATTAAGACTTTATGTACCGGCTAGTTCTGGCCTGGCAAACTTAAGGTCAGCAGACTCTACACATATTTACACAATTACCCCTATCTGCGTTACCTCCAGTGTTTTGAAAATACTGCTTGCATAAATGAAGAAAATCATACATTATCTAATTTACTTTTTTTTTGGTTATTTTATTATAGATCTAGATAAAACAACAGACAGTTTCCATTTAACTACAGAAACTAATCCAGTAGTTATTATATTATCAACGGTCTCTATCATGACATTAGCAACGATTTTTTGTTTTGTGATCTTTGTAAGGTAATATTCTTATTTATTTTCGAATTAATAGATGTGTTTGTTGTTTTTTTTTTTTCGATGAGTAATATTAAAATATTAACATATATGTCATTAAATTAAATCTGATTTCTCTGAAATAGAAAGTCTCTGAACTATTCCTAGGTCTTTAGAGATTTTTAGCGGCCCCCGAAAGGAGAAAAGACGCTATTAGTTTTATGTGACCTGTCTGTCCGTCTGTCTGTCTGACTGTCCGTCTGTTCGTGCGTCCCGTTTAGTGCTCAAAAAGTTGAAGAGAAAATGAAAATCTGACATCACGATAATATAGATCATTCAAAGTTCTGATGCAACGGCTACTTTTTTTTTCTAAAATCTCAAAATCTAATTTTTAAAAATCATTTATGCAAGCAGTTTTTATAGAGAAAAACTTATTAGTATGCATTATAAATCAAACCTAATTTAAGACAATTAATAATGTTATAAATTTCATTTATATTAACATTTATTACTTTTGTAAGGTATAGTATTTGCTACCTAACGAACCAAACCAAAAAGAGGCAAAGTAAACAGGCCTAATGCCAAAGATTGCTATGATGATAAGCTAAAATTTAATAGCGTAAATTCTGAGGTTTTCTTTATATAAACTCCTGTTGCTTTTAAAGGGGAGGCACTAATATATATATATGCAATATTAACATAATATGCAAACGGTGTTAGGTCTTTTTACCAAAAAATTATTTTTTTAATATTTTAATTGTTAAATTATGTAACTTATGTTATACAAAGTACTATATTTACACACAAACAATGTTAACTAATTTTAAAGAGAATAAAGTATATTAAGTATGCAATATACGTTAAACCTAACTTAAGACAATTAATAGTGTTATAAGGAGCATTAATCTTTCCCTTTTCTATATCGCACGAAAGTAATAAAACTCAAAGAAATCGAATGACACCAATCTACAAACATACCAAAAGTATGAGAAAGTATGTTCGTGATATTCATCCCTTTATTCAAGTAGTATAATCTACAAACATATTGTTATCACTGGTGAAAAGATCCTTAAACTGTTTCTTGTACATCTGTTGCTTATTACTTGTTACTTATATGCATTCATTCTATTGACATGTTTTCCATTTAAATATATGTATTTATATTGTTATTAACAGTACCAAATAATGTAAGCTTACTTATAGAAATAGAAATTTGTTTTTTTTAAAAAAAAAAAAAAAAAAAAAAACAAAAAAAATGAAAGCCCAAAAAGAAAAAAAAGAATTAACGAATCAATTAAATCATATCCAACTTAACTTTCACCTACACCTATCCTTTGATCTGCTTGACACGTAGGGCACTACATAAAATCTGTCAACCCTCTATCAGCATTCTTATCTGTCATTTGTCTTTTATATAATTTCATTCGGATGTTCTTTCTGAAAATATTGAAACCTGCCTGGGTGGACCACTTCGGGGGCAGATTTTAAGTTTGTGTTTCCACACAAACTGTCTTTGTAACCTTGTTAATTGAAGTGTTTGGTGTTTTCAGTGTACAAAGCAAAGAAATAACGATTGCTATGTATTAATTTAATCGTTTAAGATCTTAAGGATCTTGAAAATATTATTGAAAAATTGTGCAATACTGTGATCCTCGCGAGAAACAGAATTAGTTTTTTTTTGGTGTAGAGTTGTGAGAATTGTTCCATCTATCTGTGCATTTGTTTTTTTTTGCTATTATCTGTGATGTACTTATAGGTTTTGGAATGGTCCGAGAGATCACTGTTTCTAAATACACTCACTGAGCTCAATTCATTATTCATTGGGAGATAATACATGCTGTCTTCTACTCGGTGTGTTTTGCTTTTTTTCAGAGTAGAGTTGACGGTAGCATCTCTCTTTTCTTTGATGACAGGTTTTAGTTAACCTAATTTTAAAAGTGTACGAAACGTCGTTTTTGTATTTTTAGGGAAGTCTTTTATTTGGTGTTCCCATTTTTCTTCTGCACTACTTCCATGGCCAATTTTGTATTCGCGTTTTAAAGCTTATGCAAGTTGGAGATTTAGATTGCACATTTAACTTATATTAGACGAGGTCTTCTAATTCCTTATTTATAAATAAGGTCTACATGCGAAAATAGCTGAAGACATAGTATGTTAAAGATTTTGTTCTCCTTAAGTGGAAATCAAGTTGGAAATTAATTAACATAATCTGTGTTTATATTTTGTTTCGTAGAGTGGTCTACTAGCCCGGAATTTTTTACCCAATGATATCAACAATCCGTTCGTTCCGAATGGTTCAAATTTTTTTCGAGAATCGCATTCTTTTAAATGAACCACTCATGATTGAAATTTTTTTAAAAAATGGGGTTAAAATCTAAATGAATATAAGTTACAATTTCGATATTATTTCAATAAACTTGAAGCAACATGAAGCACTGTTACTATGTGTGGTTAAGTGTTGGGTATCGGGGAGCTAGCGGAAAGTCTCGAGTGTGTTTTTAACAAGAAGAATGGAAGTCATCTAATGTAGATAATGTTAGCTTTGTAAATATGTTATATTGAATGCTACATAATACAATGCACTTTTACTTAAAGGGACTAGGTTCTTCACAGCTGGTGACCACGACAAAATATGATAAGACACAAGTAAGTGAAAATGTCATGTACCAAATCATTAGAGAAGCGGGCAAAGAAAATGGCCTACAAGGCGAAGAAAATGAAAAAATCATAGCACTAAAAATATCACAGGTGGAAGAACGGGAAGAAAGGAGATTTAATAAGGAAGAAGCCAGAAAGAGAAAAAGATTGTAGAAGGAAAGAGATCTTAAAACTAGAAATAAAACTTAAAGAAAAGAAAGAAAGAACAGCAAAATGAAAAAGAGGAACACTTTGATAAATACAAACAACTAGACAGAATATCTCAATTCGACGAGAGTCAGAACGAGTGCATTGACTCATATCTCCTGACATTTGAGGACATAGCAAAATGGGAATTCAGAATGGGCAGAAACCTCATGGAACGCTTGAAAGGAAGAGCCAGAAATAGCTGCATACAAATGAGAGAAAAGAAAAGACTACGTGGCAGTCAAGGATGCGTTGCTGGGACAGTTTGGCTCCACAAGTTACGAATACCAAAAGAAATTTGAAAGAGTAGACACCTCTGACGAACAAAGATCCTTAAATATTCGTCAACAGCATGTCATATTACTTCCAACGATGGCTAGACCTGTCAAAAGTGGATCACATTATGAAACCTTCAGAGAACACATTAAAATGGACGCTGCAATGGAAGCTTACAATAATGATGTGAAAACATACGTAAGAAACAAAGACCATTAACAGTCTGATAGCACAACGAAGACAGTATATTGCTGCACACCCAAGGCAAGTGTAGGCAAGAGCGAGCCCAACTGCAGTATCAGCTTTTATGGTGAACAACCCTGCCCTCTATATATTATAGAGAAAGCGGACAAAAGCCCAACATATACAGAAAGAAGAGAGAAAGATAAAATTAGCCTAATATGTAGATATTGAAGAAAAAAAGATGAAGAATGAGCCCAATATACATATACATATATATATATATATATATATATATATATATATATATATATATATAAACTACAAAAAGAGAAAGATGTAGACACGAGCCCAACATAGAGATATCGAAGAGAGAACGCAGATAAAAGACTAACATATACATATTAGTAATATATATAGTTCGTCCATCGTGTTCGATGATGACCACTTTGTCATCCAGTGGGCTGAGGGCTTTGCACTGGGGTTTTGTGCCTCCTCATGTGGCTGGTGAGACCTATGCGAGCCCTGAATGTTCGGCCGCACTCTGGGCAGGTAATTCCAGCTGGAGCTAGTGTCGTTTGCCTTGCTTTCCTTCTCTGGCGTTTTTCTTTCGCAAGCGTTGTTCTTTTTTCCTCAGCGACCTGTGCGCCGGATCTCACAGCGCGGCGCCATGATGCTCTGTCATGTGCCTCTGTCTCCCAGGTGCCTGGGTCAATGTTGAACTCCTTTAGAGAAGCTTTGAGGGTGTCTTTGTAGCGCTTTTTTTGACCACCTTGCGAGCGCTTGCCTTCTCTTAATTGGCCATACATGAGACGTTTTGGGATGCGGTGGTCCTCCATCCTGCACACGTGTCCTGCCCATCGCAGCTGGGACTGCATCAGGATTGTGTGGATGCTTTTCAAACCAGCTCTTTGAAGGACTTCAGTATCTGGCATTCTGTCCTGCCATTTGACATTTAGTATTTTTCTTAGACATGTCATGTGAAAGTGATTTAGTTTCTTGGCATGTCTTCTGTATACTGTCCATGTTTCTGAGGCATAGAGCAATGTAGGTAGGATGACGGCTCGGTAGACCCCTAGCTTAGTGTTTGTGGTGATACCACGTCTGTTCCAAACATTGTTTGATAGTCTGCCATATGATGCACTGGCCTTGGCGATGCGAAGGTTGATTTCGTTATCGATATTTCCATTTCTGGAGAGTGTGCTGCCAAGATATGTGAATTTGTCCACTGCATTTATATCGTGTCCATTTATAGTGATGCTTGGATCCGAGTAGGCTTTCCCAGGAGCAGGTAAATATAAGACTTCAGTCTTATTTGTGTTAATGGTAAGGCCAAAGTCTGAGCATGCTCTTGAGAAGTCACTGACGAGGCTTTGTAGATCGTCTTCAGAGCAGGCATTTAGGGCGCAGTCGTCAGCAAATAGCAAGTCTCTGATTACTGCTGAATTTGTTTTTGATTTTGCTTTGAGCCGCCTCGGGTTGAATAGGCCACCATCAAATCTGTATGTTATATTTATTCCTTTGTTCTCTCTATCCGTGAGTGCATCTGTCAGCATAGCGGAGAACATGATACTGAACAGTGTAGGTGCTAGGACACAGCCTTGTTTTACCCCGTTTGATACTTCGAAGGGCTCTGATGGTTCACCACTTTCTTGGACACGGGCCTTCATGCCATCGTGGAATAGTCTCACCATGGTAATGAATTTTCGTGGACAACCATACTTTGACATAATCTTCCAGAGACCTTCCCTGCTGACAGTGTCGAATGCCTTCGTTAAGTCGACATATATTGAGAAGAGGTCAGCATTTTGTTCTTGGCATTTTTCCTGGAGCTGCCTTGCCGCAAAGATCATGTCAATGGTTCCACGCTCTTTTCTGAAGCCGCACTGACTTTCTGGTAGTAGACCATGTTCTATGTGTTGCATGAGCCGATTTAGTAGGATGCGTGCAAGGATTTTCCCAGCAATAGAAAGAAGAGATATCCCTCTATGGTTGTCGCAGATTTGGCGGTTTCCTTTTCGCTTGTATAGATGAACAATTGTGGCATCTTTAAAGTCTTGTGGTATTGACTCATTTTCCCACATAATTAAGAATAGCTCATGAAGTCTTTCGATCAGGGGTAGTCCACCTTTTTTGTAGACCTCTGCGGGAATGGAGTCAGCTCCTTGGGCTTTTCCGCTTGCAAGCTGTTGAATGGCAAGATCGGTTTCCTTTAGCGTGGGAGGGTCATCCATTTTTTCATTTATTGGTACTTGCTGTAGCCTGTCTATGGCCGCTTCATTTATGATGAAAGGTGTATTGAGAACCTTTTCGAAGTGCTCGGCCCAGCGTTTTAGGATTTCTTCCTTATCTGTCAATAGGATTGTCCCATCAGCATTTAATAGAGGGGATGAGCCTGACTTTGTGGGTCCATAGATTTCGTTTATGGCATGGAAGAAGTTCTTCATGTCGTGCTTGTCGGCAAATTCCTGTATTTTTTCCACTTTCTTGCTAAGCCAGGTATCTTGCATTTGGCGTAACTGTTTTTGCACATTTTTGCGGATGTTGGTGAATGCATCTTTAGTGGACTGGGAGTTTGGGTTGTTCAGATACAGTTTATGGAGCTTGTGCTTTTCATCTAACAGTTTTCTGATCTCAGTACTGTTTTCATCAAACCAGTCCTGATGCTTTTTCTCCATAGGTCCGAGTATGCTTAATGCTGTGCTATGGATAGCTTCTTTGAAACATTCCCAGCTTTTATCTACATTCGATTCAATTAGAGAGGTGGACTTGAGGCAGTTCTCTATCGCATCTGCGAACGACTTTTCAGTATTGTCATCAGCTAGGCTTGCAGTGTTTAGCCTTTTTAGGGGTTTAGATTTTTGCGGACGTCTCTTAGGTTGAATACGAATGTTGAGCTTTGTGATGATGAGGCGGTGGTCTGTTCCACACTCTGCACCACAGCAAGATTTGGTGACACGTATGTCCTGACGGTCAGATTGTCTGGTGATGACGTAATCTATGAGGTGCCAGTGTCTTGAGCGGGGATGCATCCAGGAGGTTCGCTTTCTCATTGGAAGACTGAATATTGTGTTTGATATGAGCAGCTTGTGTTCAGCACAGGTCTGGAGTAGTAATAATCCGTTGCTGTTGCATTGACCTATCCCAAATTTGCCTAAGACTCCTTTCCAGATGTGATGGTCAGAGCCGACTCTTGCATTGAAGTCACCGAGAATGAGTAGCTTTTCTGTTTTTGGAATATCACGTATGGTGGAGTTTAGTTCTTCATAGAACTTTGCTATGACGTCCTCTGGGTTGGTCATGGTGGGTGCGTAACAGCTAACAATGGAAATGTGTTTCTTCCCGTTTAGTAAAGGCAGCTTTAAGATCATTAGTCTGTCACTATTTCCTTTGGGAGGCCCGACTAGTTTAGGTAATAATGATGTCTTTATGGCAAAGCCGACTCCAGATTCACGTCGTACTTCAGTGCTTCTACCGCTCCAGAAAAAAGTATATCCAGAAGCTGTAGCATGCGCAGCGGCCACACCCCGGAAACGGCTTTGACTGGCCGGCTAAACCAGGCAGAGGGTATCTGACGTGCCCATGGCACTCAGTACACTGAGGTTTTTGTCAAACCTAGCATGTGAAGTCTGGACTTGGCGGCCTGTGCGAAACGTGAAAAACTCGGCAAATCGGACAGAAAGGCATATACCAGCACAGTGCTGTGGAGCACTTAAGAGCAGGACAAGACACGCAGGAAGTCTCTGGTCATCCACTGCACCCAAACTTGTCCCCGGACGTCTTGACCAAATCTTGCTTCCGGAAAAGGATGGGCTATAGGGCGAGAGAGTGAGGTCGACGTGTTGCGCGAATCCTCCTCACTATAATCCAAATTCCAGCGCAAGTCACTTGTCATCCCCCCCCCAAACAAACCAAACCAAAGCCCTGTGGCGATAGGCAAGCAGTGAAGCGGTAGGTGTGGGCACACTGGAAGCCGTAGCTGCAACCCTGCACACAGGCGGCTCAGGCCATATGGTCGTTCACCACTGACACAGAGCAGCAGTGGAGTCCGGCAGCCCCCTGAGCGGCTGAGCAGCCCTATTTAGGAGTGCACTGCTCACCTCCATAGCATGAGGACAGGGCTAGAAAAGGTGCCCCAAAAATTGCCTGCTCTAAACCACCCTAGCCAGCCTACCGCAGTTGGCGGGAACCCTACTCAAGCGGTCGAAATCAAAAGAAAAAGACGAGGATAGTTCCTCTTAACATAGGCGCATGGAATGTGCGCACACTTCTTGACAATGACACTTCTGACAGGCCACAAAGACGAACTGCACTAGTAGCCACGGAGCTCCACCGATATAATATCGACATAGCAGCACTAAGCGAGACTCGACTTGCAGATGAAGGTGAACTATGTGAAAGAGGTTCTGGATATACATATTAGTAAGACACAGCTAAGAGCCCAAAATATAAAATATAGAAGGGAAAAAGATGAAGAAAGGAGCCGAGATAAAGTATTTAACATCAATATGCTGAAGCTGTACATACCCAGACCATTTACTCTTTCAACAAACACTAACCAAGACTTGCAAAACAGAAATTAAAAAACATTTCTATCTGACAAAAGATGCATCCTCCACCTGGCTGCATGCGGCGTCGGAACGAGACAGCTGGAGGTCACTCACGAAGGCCGTGGGATGCACACTTCAGACCAAAATAAAATCTGCTGCCGAGGACAAACGCAGACGACGAAAAGAAAATCTAAACCGACCACCTGCGGACAATGGTTTTTCTTGCCCTCGATGTGGCGCAATATGTAGGTCGCAGCTGGGGCTGCACAGCCATGGGAAATACTGTATTCCTCACTAATCTACGGACTCGAAGACAAGCCTTATTATTATAATATATGTATTTATTATTTAAATTACTAGGAGTGTTATTTACTCTTTGAAATAAAAATGTATAAACGCAAGTCATTTTTATATATTTTTTTAGAAATCAATGTTTTGCAAGAGAAAAAACTCAAATTGATAGAAAAAAATTGAAAAAAACTCATATCAGAAAAAGTAAGTCTATGTTGTGTATTTATATTTATTGTGTGTTGTGAACTGTTCTGTTCTAGTGTGTCATAATGTCATGGTGTCCTAGTCAGCTTGTGTGTGTGTGTGTACTGTGTTATTGTGAACATTTTTGTCATTCTTGTTCAATAAAGCCTAGTGTCACGACATGCCTTCTAGTTGTGTTTCATTAGGTTACTACAATTTATTGAACAATAATCCTGTGGATTAATTGGATCGTTTTTCAAAGCCTGAAAGAGTGTTGGTGGATACTAATGAACCGGACGCTCAAAGGATCTGAAAGCACTGGCTTCACACTTTCGAAAAATTCGCATTAAAACTTGTTTTACAGAAGGTGATAAGTGCGATCTTTTATGTAACTTTTTCTCACATGGTGTTTATGAATTAATATCGAATTGTACTGACTTTGAAACTGCTTTAAATACACTCAACGGACTCTATATCAAACAAACCAATGAGGTTTATGCTCGCTATCTCCTATCCAATTGTAAGCAGGAATCAGGACAGAGTGTTGACAGGTATATTCAAAGATTGAGATTGCTGGCTAAAGACTTCCATTTCAGAGCAGTCACTGCCCTCAAAAATCAGAACGAGGCCATCAGAGACGCATTCATTAGTGGCATGTCATCACCAGAGATTAGACAGAGACTTTTAGAGTACTTATCTCTGGACCTCACAAAGTCATTGGAGGTAGCTAGATCTCTTGAAATGGCACAGAAATATTTTGTGACATATAACTCGGAACAAGCCACTACTTTTCAAACACCACAAGCACAACAATCCACTACGTCTGCTGTAGAAGATACAATTGATTCGACACCCGTTACCATAGCTGCGGCTCAAGGCAAATGCTACTTTTGTGGAGGTGCTATCCACTCTCGTAGCAAATGCCCCGCTAAAGATGCAATCTGCAATAAATGCGGTAAAAAGGACACTACAAAAAGGTATGCAAATCAAAAATGTCTACAGATTACAGACCTAACTCTAATTCAGCAGCGTATACAATTACAGCCGCCTCTTCGTTTTCTCTATATCGTGCTTAATGAAAATACAAGTTAACAACATAACACTTGATGCCCTCATCGATAAAGGTAGTTCAGACAGTTACATTTCTGCTTCGGCTGTCAAAAAGTATAGATTCAAAACTTTTCACTCATCAAACGTATATCTATGGCCAACACGAACCTAACTGTTTATACTCGTGGTCATGTTAATGCTGACATTAAGAGTAAAGGCTCCACTTAGAAAGGCTTCAAGCTACACATACTTGACAACCTCTGTGAGGATGCTATTTTAGGTCACGACTCACAACATGAGATGGTACAGATCACTTTTCAGGGGCTTAAACCATCCATAATCTCAAATGGAATGAAAGCTGCTAGTGTCGAACTCGCTCCTCTTTTCCAAAATATGCTTAAAGAGCGTCGACCTATCGCCACAAAATCCAGACGTTATTCTCCAAACGACACTCTATTCATCAATTCAGAGGTTGAGAGATTTTAAAAGATGGCATTATTCAGCCCTCGGCGGGCTCAAATCTTAATAACAACTAACGAACGACACAAACGAAGAATGGTAGTGGACTACAGCCAAATTGTTAATCGGTTGACACTTCGGGATGCTTATCCCTTACCTCGCATTGATGATATGGTGTCTTCAATAGCTAAATATGAAATATCTAGCATCCTTGATCTTCAAAAAGCATACCATCATATCCCTTTAAAGAGAACTGATTTGCCTTTGAAGCTGGATGGAAAGTATACCAATTCTTTAGGATACCCTTTGGAGTAATAACGAGGTAGCCTGTTTTCATCGGATAATCGACAACATCATAGAACAAGAGTCACTGGAGGGTAGATATGCTTATATTGATAACATCACCGTCGGTGGTAAGTTAAGAGAAGAGCATGATACTAATCTTCATAAATTTCTTAGGGCTATATAAATAGGGACTAACTCTTAAAGAGGAAAAGTGTGCATACGCTTCTTCAAGAATAAAATTACTAGGTTATGAAGTCTCCCATAATGAGATGAACCCAGACCTCAACAGACTACTGTCTACAAAGGCTAGCGGTAGGTCTATTCTGCTACTATGCCAACTGGATAAGACATTTCTTAGACAATATCCAATCTTTAGTTCACAACAGAAGTTTCCCACTCCTTGAGAGAGTCAAAGATACATTTCAAGCTTTAAAAGACGAACTAGAAATTGCTGTTGTCACTAATGTAGACCACAAAACGCCGCTGGAAGTTGAAACTGAAGCATCAGATATCGCTATTTCCGCTACACTATCCCAGAACAAAAGACCAGTTGCTTTCTTCTCCAGAACACTGTCTCCTAGCGAGAGACGTCAATCCTCCGTAGAGAAAGAAGCAATGGCTATCGTCGAGTCAATCAAGAAATGGAGACACTTCACTTTTTATTAGAGTCACTTTTTAAACTCACCACGGATCAAAGGTCTGTTTCATTCATTCTTAACCCTCGTAACCACGGCTAGATTAAAAACGACAAAATTCAGAGGTGGAGAATAGAACTATCAATGTACAGTTTTGATGTGTGTTACTGACCGGGGCCGCCAATGCTCTCTCTAGTGGATTATGTGCAAGTACAACCACTCCTACGTCTTTGAAGAACTTCACAACACTTTTTGCCACCCTTGCAAAGTGCGAATGCTCCATTTCGTCCGGTCAAAAAATCTCCAGTAACTCGTTTTTATAAACCATCTGCCGGCAGCTTAGTAAAAGCCACATTACTATTTGAGAGACTTAATGTTGACTTTAAGGGAAGACTCCCTTCTGCCACTAAAAATAAATATTTATTGACAATTATTGATGAGTATTCCAGGTTTCCTTTTGCATATTCATGTCCTGACATGTCTACTCAAACAGTAATTAGATGCTTCACAAACTTATTCAGCATTTTTGGCACGCCCTTTTATATACATTCAGACCGGGGATCAGCCTTCATGTCTGAAGAGCTACGATCTTTCCTCAGAGGTAATGGCAGAGCATTAACAAGCAGAGCCACATCATATAATGCCAAAGAAAACGGACAAGTAGAAAAACTGAATTTCATTCTCTGGAAGTAAATTCTTCTTGTCGTCAGGTCAAGAGGGCTACCTAATACACAATGGGAGCTAGCCCTAAACGACGCTTTCTATTCAATTAGATCTCTACTATGCACTGCTACAAACATGACGCCTCACGAAAGACTATTTTACTACAAAAGTAGGTCCGCCTGTGGTGTCTCTCTGCAGACTTGGCTATCTGTTCCAGGGCCTGTCCTAATGAGAAGGCATGCGAGACAAAGCAAATATGAGCCGCTGGTAGATGAAATAGAACTTATTGAGGCTAATCCGAACTTCCCACATACGTCTTCCAAATGGACGGGAAGAAACTGTATCACTACACCATTTGGCTCCGAGAGACGACTCATCTTCAGCTGTCACGACTGCGAATTCGAAAAAAAAATAGTTAAAATTTACAGAAGTGGGCAAGAAACTATTTGATTTGATTACAGTACATCTCTTTGTGCTCAAGGAACACAACGTACATAGACATTATGAAACATCGCATCGAGAACAGTATGCTGGACTTTCCGGCAAACTGCGCGAGGAAAAAGTTCATCACTTAAAAGCATATTTTATCAAACAAAGAAACTTTTTAGTACGAATCACCAATGCAAGCTCCTCAAGAGCATAAGTTTCTCTTGATCAACGAGTCGGCGACAAATGTTCAACTGATTGCCGCTGCAAAAGACTTTGTAGCATATTTTATTGCACTGGACGAATCAACTGGTTTAAACAGACACCACATACTGTGTCGTGTTCGACGAAAACTTGAACACTGTTGAAAAGCTATTGGACTTACTACCGGGAAGGTACGATTGGACGCGACGTGTTTTAAGAACTTGAAGCTTGTATTGACAGTTGTGGGCTATAGTGGGAAAAACTTGTTTCAGTGGCCATGGACGGAGTATCAGCTAAGTGTTCAGAGAAGGTTGGTATTGCTGGATTAATGGTAGAGAAACGGAATAAGCTCAACTTGGGGGGGGGGCTTTTCTTTTGCATCCATACACTGCATTCTGCACCATGAAGCACTCTATGGCGAAAGTCTACCTGAGAAGAACGTGATGGATGTTATGAAGACGGTAAACGTCGCACGTGAACGTGGTCTTAACCACATACATTTATTTCTAGATGATTTAGAAACGGAATACGGAGAGTTGCTGTATCATACGGAAATCAGATGGTTGAGTCTTGGAAAAGTGCTGCAGAAATTTGTTTGAACTGAGACTGGAAATAGCGTTGTACATGGCAATGAAAGACAGAGACATACCTCAGCACAGTGACCCAATATTTTTGTTGGATCTTGCTTTTCTAACTGACATCTTGCATTGCAATCAAATCAAAACTACAGAGCACAAAGAATCTGGTTACCGTGATGTTTGACCGAATCAAATAATTCAGATACAAGCTGATTTAGTGGGCCACTCAGCTGGCAGATGGAAATTAGGCTCATTTCTCTTTTCTAAAAAAAATCACGGTTCAAGCACAGCACTTGGAAAACATCCTCTCCAGGCTACTGGATGATTTATAACACCGCTTTCAGCAATTCACTTTTCTCAAATCAAAGTTTTTCTTGTTGCCTCGCAGTTGACTTGAAAAAAAGTTCCAGTGGAGGTCAGGATGGAACTAGTAGGTCTTCAGTGTTAAACTTTTCAGAAGTAAAAATACGCTGATGGTGGCGTTTAAAATTTATACCAGTTTCTTCCCAGCAATAAGTTTCAAACTTATTCTGCAAAACCGCTACAATTCTAATGATGCTTTGGTTTACGTACGTTTGCGGAAGTTTTTCTCCTTAATAAAGATCAAAGAAACAGCATCACGATCAATACTGAGTGCTGAGCATCTGAGATCAATCTTGTGGCTTGCCACTACACGCGGTTTCAAGCCTAACGTCGATGGTCACATCTCCAACAATGTATAATGATAATATTGGCATTTCCCTCTATTTCCCTCTATTTCGAAGATTATAGATGAGTGAAGTGTTTCAAAAAACTATGCAAATCCAGTTGAGACCTTCATACTTAAAAGACTATTCTGCAGAAAAAGCCGTTGTCTGTTACAGCCTATTTAAGTTTCCTTTCTGTATTTTGCGTCTGTCTTCAATAATGGCTTCCCTTTGAGTCTCAAATGTTTGTCCAGCAGCTTTTCTGAGAGCTCTCTGACTTCTCTCTCAGAGACCATCAGCTGCCAGTGAATGCTGTCAGGTAGTTTCCTCTATATCAATGATTACAAAATAGCACCTGAGTAGATCTCTATAGCGCGGTCGCGGGGCACCTCTGTAATTCCAACTTCAAATCTCAACTAAGCAGATTGCCTTTTGCATCGTCTCTCATGCTCAATAAGTCTTATTAAAAGCATCAAATTAAAATAAGAAATAGATTTTGTTTTGTTTGTCCTAGACAAACTCTCACTTTCTCTTCGACAGGGAATTCCTTAGATAGTCTTGCTTTTGCATAGTATTTCACTTTGCTTTTTATCTGTCGTTCGTTAAGTAATGTCTCTGCATTTTCAGTTACCGATGGTTTCAATAGTTTGGGATTAGTTGGAATTATGCCCCTTAGACTTCTACTCATCAGCAGTTGTGATACTTTTCGGAGTATTTCTATACTCAAGCATAGCAAGATATGAAACCTTCACACTTCTGTATACTCTGAATACTTGTGCTTTCGAACAAAACCTAAAAAATAAATAGGCCTAAATTGAAACCCATTTATGCATTCTACAAAAGAACGAAGCTGATCAGCCAAACAACGAAAAAGCAAAAGAAGGCAGTGTATACCATGGATTCCCTGTATTCAAAACAGCCAGAAGAAAGAAAAGACTTTATGAATTCTAATGTAGGACTGTCAAGAGAACTGCCATTTATAGGTGTTTTGACAGAAGTGCTGGAAAGATTTCATATGGGGATGATGGGCAGATTACAAAGGCTGCAAAAAATGGATACCTTTGTGTTTCTTCTTGAACCAAGACATCTAATGGATGATGATACGCTTATCACAAACTGTGCTACTTTTTATGTTTGTATGATGAAATAAAGTTCATATTGCTTGTTTAATGATGTAATTGATTTACAAGCAGTTTTCATCCACAAACCAGTAGTACAATTCACAATAGCCATACTTATGAAACAGTCCTGATATGGTAATAGTAAAACAAAAAAGGTAAAGTTCTTCATTAAGACCTTGTGGTCTATAGGGCAGATGATGTAAAAGTAATCTGATTCTGTGGCCTACAGTTAACGAGGGTGTCATGTGGCCTACACAACGACCTTTAGTTTTCAACAACTAATGTCAGGTACCCATTATAGCTGGGTGGACTCAGAGGCACCCAAGGATCCCAAAATAAAAATCCCAGTCTTCACCAGAATTCGAACCCGGGACCCCAGGTTCAGAAGGCAAGCGCTTTACCGCTCAGCCGCCGCGCCTCCTGATATGGTAATAACGTGTGATCAAAACTTGCAACCTCTTCGAATACCGCTAACTCAGACCACTTCCTATGCGTCATTCTCAAAGCTAAAGTTCATCAAAAACTATCCCAGGAGCACAATGACGCAAGAAAAGCTTATCATGGATTTAATGTCAGTGAAGTCGCAAATACTAGAAAGTATCGATGTAGATGATGATATATATATATCTTTACTGCACAGAGTGCACAAGGTGAAGCGATATGAATTGGGATTTTTTACTTGTGCATTATTTTGCCAATAAACAACGGTATTATTTATTAAAAGAGTCTTAATGGTTTTTTTTTTTATTTCTTAAGTTTACTGCTATTTTTCAAATTTCCGGAACTCTACCGACATTTCTTTCCCTCAAGACAACTGTGAACTTAATGGTATGAGATCAGAGTAAAGCAATGCCTAAGTTTCAATCTAGTTTTATAGTTTTATTTTATTCTCAAATTTTAGAGAACGTTTTTTAGCGGACCCCGTAAGGGGAAAAAGCCGCTATTAGGTTTGTGCAAAATGTACGTCTGTCCGTCTGTCACACTCAGGGCGCCAAAACTAGAAGAGAAACGAAAAATTATTTTTCACCATTAAATGCGGCTTGAAAAGTTTAGGTGCAACGGCTACTTTTAGTTTTCTAAATGCAAACCGTTTAATTTAAAAAAAAATAATTATGCAAGCTATTTTTTTAATAACAAAACACCAATTCTGAAACAATTAAGTAAAAGTAAGGGAGGAAATGTTACTAGAAAAAAATGCTCATGACATGTAGATATCACGCACATTTTTAAAAATGAATTTCTGTCTGTCTTTCCGTCTGTCCGTCTGTCAGACTCAGAGCGCCAAAACTAGAAGAGATACGAGATACGAAAAATATTATTTCACCATTAAATGCGGCTTGAAAAATTTAGGTGCAACGGCTACTTTTAGTTTTCTAAAAGCAAACCGTTTAATTTATAAAATTAATTATGCAAGCGATTTTTTAAAAACAAAACACCAATTCTGAAACAATTACGTAAATGTAAGGGAGGAAATGCTACTAGAAAAAATGTTCGTGACATGCAGATATCACGCACATTTTTTTAAAATGAATTTCTGTCTGTCTGTCCGTCTGTCAGACTCAGAGCGCAAAAACTAGGAGAGGTACAAAAAATATTATTTCACCATCAAATGTGGCTTGAAAATTTTAAGTGCAACGGCTACTTTTATTTTTTTAAAAGCAAACCGTTTAATTTATAAAATTAATTATGCAAGCGATTTTTTAATAACAAAAAACACCAATTCTAAAACAATTACGTAAACGTAAGGGAGGAAATGTTACTATAAGAAATCCGCTCAATACATAGATATCACGCACATGTTTTAAAATGAACTTTTAACAGCGACTTTCGTTTACTAGCGTAAAGCCCGGAAATGACATGATTCTAAACTAATTTCTTAAATTAAAAAAAAAAAAATCAGATTAAAAAAAAATTTGTTTAGTGCCCCCATTAGAATGAAAGAAACATATTTTTGTGCGTTTTGTCTGTTGGTTGGTCTGTCCGTCACGGTTAGAAAAAAACACACTAAAGGTTTTTGAAAATATGATTTAACCTTTACTGTTCTTTCAGAAATATTGCGATAGTTTAAGGATAGGAGCATACAGGAATTGAGCCAGGGCCCAACGATAAATCCGAACTAAAGTCTAGTAGGAAACATCAAGATAAGGAAGGTTTATACCCTGCTCGCCATCCTCCGTCGTCCAGCGAGAAGTTAATTAATTTTAACTTAGAAGGAACATCCGAAACATCTTGCGAATAGGCGGATCTGACAGGGATTTGACTCCGACGAGGGTCGCCTCTGAGTTCTCTTTGTAATCTTGTTTAAAATGAACTTTTATCAGCGACTTTCGTGAACTAACGTAAAGCCCGGCCATGGCATGATTCTAAACTAATTTCCTAAACTTTTTTAAAAATCATATTTTTTTTCTTAATTTTGTTTACTGCCCCCATTAGAATGAAAGAAGCATTTTTCTGTGCGTTTTGTCTGTTGGTTGGTCTGTCCGTCACGGTTAGATAAAAAAAAAACACTAAAGGCTTTTGAAAATATGATTTAACCTTTACTGTTCCTTCATATATATTGCGATAGTTTAAGTATCTATAATAGATTTTTCCGAATGTTTATGTCTAGTTCTACATTGAAATGTTATAATAAACTAAAACTAATCTTCTATTTTTAAAGTTAATATTGCATTCATTCTTTTGATTTTCTTGGCTTTTTTTTTTATTTTACGTAAATTTTATCTAGATTACATCCAAATTATTAATAATAATAATTAATAAGATATATATTAAGAGTGCTAAATCATACGTTTAGTTTATGGAGATCTACATCTCTACAGATCAATGCTGAAAAATTATTTAAAATCACTCGTGTGACATATTGTATATATCAGGCTTTTAGTTTGTAACCAGTTTGTTATTAAGTAAAGAGCAATGCCTTGTCGTGCGGATAGCGTGCTGAACTGATTATCTCCACGCTCCCGGGTTATGTGTCTGTTTGTTTTACATGTTTCGAATGTTTGTTCAGTTTAAAGATAGTTTACTTCCTAATCCAAACCTTCCGCAGGAGAGGATGGGAGCATGCAGGAATTGAGCGAGGGACCAACGATAAGTCTGAACTACAGTCTAGTGCGCAAACATCAAGATAAGGCAGGCTTATACCCAGCTCGCCATCCTCCGTCGTCCAGCGAAAAGTTAATTATTTTCAACTTAGAAGGAACATCCGAAACATCTTGCGAATAGGCAGATCTGACAGGGATCCGACTCCAACGTGGGCCGCCTCTGAGTTTGTGTATCATACAAACTCTCATTGTAATCTTGTTTTGTATAAGTCTATTTTCAACTAATAATATTAATAATAATAAAGAAAATATAAAATATTTATTTGACTTTTATCCTTTGAGATCCTCATCATTTCACCAGTGACCAGTCCAGGGTCCAGTCTAAAGATGATGATGAAAGTCCACTTATTGGTAACTTTTTTTAGTTTAATTTTTAGTGTATAAACTGTAGAAATCAACACATGGGTTAGACTTGATTTATTTATAGATTTCATTTGATTGCCTCAATACTGTACATTGTGTTCTAAACATTGGATCAAGTTTATTTCCCTGTTCTCCAGGTGATCATGAAACTCATGAGTCAGAAGGTGGAGAAGCTGATCTACACAAATATCTTATTGGCTGTAAGAAGAATCCAGGTCATAGCCAGTCCATATCTGTTGATACTTTCACATTGAAACATTTACCTGAAGGTCTTCAAGGCAATGGTTTTTATGAATACATCAAAATTATATCTGACCAGACAGTTAGAGTAGATGTTAAAATGACCAGTCCACATAGACCAAAGTTTTATCCAAATACAACTCAACCATATCCATTTTATAACATGAGTGATCTACATCCATAATAGGGTAGTTCCGGATCTCTTCCCAGTCCCGTGGGTGTGTTGTTTACATAAATTACCTCATTGATTTCATTATAATTTTAAAATGAAAATAGTCTAGATCTAGACATCTTTGAGTAATAAAAACTTACAATAATTTACTAATTTTATGATTATTTAGTCGGTTTATTAGATTTAGGCTAACACTAAATCCAGATCTACATCTTATCATAGGAAGATATTGCCATTATTGCAATGCATAGGACCACAGTCACATGACTTTTTATAAAGTAGGTCAGAGATTCGGAGATACCTCCTTTTAGATCTATATATGTATGGATCTAATAAGCAATATTTTTATGTGTGTTGTTTTCAACAAATGTTTTAATTTTTTAATATTGATTTTTCTATAAAACTTGTTTTAAATGTAAAATCTAAGCCTATTAGAATTGTGTCTTATGCTAAAAAAGGGGTGTGTTGCGGGAGCACTGTTACCTCCCCCATTGTGAGCCAAGCATTACAACCTGTATTGGTGTCTACAGTGCAATATGCTGCTACTCGTCTATTAAAAAAGTATATGTCAAGTATTAAATGACTGTAATTCAATACACTTTATTAATGAAACCCAGTGACTTTTACAGAGGGGAAGGGTGAAACTGCAATTATAGCTGTCTATTTTTTTTTTTTACATTTTTTAAGGGATCGGGTGTAGCAGTTTTTTTTTTTGGACATTCCATTCTTTCAACGTACTTTTCAACTCAGTAAATTTTCCACTACACAAAGCTTTACTTTTTAGATCGATCAATTGCATGATTAGAGATCTAGTATAAATTATGATGGCTCAATGTGGATTGCATTACTATTTGTGTTGAGACTATTTCTTTATATAAATGCTACAATCGTATTAAATCTGTCAATAAATTCATCTTTATTTTTTAGAACTGTGTTGAAGTAACTCGTGTCAACAGTTGCACTTGTTTGATTGCAATATTGTATTACAAATAGAAAAGGAAGTAACAAACACATGAATCTTTCTACCAAAACATAGACTGGGTAGATCTATCTCTTTCCTTGCAGTTTTAGATTAAATTCAGTTAATTTCACTGTAATATACACCAGAAAGTAAAATTCGTGCACTTATTTGTCGTTCTTTAATTCAGGTTGATTAATAACTTTATTATTTAGGAATGTATTTATTCCAATCCAGCACCAAGCAAAACGTTTCAACGTCTTAGATTTGGAAAGCGATCGCATTTGAATTAGAAGAAGGAGCTCGTAATACTTAGTCTCCATTTCGTTAAAAATTCTTTAAACTGATGATGGTAAAGTGCTTTTGACATGATACTGTTAAAAATTAAAGCATGACCACAACTATTTTGGTAGGAAATCTTTGGACACAAAATGCTTCTTGGTGTAATATGCAGAAATACGTAAAATTTTCGTGGTTAATTTTGTTACGAAGAATCGTAGTTGTCCCTAATTTTTCCTGTCACACGTTTGGCTCTAACAGTTAATTTTGAAAAAAAAATTATATTGTTTCTATTGACTCCAAGCTATATGTGCACTCCATTGGCTGTATCATCTACTCTAGTTTGTCACGAAAGTTGTAGCAATCCTAGAAAGTACTTCTTTTGGACCTTTAGAAAGCATATATCTGACAAGACCAACTAGTGTCGTGTCTTTAATGTCACAACACTAATCTATAGCATTTCACAAGTAAGAAGAAAGATGAATATCTTCCACCTGCACACATGGGCGCCCGCAGGGGGGTGCAAGGGGGTGCACTTACACCCCCCTGGATTCTGAGTAGCCAAATTTTAGTCGTTTTTTCGCAGCACCAAATCAATAAACTTCTAAGTAACAGCCGAACATGTAGTGCTTCCACTGGTTAATGTAGAAGTAGATTAGCCTAGGTGTAAGGAATGGATGGCTAACCATGTACGTGCGTGCCTCTGAATTGTGAGAAGCCACATTGTAGCCAATTTTTAAAAAAATATATTTTATAATGAAATACATCATCCAGATGTGTTTTTTATTACGTAGATGTATATTTAGTCAGAATCAGAGGAATCGCAAGTGCACCTACATGCATCCGCCTACCCCTATGCATTATTGATTCAAGAGTTAAATAAATTAATGTTCAGAAAAAATTGTGCACATCATTTTCTAAGTCTAAACTAGAGGCCTATCATTGGACTATGATAAATTGTAGTAATTTAACAAGTAGTACTTCCACTGAAGTTTAGTTGTAATAATGCGCTTTATTGTTACTAGAATAGGCCAATCTGTAGTTCATGTCCAACTATGTAAGATTTACTATAGGCTTGGAATTCATTCTTTGCACTATAAAGGGTGTCTAAAGCATGTTAGTCGCTACAATTTGTCTTTATTTGCACATAGCTATCGTTATTATAAATGCCACAAGATGGACTTTCACAAGACATTTTGAATGTTGATTTAAAAGGAGGCAAGAGATCCGCTGGTCGTCCACTGCTAAACTATACTGATGTATGCAAACGTGACATAAAGCTATTCAAAATCTGCACTAACAGCTGGCAAAAAGTGGTACTGGATAGATCAACATAAAGAGCGAGCATTAAATGAAAGTCCTGGGTTGCAGATGGCATTCATAATAGTAGTAAAAAGAAGTGTGAAAGTATAAAGGATTAGCCTCTTTAGTCACACAAGAAGTTGCAAAGGGAATACTATTTAGTTCCGGTCTAATTAATCAATTTGTAAATTATTATCTTTCGATGTGATAAATGTTATATTTTCTATTAACAAAAGAGACTTGCGGAGTTCCGGTTGGTGTCCGCGCTCGAGATAATAGCAGGTTAAACATGTACACCAGTTTACAATAGAAGAGATACTAGAAAGTTCTTCACATGCAATCGTCTAAGTTAAAAAGTTGATTTAGTTCAACGGAGCACTGGCAGCTGCAAAGGACCAAAAAAAAAATACGAGCTGTAGCATCATGAATTATTTGAACCATTTATGCTTGAATCCTAAAAATGAAAAAAATTAGAGTGGAATCTATTTGGTACACTTAATTTCTCCTCCCACGTCCGAAATATTTTGTTTAGAACTTTGAATTATAATTCTGTTACAAAACAAAGTGAAAAACATACGATGAATATTGAGCTGCAGATGTCAGGAGAATGCGTTTCTGCTGTGAAAAAAATGCAAGAAAACGCTTTTGGCGTCGGGACTTCGCCCCAAACCTCATTGATGAATAAGCTTTAGACGTCAGGGGAATGCGTTTCTGTTTTTTTTTTTTTATTCTCATATATATATATATAGGGTTTACTGGGTGATAGAGTTAGGGTTTGGAAAAATATCACACACCCCCCTCCAAAGTTCTGGATACGCTATTGCTTGCACCCCCCTGCGAAAAATCCTGCGGGCGCCCATGCCTGCACATATGTAATTATAAGACATGGGGGAGGGTGTCGCTGAAAAGCGAGTACTACTGACCTGTGCATCATAAAATTAGAACGATTCTAATTTTTTTTAATCGATAAAATTAATAATATTTTAGCAGGTTGCCGATCCTTGCGCTATAACACATAATTTAATAAAAATGCTACAGTGTACAAACTGGACTACACAAAAGATAAAGAACATATGTTGAAGAAAGTAAGTATCTTTGATGACATGCGTTTACAAATTGCGGGACCTAAAATATTTTTAAATTAAACATCAATTTCCTCCAATTATTCAAAGAGTTAAAAATTCTACACTTTTGAAAGAAATGTGTATAATTTTTAGTTTTTATGTTAAATTATTCTCTTGTCATGCGTGACTGTTCATTTGGTTAGAATAGGTAAATAGCTAGTGTTACTGAGTTAAAAATATTAGAAAACAAATAACAAGTTCTAATGTAGATCAGTCATTCCCAAACTGTCTTCCGTTGAACCGTCATGTTCCGCGAGGCCTGAATAGATGTTTCACAAACTGCTGAGAAAATTAACCAATAGGCCACCACGTAAAATAATCTCTCTAAAAATATAAGCAAAGTGTTTTGTTAAATACTTAGAATGTGCAAAGTGTTCGTTTAGGAAAATGTTTAGGAATCAATGTTGTAGATTTTAAATTGTTTTAAATACTACAATAAGTTTTTACTCTGTCTTAGCATTGATTCACTAAGTATTATCAATAACTGCATTTAGCCTCAAGATAGCAGACATATTATAAATGAAAGATAAATATTTGTTTTAAAAACGCTGTATGAGCAAAAATGTGCATAATTATTTTAAAAACTTGAGGCGCGATGGCAGAGTGGTAAAGCGCCTGGCTTCCGAACCTGGAGTCCCGGAGCCGCAATGTAAAACAGACAACAAAAAACATAACATTAGGTGTTTGCATATATCTAAAGACAATAGATGCACATTTACAGCCTTTTTTCAAGAATTGTATAACTGGTACTATTAAAAGTTTGATATAACCACAGATACAAATAAAAATAGACTTGTATATACGTATCTCTAATAAACTCTTTCTGTGCGGAAAGCTACGAATTTTATCTCACGTAAACACACAATAAAAGATTTTTGCTATTTAAAAAGTTTACTTTCATTTACGCTTACTTCACAAATTAGACAAAATAATTGAGTTACTGCACTTAAAAGAACGAGTTTCTCGAAATTAAAAATATTATATTTTTTATGTTTATATTTTTATTCTAAAAATATTGTTATTTACAATTAGGACTCTGCTGGAGTTTAAGAATGGTTGCATGGCTTGGTTGTTGCTTCCATGGTTTAAGGTGTAGGCTTAATGGGCTCTAATCAAATGGTCATACTGAGATTTAAGGTGTGATATATTAAATTTGGATAACATATTTAACTTATGCGTAAATGCTACAAATATTTATTCGTCCTTTATGCTTCATCCTATCCTTAACTCATTAAACCTTTGTTAGTTATATGCAATCTTGTTATCCTATACTCTTAAGCGAGCAATTCTTGTATATATATTGCTATAACCCTATTGGCGGCGCAAAAGGGTTAACAGTGTGATCAGCTGATATTTTTAACACAGGCTAGCTAAACAGTTAGTGTGCTACATCGCAGGGCAAGGCATGAACTTTGCACGTGACCACTGTTATGGTCATCTGATCACAGGCCTGCGTGTACGAGAGACAGTGTGTAAAGCAAGGAGTTCAAGACAGGACACGGGGGAGACCAGGTCTGTTAGTCTCCTTATGAAGTCGGTCCTGGTCGAGTCCTGAAGTGAATGTACGTGTCCAGAAGAGATAGAGACAGTAGAGTTTAGTTTTGTGATGTACAGTGTAGCATTTGTAGCTGTTGATGTGCCAATTGTCTAGTATTGGCTGTTATCTTTTCCATTAGTAAAGTACCAGATTATTTGGAGCTCTTGTTGTCAGTTTCTTTGATGTGTTGTGTTATGTGTTTAGCAGTGTTTATGGAAGCCTGAGATGGGAATCCTGAGATTCGTAACACTGGTGTCAGAAGTGGGATTGGATTTCCTATGGCTTCTGTAAAACTGCTAGATGAACTGAATCTGAAAGAACTGAAACAAGAGCTGAAATGGCGAAGACTGAAGTGCTACGAAAGGAACATCGAAACTCTTAAAGAACGTCTCCGGAAAGCCCTGGTGGATGAAGAGGAAGATCCACACACGTACCTCTTTGAACTCGAACCCGATGTTGTAGAGCTGTTGAGCACCTTTATAGAATGGAGGTTGGCGGACTTGCAGAATGTGTTAAAGGGTGACTCGCAGAAAGACGTAGAAACAAGAGAAGAGACCAGTAGTTCAACCAATGATTTTGCTGTTGATGTACCTCATGTGAGTGCCTCCATCAGCCAGATAGAACAAGACAACGTTGTGTCTTACCCCAAGCCTATAGCTGGGGACATTCAAGACATCTGTCGATCTGCCAGTGCTGATGAGAGGAACGCAAATCTTGATGGCTGCACCCAGATGTTTGGCAAGAACGTTATCTGTCGAGCCCCTCAGAGAGAATGCCAACTCCAAGTAACCCATCGGCATGGTCTGTACCCAACAGACGTTTGTCCTGCTGCTGCTCATACCAGAGCGAGAAGTCCTGTTGGTGTTCTGAAGAATGCAACGAAACCTGATGCAGCAGTTGGTGGACTTCTGCAAGCAGAAAGTCATCGACACGGTGTGTACTCAACAGTCGATAGGTCTGCTGACGAGACTAGAAACCCTGATAGTGGTCAACGAGATGAACTCGAGCCTGCTGCTGAAGATGAGGGACCTTCGCAAGTGGAGTGTGGCCAACTTGCCCCACTAGCATGTCCTCTTGACAATGCTGAAGATGTGTGCCACTATTTCCCCTCATGTGGACCTGAAACCCATTCCAAAACCCCTTCTTGTGAAAGCCCCACGAAGCAACCCGTTGAGCCAACGATCATAGTGACCCCAGTCCTGATATCATTTTCCTCCCTATGTGTTAAGTGGCTCCCTTCAGTAGTGAATGGCAGAAGAAGGCGACGTTTGCTGGCGATGCGACAACGTCAGTGCAACGAGGTAAAGGTCAGCTGGAGCAGAAGGAGGGGAATAAGACATTCGCAGACGACTACACAAATGGCTCCAACGAGATGGCAATATAAGGCCATTGTCGCTCCAACCGATAGACCCCCACCTGCATCGACTAACCTCCATAGCCCACGCCGTGAGATAGATTTTGTCCGGGACGGACAAAAACTGAGAAGGAGGCAGTGCTATAACCCTATTGGCGGCGCAAAAGGGTTAACAGTGTAATCAGCTGATATTTTTAACACAGGCTAGCTAAACAGTTAGTGTGCTACATCGCAGGGCAAGGCATGAACTTTGCACGTGACCACTGTTATGGTCATCTGATCACAGGCCTGCGTGTACGAGAGACAGTGTGTAAAGCAAGGAGTTCAAGACAGGACACGGGGGAGACCAGGTCTGTTAGTCTCCTTATGAAGTCGGTCCTGGTCGAGTCCTGAAGTGAATGTACGTGTCCAGAAGAGATAGAGACAGTAGAGTTTAGTTTTGTGATGCACAGTGTAGCATTTGTAGCTGTTGATGTGCCAAGAGCTTATAAATATTCATCTAGAGACCTTGATTTTCATTTCACTGTCAATCTTATTGGTTTCAGTCATTTTCAAATAAATTCACTGCTTCTTGTAAATTTTAGTACAGATATTAAATTTCTAGATATGAGTCAGGAAGCTTGTTATTCGCAATGCAATTTTTTTTTAGTCTTTCTTGGGTATATTTCTGATATTTATGAAAATACGTATTTGCCCCTGAAAAGATGCCAGGTCTGAGAATACACATTTCCATTTTGGCATGTAGGCATCTCTGTATATACATATAACACATATACAAAGACATTATATACACATATAACACACATACACAAACATTATATACACATACGTTATACACAGCGCACGTAATGTTTATTTCTATCGTTGAGCCTAGACCAATCAGATTTGGTCAGGAGGAGCTCATTAACTTCTTCTAAACAATCATTTGAAATACTCTAGCCTAGACCAATAAGATTTGGTCAGGAGGAGCTCATTCACTTCTTCTAAACAATCATTTGAAATACTCTAGCCTAGAGCCCAAGCAGAACTGCGTAGAGTAAAACACAAAATGAAATGTAATAAAAAAAATACTATATTACTGTTTATATTTTTTTAAAGCGTACAATGTCAGTGTACAAAATAGGATAAGGGTTATAAACTTTCCCGTTAGACGTTTAGTGGTGTTATACTACAACTTTAAGATGCCATAGTAAGCTTTTGTATGACAAAGCGCGGACTTATAAAAGTACCTGATATTAGTAATTTAATGTTCTGGGCAGTATTTTTCACCAATGTTTTAAATGCATAATTTGCAGTGTAAGTGTTTAAATAGTATTGTAAATGTTGGCGTGATGCAAGGGCAGATCAGAGACTGTGACAAAGGAGGGGCGTAGGTTGTTAATTCGCACATATTAAATGATCGTTTTTAAACATTTACCATTATCGGACCTAACAACGTAGGTCTACACAAATATTTAAAAAAAAACAACATATAGTGATTTAATTAACTAAACAAACGTGAATATCTGCAATGTATATTCATTTTATAAAAGTAATAAAGTAATGGTTATTTGCTAATCTATATTTATTTGTAAAAAAATGTTTTTAGTTGAAAGAAACATTGCATTACTAAAAATTTGACAAACTTTTTTCTCCATTCCTCTTTGTCTTTTGCATTACTTAGAACCTCTTTCAAATCAAATGATCCATTCTCTGAAGGACATTTTCAGTAAAAGATTTTTGGAGTTTCTTACTTTAAAGAACTAATTAAGTCTTTCAAAAATTCGTTTGCGGTCATCGTAGCAAGTGCTTGGAAGTGACTGGAGCTTAATGAAATTCACACCCCAACATTCCTGTTTGACATATTTTGTTTATTGAAATAGTGGTATCATATTATCCAACTTCTAAAGGACATTTTAATTTGCATATTTTAGTTTTAAAAAAAGTGTATATGTTTGAGTTTATAAAGGGTTAAAATTCAAAATTTGCTAACATATTCAAAAACTTGTTGGTAAAGCAACGTTTCATTTTAACTGTTATTACGTCAAGATGTCAAGTTATCGCAAGCTGGACACTTCTATTCATCAGGACTAAAACCAAACAGTACAAAAAACTTGTTCGTTTATTATTCGGTCTTGACTGAATCAACGCTGCTCAATAAGTAGGAAACATAAACAGGATAAAGACGTCTGTGGTGGCAGGACAATACCTTTAAACATTAATCTGCATTTGCCTTTATTCGGACCTAACATTGTAGGCATACACAAATTGGATATAGACTATATTAATGTCGACGTTGGCTTACAAAATGTATCTACATCTCTGATGTATATTAATTTATTAAAAGTAATAAAGCAATAGTAAAGAAGGTTTATTTAGCAAAAAAAAATAAATATAAACTTGACATTAAAAGAAACATTGCATTACTAAATATTAATTGGCTATGTTAACAATGAAAATACTAAAAGAAAAATACTGTACTACAAAAACTTTTTTGCAATCATTATTGTATTCAGATTCTTTTACGTCTGTCAAAAAAATCGTGATAAAAAAGTGTATACTTGTAGCAGGCTCGGAATAAGTGAATACAGCTCTGGATTTACTACATGCGTCTACTAAGGGACTTAACGTACACAAACTTAAAGCAATATACATATAAATATTTTTCAGAAAGAAAGATTGATGACAAGCACAAGGACTCTATATCTTGTTTTGTTTACATCCTAAAATGATGCCAGAGCTACAACATTCTGAAGAATATCAGCACTGCAGATATGAGTTAATCGAAGACTTGTTTATGGCAGACGTGTTCATCGCAGACTTGTTCATGGTGATGAAAACCGATTCATCAGTAGTTATTGACAGTTTCGACAATGTTTGCATTTTTTGTTTAATCAACCGTCGGGACGCATGAGCCTCACTGCTAAACTTACCAGAGTGTACAGTGAATATGTTTTTTTTTTATTTCATGAAACAAGTATTTACTGTGAACTTAATATCGCATATGTATGGGTGACAGGGCGCACCATTTCTTTTCTTTAATATTTTTTTGCAATAAAAAAATGACTTTAAGCCATGAGTGGCGACTTGCACCCCCTGCAAAAACTCCTGCGGGCACCCATCCTTCTCCCCCTAAACCTATACTTTGTTTATAGTGATGGGAAAATGTAACTTAAAAGCTAAAAACTTTTAGTCTATTTTGTAGAAAATTATTCCGGTCTAAACTTTATGTCTTATTAATCCAATTGTCTATGTTTTACATTGTGGTTTGCTAGAAAGATTTTAAGATGTTTGAAAAGCTGAAAGTACAGGCTACTACATTCAGAAAGTCAAAATGACATATCTTCCTATCAATGAGTAGATATACAGGAAATGCAAAAATGAAATGATTCTCAACAAGAATGAAATGGTGACATTGGAAGCGCTAAACATTCAAAAGGAGAGTTACTTCCAAGTCAGCAGAAGTTCAACGATTGTTCTGTACACTGAGGTACAAAAAAAAAGATACATTCCTCGTTCCATATGCTAGGACACATTTGTACTAATGATCCTTCTTCCCTAGTTCTATTAGAGCATCGAATTGGTTGTCTAAACCAGCCTGGAAAACCAACGACTAGGCACAATTTAAGTCATTGGTCAACAAGCAAGACTAGATGCATGGAATAAAGTCTGTATTACAGAAGATAAACTAAGGTATTAACTATTACTACCCAAGAGTCGCTGATGTTGTCAAAATGCCTGAGCATTGTCTTGTACGTACTAGATATAAACCTAATGTAAACATTACAATCAATGTCATTTATAAAGTTTGGCTGCATAAGAACAAATCTTGGAACTATTTTTATTTATTTTAACATCTTTGTGGAAAATTGCCATATTCACGTTTTGAAAAAAAGGTTTAATGCATCGTGCTCTGAACAATACTTGATTATGTCGGATATTTATTTAATCGTGTATCAACCATGTTAATCATATACAAACCATGATAAGCGCAGACTCCGAAAAGGAAACTTATAACAGATAACCGCTGGACAATGCTTATGTCTGAGCTGGGTGTGGCAAAATATGTAGGTCACAGCTTGGGCTGCGTATTCAACAGAAATACTGCATTCCTCATTTATCTTTGGACTCTAAGACAAGTCTTATTATTATTATTATTATTATGTTATATTCTTACCAACTATAGAAAGTATATACTAACCATTTTAATTTTATACCAATGGTGTTAAATTTGTAACAACCATGTTAACTATGGACAACTATACTACATTCACACTTTTCATTTCAAAATACTGTTTTCCTTAATTGCGATTCAAAATGGTTTGCTATATTAACTTTACGTGCGTAATTGTAAAAACTGAACATATCTGAAATTCCATTTGTTATGTGTATTGTTTTAGAAAAAAGTAATTTGCACCGTAAATATAAAAATTGTAACTTGAGACATACACATAATAGTACAGACTAGACTAGGCTTTGAGGAGAAATAGCGAAATAGCAGCCAATGTAAACAAACTATTCTTGACGTTTTAATGAAAGGAGGCTTATTATAAACGTAGAGATTTAGCGTGCCGATATTCGACGTTATTATTCAACTTTTTGTTCGACATTCAGTACTCAATGTCGACTATCTTCTATTGTTAACCTTTTGTCTGTGCTATTGGATTTCGTTATTTGCGTGTTATCTCCCTTTGGTTTATCTGCATGAGACAAGCGCAGAAAAGCCTAACAATATATAAAATCAAAATATACAAACTATACACAAATCATGTTCAAAAACAATTTATAAAACAATGACAATGAAATTACTCAATAAAAATAACAAATATTGTGTCATCTGATTGCTCAATAAAACTGCTAATCAGAATTGCTAGAGCTATGAAACCTCACATCATTGCAGGTGACGTACTAATGCCAGCGACTATATGAATTGTTCTAGTAATGATTGCAGCCGAATTTGTAAGATCTATCAGTACTAGTTCAATCTCCGCATGTAATATCTCTCCACTATTCTCAATGTCTTGACAATCTGCTTGGCATCTGCTCTCCCAATTCGGTGTCATGTATTTCTTGAGGGTTCCAGTTAATGTCTTATCTTAAGATGTTGGCTCATAAAGCGTGTGTATCCTCTTTCTTATTTTTTATCATTCAGTTTGAAGAATCCGAATATGTTGCAGATGGATCAAAATTACTGGTTTCTCTTTTACAAACTTCTTAAAATGATTACTACAGTTCGTGATCTATTTGACAAAATGAGTTCATTTCTAAAAAAAAAAAAAGAACCATGTATAATAATAAGAAAACATCATTTTACTGTTGGGGGTCGTCGCATGATGGGCAAATGTCAAAAGGGGTGGTGGAACTAAAAAGTTGAGAACCGCTGAGTCAGTGGTTTGCATTCTAAGGGAGACAACTCATTTAAAAACAAAACGTTGCCAACCTCGTATATTTTAAAAGGTAGTGTAAACATTAATGATGTGAAATGTGTGAGGGGCAGAGGGAGGGATGGCGAGTAGATGAGACATGAATGTGTGAGGGGCAAAGGGAGGGATGGCGAGTAGATGAGACATGAATGTGTGAGGAGCAGAGGGAGGGATGGCGAGTAGATGAGACATGAATGTGTGAGGAGCAGAGGGAGGGATGGCGAGTAGATGAGACATGAATGTGTGAGGAGCAGAGGGAAGGATGGCGAGTGGATGAGACATGAATGTGTGAGAAGCAGAGGGAGGGATGGCGAGTGGATGAGACATGAATGTGTGAGGGACAAAGGGAGGGATGGCGAGTGGATGAGACATGAATGTGTGTCAAGAACCTCTTATTATCTTATTAGCTCTTGATGGTTATTCGTCTAGGATGATTCTCACTTATGCAATTTAACTGATAAAACACATATTAAAGATGACGATGAATTAAAAGACCACAATATTCAAATATGATCTCTGAACACAAATTTGCATTCTAAAAATTAATATTTAATTAACAGCTACAGTTTGATGTAATAAGACAGCACACTACATAAACAAAAGAAGCTATTATTAATATACTATTATAAAGTTTAACTCATGTGATATTAGAAATAACATTTAATAATCACATAGACATAGATACTTGGCTGTAGGTCACGACGAACTCTCTCTCTCTCTCGCTTGTCTCTCTCTCTCTAGTCTCTGCACGGAACCTGTAGCCCAACGTCACAGTCCGCTCAACACTAGAGTGATATTTACTTGCGTAGTAGGCAAATGTTACACCACATGTATAAGTACCGTCTCTATCTCTGACTATGGCTGCAACTCTCGACTAAGACTGCCTGTCAGTCTGTCACCAAGACTGTCACCAAGACTTGTCACCAAGGACTGACTACAGACTGTCACTCTAAATAAAGACATAATCGAAATATCACTAGCAACTAGCTAAAGCGCCATTCTATTACTTCATTAAACTTAACATCTAAAACTAGATAAATAACTAATAGAAACATTTTCTTACCCTGGTCCTATAGAACTACTTCCTACATGTTTCTCTGGCAAACAACTCGCACCTCCTGGAGCCAAAGATCGCGAGCCAACCTCGGCGACTTGCTCCCAGGGTCTGTATGGGTCGTTCACCAGAAAACGCCTGACATACGCCCCTGCTAACTACATGGCGCTGTCCCGGTCTATCCCGAACTTCTCTATATATAGGCTAAGTATCTAGCTTCCCGCCTAACTAACATTAATAATTGTCTGTCTGTCGAGACCCCCGTATCAGTCGCTCTACAAGACAAACATTGCCCTAACGTTTGTCTGGTCTCTGTCAAGTCTATCAGTGAGCTTGTTAATAGTTATAACACTCACACACACACACACATCCGTGACATCTTCCCCTTCTCCTTTGACTTTTGTTGCAATCTTTGCAACCAAAGTCACACTAATGCAACACTCTAAACTGCATCTACCTCCTAACAATTGGTGAACAAAGTCTAGACACATATTGAGACCTAAAAACAATGTGAAAAAAAAAAAAAAACACATGCAGCATTATCAAAGCCTAAGTCAAAATAAACACGTGAACAAAACCATCTCATTTTTCTGCACCACCTCTGTCACAAACTTCAAGTTTAAAAACATAAAATACTAAAGTCATAAATCTCTGCAAGTAGAGAAGAAAATGCATCAAAGTAAACATGCAATATTCCAAGAAAATCTCGAGTG
>JADKLZ010000130.1:1186868-1200394 GCA_021533235.1 Biomphalaria straminea | reverse complement strand
GGGTAGTTGGACCGTCTCTGGGAAAGACGCTCCGCACCCATTGAGTTCACTTTTAGAGAATTAGTTCCGACCAAATATCCAGGTTGTTATCCTATACTCTTAAGAGAGCAATTCTTGTATATATATATCTTCTATTTCGAAAACGGCTCTAACGATTTTCTTTAAAATTTCAACGTATCTAAATGTTCGTGAGAAACAAATTCTCCACTCATTGGCCACATCGGGAAAACTCGAGTTTGACCGTTATATCGGTTTCTAAAGTGTCTCATTATCGAAAAATGTATTTCGGTTTGAAGGTTTTATGAATGACATGGAAAATTTATGAATGAAAGTTTTCCATGACGTAAATGGGAAAAACGCTGCTTACGTCACTAGGCTTACCTTAGTAAAATGCAAACAAGAACGAGTTTTAAAGTATCAATGGACCTAATTAAACATTTGCGCACCATCTTATTGAAGATTGATTTATTATAGAACTATGGAAGGAAAGTAATGAAATTAAATGTACCGATGTATGATTAGTTATTGCGTTTTAAGTGCTTAATAAATTGTTTACACTTTAATTGCGTAGAGCGGTGTAGATTCCTCATTAATCTTCGGATTTGATGTCAAGCCTTATTATAATTATTATTTTGCTGGTAAAATTATGACCATGTGTTCATGCTTCAGTGTCTAATGTCTCGTACCAAAACAAAGGAGAGGGTGATTACACAGTTGCTCTACGCCTTACTTTCTCACACTGAACAAGATATCTAGCTAGCGGTCAACGAGTTTGTGTACGCTGCAGCCACTTTTGTTTTAACTATAAACCTCAGTAAAAAACTTCGGGTTAGGGTGTGGTGACGAAAGGCCTATGAGATATCTGAATGGAGGGATGTGTAAAAGCAGGCCATATCCCTGCATGGGCTGTAGCACCAGTAGCACCACTGGGATAGATGGATGGCAAAAGCCGGTATGCACTTCTTATAGTCTGACAGTCTGGCTGAGCAGGGCACATACCCCGTAAAATAATCTGAAGAGTTTCTTTAGTGTTCTGTTTGTTCTATATGTAATTGTACATGGCGATTAAATATCAAGTCTCTTAAGTCCTCCTACAGTCTAGACAGCGTAAAACTATCGTAGGCTTACTATTATTGGCTTGGAAGAAAGTCTTTGCAGTTTTACCCAATAACGTAGAAATTTGCGTAACTCGATGTTTCGTACTAAAGCCATAATTGAATATACTAATTTCAAAATTAAATGTCTGAACGTACCAATTTACATTTAGAACAAATAGAACATTTAAGAAACTTTTCAGATTAGTAGTCTTTATCTGATCGTTCATTTTCGTAATTATAAAAAAAATCCCAAAATGACTTCGGGTATATAACCTTTCTTATGAAATTATTAAACCGAGCAAGGCTCGGCCACCTGATATTATATATATTTATATATATATATATATATATATAAATAAATATAAATATACACAAAAATTGCTCGCTTGAGAGTATAGGATATATATGTTTTTATCGTAACTCCAATACAGTTAATGTACACTAAGTAATAATGTAAAGATACGAAGGAACATTATTATGTGATAAACTTTTAAACTAATAATCGTGTTATGTATTTAGGTACGAATAAAAAATACCGTCCTGAAGTTTCACTAGATTTATTGATTGTTTTGTCATGTACAAGAAATATGTGTTTAAAAATACGGTCCTGAAGTGTCTCAAATAAAAATCATTGAAAATATAGATATATTTCACGTTTTTCTTTTCAAAAATACTAATTACTAAGTTTCCGGAAAAATAAAAACGTCAACGTGTTGATTTTTTTTTTTTAAATACAAATCTCTAACCTGAAAACAATATTAAATGGAGAAAAAAGCTAAATTCAATTTATTTATCAAAAGATCATCTGTAACACGCATAAAGGACTTTAATTCATCAACGAACACAAACACACAGATGTTAACGAGTGAAACATCCGCATGAACTTTAAATTATTTCTCGCTATATTTTTCTGAAACGAATTTTTCCAAATTGAATAATTCTGCACATTTCGCTTCATTTTGCAAAGATCGTCGAAATTCTCGCGTAACTCGCTCTTTCTATGTCAGAAGAAGAAAATCTTCCCTCGTATATTACCGTTGAGCACATGAAACCTCTTTTGTAATAATTTGATGAAAAAAAAATAATTTGAACTAAATATTTTTTTTGCGACGTGACGAAGAGGGAGGAGGGGTGGTCTGAGAATTTGTGACATTTTGTGACAAGGGGGGAGGAGGGTCAAATAAGTTCATTATTTGCGTGACGTCATTTACGAACGTGCCTTTATGTTGACTATATTTAAAGTAAACATACGCTAAGCGTAGAAAGCATTCATTTGAGATATTTAATTTATATATTTCAATAATATGTCAAACTTTTGTATTGCAATTTAATTAATTTTGTTTATTTTTTAATACCTCCAATTTGACTGTGAAGTACAAATTTATTAACTCTACATTTGGCTATATAACAGAATCCAGTGTGCAAGCTGACCTCTTGTGATTCTTCGTAAACATGTAATGTGCTGCTAGTAATTACTAATAGGTTAATTTTTAGCGGCTCTTGTAATGGCAATTAGGTATGTGCAAAGTGTCCGTCTGTTCGTCTGTCATTGTGTCATTTTTCATTATTATACATTCGCGCGTAGCATTGGCGTCATTTTTATTGAGTAACACCCCAAATTGACAATTAAAAAAAAAAATTCATGAAATTTTGTGTTCGTTTTTAAAAGATTTTAATAATTTCCGGAGATTTGTAGGAAGTTTTTGTCAATTTGCAATTTTTCGAGATTTCCATGATCTCCTGGAAAATCAGGAGGCCGCTGAAATCTGTTATAAATTGTAAAATAGTTAAATTTAATAGTTTACACCAAGAATTAGCGCGGGTTCTAAAAATGTGCGGGGATTGCTGCGGTCGCATGTAATCCATCTGTATAATCTTTCTTTCATGCTTAAAAAAAAAGATTCCTACGCGTTATTTCAACTGGAACATTTCATCTGTTTTACATTAAAGAGACTTAAAAATTAGAAATAATGCGACCTATGCAAAATAGGTATCCGGAAAAAGAGTTTCTGTATAAGTCTAATCTTCAGTAATAACAAATATTGTATTATTACAATATTTATTACATGTCTAATAGTAAATGATTTAAAGTTGAAACTAATACAAAATGTAATCCGTTGGACAGATTATGTTAAGGTCATCTGTTTCTTTGGCCAACGGTTAGCGAGCAGTGTTTCACAGCACAACTACCAATCGACTTTACTTTCACCAACTATTGCCAGGTAGCCATTAGAGTTTGATGGATTAGAGGGCGCCCTAAAAACCCCAAAATTCTATATTCCAATTTTCATCAAGGTTTAAGTAGAATAAAAAGATTGAGAAATGATGTAATCTAGTCATTGCTTGGGTCGTAATTTTAATTCATTTCATTGATGCATTTGTTTATTTACATACCTTTTGTATGTGTGCGTGTTTCAATATGAGGTAGGGTAGCCATATATATTTTACTACGATTGCATTAATAATACTAATAAAAACCTAAATAATAGGTCGTCAAAATTTTTGAAGACTTTTATATGTTACATATCTATAAATGACAAACAAAGTGCACTGTCATCATTATTTATTTTCTTTATCAGAGTAACTGTTTGATAGTTTTCCACTTGATAATAAGAAATACATGAGGTAGGCACTTTATGATTGCAAAGTGAAACTCTTCTTTTTAAAAATCAATAAATATAAGTGTGTGATCTAAATAATAAAATAATAAAGTTATGCATATGTAAATCTTTCGTGTTTTAAATAATACTAGTCGACGGGCGGCATAGCATACGCCGCTATTTTTTAGGGCAGGCCTTAGGCACTACAACATATGCGACCACAGTGGGTCCCGCACTTTCATTGGACCCGTGCTAATTTTTTAGGTATATAAATGATTAAATCAAGTTACATGAAGTTAATTCCTTTTTCCAGTCTATATTTATTTATGTCTCTGCTATTTTGTGAATGAAAATAGTGCGGATTTGGATACACCATTTCCATTGACACCATGATGCGCCATTGGATCTTCCCATTTACTTGTTATTATAAGTGAATTCATGAATAAAAAATTCTACAACATATGCGACCACAGGTAAGGTAACAGGTAATGCGACCACATTGGGTCCCGAACTTTCTTTGGACCCGTATTAATTTTTAGGTGTATAAATTATGAAATTGAACCATTTTATAAAACATAACATATTTCCCGTGGCCTCTTGATTTACCAGGAGCCCCATGGAAATCTCCTGAAATGTTATTAAATGCTATGCCGCCGGTCGAAAAAGTCCTGGAAATTTCCGGACATTATTAAAATCGTTTTAAAGTTTTAAAAAAATATGCTATGCTATTTTGTGAATGAAAATAGTGCGGATTATGGATATTTTATTTCCCATTAACACCATGCTGCGCCATGGGATCTTCCCATTTGCTTGTTATAAGTAAAGCTAATGCGTGCATTCATGAATGAAAAATACTATGAATGGAGCTTTAAAAAAAATGGCTAATTGACCTTAATTTACGCGGTATTAAGAATATAGCTGCACTCATGTAACAATGCTTTAGAAAAACAAATTTGAATGTTAATTTGATTAAATGGACTATAATTAGTATGTTCATGTGCTAAAGCATAAACTATCTCTGCGAAGTTCTATAATCTTCTTAGAGTTGAATTCGAGTTTAGATCTAGATCGAGATCTAGGAATAGAGAGATGAGTTACCTTTCGTAATCATGTCTAATGAACGAATATGCGTAATTAAAGTACTTTCTAACGTGAAACCTGAGAGTATACTCTTCTCTGTGTATTGTTGTTCTAGTTTTAATAGTCTAACGACACAATAATCTGGAAATACTTTTAAAATTATGACAATAATCTGAGAAGAAGAGATAATTATATAAAAACCACTTTCATTCACAAAATAGTGCGGATTGGGATGCCGCGTGAGTGCGCCATGGGATCTTCCCTATTTACTTGTTGCTTGCATGTTGTTGTTGTTGTTGTTTGACCTCTTACTTTAAGGAATATATATAAAGATTCTTCTTCTATTTTTAGGAACGCTTGTTTCTTTATGTCGACACTTTGGAATATAGTATTTGTAAGATAAGTTCAGGAAATATCAAGAGACAATTTATCACATCTTCGAGTGGACAATTGCAATTTCTGTTTTTGACACAGTCTTTTACATTAAAACACGTGGTAGCCATTGCTACTGTGCTACATTTTGTCTTGACCATTACTGATAATGTCAATGTCTCGCATTTATACTTCACCTTTAGTATAATGTAGAATATACAAATGAAGAAATTGATATATCATTGCTTAGAGTAATATAAATTTTGAACGACTAAAGTTTCGCTTACAAAAGCATGGATTTTATTAATTTATAAGATGTTACCTATGTGTATTTTATTATCTCACTCTGTCGGTCTGTCTGTCTGGTACATTTTGTACACGAGAACTATTCTTGGATCAAGTTGAAACTTTACAAAGTTACTTGATGTACCTAACAAAACCTGAGTTAATAAAAAATGTGAGAGTAAAAAAATAGAATCTTATGGGAACAATTTTTTTTTTATCAATAAAAGAATATAAATGCTACTTATTGAGCGATGGGGCTGTATATGTTACGTTTATTTCTTTTTAATTAATGCTTATAGTCGATTAGAATACAGTATTCAGATTTATGATAAAGATTTTGTTAATCTTTCGCTTAGCTAGGCTTTGTTAAAAAAATATTTAATATTTTCCTTGCTTTAGTGAGTAATTTAATAAAATTATCATCCGCCTAAGGTTGTTTCTAATACACTTAAAATATGTACAATTTTAAAACATAGAAATCAAAGCAAGTAGTCTTAACTGATCTATCCTCTCCGGTTATGTTATCAGCACATCTAAATAAACGAATGAACTCAACACCAAACTACAAGTTCTCGTCATGTACGTGTTTACGCTGACATAAGCGATTTTCAAACTCTTTATTTAGATATGATGTAGTCAAAGTCAAAAAGACATGATGAGGTCCAGGTAACTTACAAAATTCCATTTAGACATGGTATAGTAAAGGTCACTTAGAACATTTCATTTAGACAAGATGTAGTTCCTAGATACGAGAAGTCTAGTTCCTAGATACGAGAAGTCTAGTTCCTAGATACAAGAAGTCTAGTTCCTAGATACGAGAAGTCTAGTTCCTAGATACAAGAAGTCTAGTTCCTAGATACGAGAAGTCTAGTTCCTAGATACAAGAAGTCTAGTTACTAGCTACGAGAAGTCTAGTTCCTAGATACGAGAAGTCTAGTTCCTAGATACGAGAAGTCTAGTTCCTAGATACAAGAATTCTAGTTCCTAGTTACAAGAAGTCTAGTTCCTACATACGAGATAAGTCTTTTTAAATCGATCAATTACACGTTTAGTGATCCTGTATCTATTACTAATGGGTCAATGTGGATTTCTTTACTATTTGTGTTGAGATGGTGAGCTAGGAATGGAATAATCGTTTTATAGTTTTAAACTGGTCAAAATCAAGCAATACCTCTTTTATTCTTTAAATGTGCTGAAGTATTTTTTGTCAAAAGATACACTAATTTTATCACGATATTGCTTTAGACATTCAAAATTAAGTAATTTACTACTCAGAATATCTTCTGAACGTTCGTCTCCCATACGGGATACGTGCCCTGCCCATCGTAGCTGTCGGACCATAATAAGTCCCTCTATACCAGTGTTCTTCAACGGGGGCGATATCACCCCCTTGGGGGCGTTTTCGAGATTTTTGGGGGCGCTGGGAGCCAAAGGGGCGGTATGGGGGCGCTGGGCACAAAAAGGGGCGGTAAGGGGGCGCTGAGTATAAAGGGGGAAAGAAGAAACTAAAGGTGCACTGAAACAAAACAAATAAAACAATTCTTGAAAATTAAAGCTAGCAAACTAAATATGCACAAAGTATAGGCCTAATTAGCTTGCTTCTGATTTAACTTTAGAATCTAAGTTTGGGAATCCTTTTTTCTATTTTAAAATTCTTACTCTTCTGCTGAAATGGAAGGGTATCTAGTTTACTTAGATCTTGAGCGCATAAACGTTCATGATTTGTTAAACAAAGTGGATAATACGTCTTTTAGATTAAAGTATCTTATAACAACATATGTTAATATTTGATATGTAAATGTTTATTAAGAAAAATGTTAAGGCTAACATTCAAATAGAATAATTTAATCTTTTTTTCAACAAAAACATTGACAGAGAGTTATGAAATGGAATATTGCAAAGAGTTTTAGTGAATTGCCACTAGATAAAAAAATAAACAAATAATGAAAAAGATGTTAGATGTTAGGCTCTTAGATTGTTGTCAGAGGCGGCCTTACCGGTGCGTGGGGCCATAGGCGAATGTCAAATGCGGGGCCCTGCGCTGGAAGGGTAGACTAGATATTTTGGATATATCGTAACATGTCAAGCTAACAGGATCGTCCGCCACTCACACTGAAGTCCTTTTTAAATACTAAACATACCACCTTACGTAAGTACTGTACTATTGACCTTTAAACTACATAAACTGGAAATTTTCTCCAGCTTAACTTCTGAATCTAATAACTCCACAAAATGCTATGTAAACGGCATCTTTGTGGCTAACATCAATCGTGCAATCAAGGATGATGGGAAAATAAACCATCAGGTCCATAATCTCGTTTTGAATACTATATCTGAGGTACTGGACATGAGCCTCGGCGTTTTAATTCGACGAAGTTCTTATATGGTTAGGTCAATTTTGTCAAGCATCTCAACCAAGCCTCAAAATTGGTTGTTGTTTGGAACATAAAGATTCTCTGTTTTTTATTGTTTTTGTTTTTTTTTGTCATTTTCTTATGCCTAGGTGAACTGTTCAATAGTGATAGCCGCTTCGAATGTACAGGTCATAAGATGATGTCTTAATCGAAACTGAACAGTATTTCGAAAACAAAAATGTCATGTTAAGACCTTAAAAAGTAATAGGCATCATAAAAATGCCCAGTAATATTGAGCAACATGTTGTAGTTTATGAGATCTATGAGAACTTTTCTGGTTTTCGACCACCTGCGGACAATGGTTATGCTTGCCCTGAGTGTGGCACAATATGTAGGTCACAGTTAGGGCTGTGCAGCCATGGGAAATATTGCATTCATTACTGATCTTCAGACTCGAAGATAAGTCTTATATAAATCTATTTAAAGAGTTTTACAATCTCACGTAACTTGTTTGTTAAAAAATGAATTACTGCCTAAAGACACCGACATCTGCAATTCACATAACAATGCGCTATGAAGAAATCACGATTCGCTTCTAGGATGTAAATAAATAAATTAAAAAAAATTAAATATAAATAACAATTATTAAACATCTGTTACAGATGTTTAAATTGAGTTGCAGGTGTGCCTCAAAACTCAAACTCAAAAATAGGTTTACAAAATTATGTCTTCAGTAAAAAGAATGCTAACATAGGAGGCACAACAGAGATGTTGCTGCATTTGAATGTTTCAGTAAAATCCCAAAACTTTGGTCGAAAATGGAGTTATGTTTTAGCTTTTCCATCAACATACATGGTTAACCTAGATTTAGTGCATAACAAACTTAATGAATAAACAAAGAAATAAGCTGGATATAGCCACTAGATGAGACCTTCACCTTGCTTTGACTAATTTAAAGCTTGAAATTTCTGATATTGTCAAACTGCAGGAGGCACGGGGTTCCCATTAGTTTAATTTCACTTTGTAGTAAGTTCAGCAATAATAATGTTTAATTAAAAATATAAACACATTTACAATTAAACCGAAAAATAGTAGGCCCTAATATTCAACAATTTAAAAGGAGACTATTCTTAGGTTTTGAAAGAAAGTCATGACAATGACATTAATTTTTGTGTGCAATTACTGCAAATTATTTGACATAATTTTGTTATAATGATAATATTGGCGATGCCTTCGATTCCGAAGATTAAGACTAAGTGCAGTGTTTCACATAACTACGCAAACCTAGTTGCGACTTGCATAATATTTCGAATTTCGTCTGCTAGCGGTCAATTTAAGTTTTCTTTCCATCTTTTGCACCTGTCTTCAATAATGACGTTTCTTTGAGTCTCAAATGTTTGTCCCGCAGCTTTTGTGACAACTCTCCAGCTGCCTCTTTCAGAGGACATCTGCTGCTAGGGAAGGCTGTTAGGTACCTTCCTCTATGCCAGTGAGGGTGAAATGGCGCCTGAGTGGATCTTTATAGCGCTAACGAGGTGGGCACCTCTGTAACTACTCCTACTCTAAGCATGCCAAAGAAGATCGCCTTTGGCATGCGGTCGTCTCCCGTCCAGGATAAGTGTTATTGATTGCATAAAAATTAATAAATTGATGATATTTTGTTCATATTTGCCTTCTCACGATTCACGTGTTTTTCTTAGAGGGGGGCGCTGGCGGAATTTTTTATTGAAAAAAATACGAAAAGGGGGCGGTAGGCCCAAAAAGGTTGAAGACCACTGCTCTATACTGTCCTTACCGGCGTACACAAGGACATCGCTGCCAAAGCAGTCTTTTATAGTGACGTAACAGAGGCACCCCACCGAAACGCTTCAAAGACTAGCTTACGTGTCAACGTTCCTTAGCTGACATAGAAGAGAGCTCATGTCTGCATGCGGCGACGGAACGAGACAGCTGGAGGTCACTCACGAAGGCCGTGGGATACACATTTGAGACCAAAAGAAAATTTGCTGCAGAGGACAAACGCGGACGATGAATAGAAAATCTACATTAACCACCTGCGTAAAATGGTTTTGCTTGCCCTAGATGTGGCAAAATATGTAGGTCACAGCTGGGGCTGCACATCCACGGGAAATACTGTATTCCTCACTAATCTTCAGACTCGAACACAAGCCTTTTTTATTTATATTCTGCAAAAAGGAATTAATATTTCTTCAAAATAAATCATTTGCTCTACCAAAACGTAGGCTGGGTTTTCCTTTCCTTGCAGTTTTAGATCAGCTCATTTAATTTTTCTGTTATATCGATCATTATGTAAACTTATTGCAAATATTTGTCGTTCTCTAATTCAATGTGATAATTGCCTTTTTTCATTTAGAAACGTTTATTTTAATCAAGCACGAAGCAAAACCTTTCATCGTCTTAAATTTGGAAAGTCATAGCCTTTTGGGGAAAGAAGAGGTCGGAATACTGTTTCTATTTTGTGTAAGTGGTAGAGTGCTTTTGACAAGATGCTGTTAATAATCTTGATTAACGAGTTTATGTTTTCACGTTTTCAGGTCGGAATCGTTTTTGATGTATTATTCAGTGAAATGTAAGAATTTCATGGTTTATTTTGCTTCGACAAATCTTTGTTGCCTTTTATTTTTTCATGTCATACTTCTGTCTCTATCAATTGCTATTCAAATGAATTTATTTAAACCGATCTTATTGTCTTCGATGCATTTTTTGCATAGCATTCTCTCTATCGTTCTCTCTAGTTTGTCATGAGAGCGGTAGAAATCATGAGAAGACATATATCTGACAAAATGGGCGACCTGTGCCGTGTCTTTATATCGCAAGACCTGCTATAGCAAGTGATAAGACAGAAGAAAGTTGAATATCTTCCACATGCAAATATGTTACATTTAACGATAGTTTAGCTATTCTAGAGTGTACTGTTTTAGCGGATAGTGGCAAATGTTTGATTTTTTTTCAAGACTTCTTGTTGTTTTTTTTTAATCACAAGAAAGTTCTTCAGATAGATACACGTTTATTAATATCGAGTGGAAGTTTGTTTGCCACAATCATCACTGACGACAAATTTTGATCAGATAATTTCAAACGGTGGGATGATTTGTAGCTTTTATTATAGAAAAGAGCTGCTCGCAGAGATCACTGTCTGCTTAAATAGATATAATTCTGGCTGCAAATTTCCGCAATTCCGTAAATAACTAAATTTTGACGCAACCAATTCTATATATTTCACTTTCAACAAAGAATTTAACTGCTATTTTATCAGCTCTAGTTGCACATTACTAGCAGCATTTTCAGAACAGTTTATGTCTGAATAGTCAAATTTATTCCGAGTGAGGACATTTTGAGTTGACGTCAGAATAGTCAAATTTATTCTTAGTGAGGACATTTTGAGTTGACGTCAGAATGGTCAAATTTATTCTGAGTGAGGACATTTTTAGTTGACGTCAGAATGGCCAATTTTATTCTAAGCGAGGACATCTTATGTTGACGCCTTTGAACTCTACAAGATGCCTTTGAGTAACGTTAAGATGACCTTAGAAAGATGACACCAATCACACAACTTTGAAGTACTTGCTCTACTGCGTCGAATAGTCAGTTACGCTCCAGTATCGGCAACCTAAATCTTTTGTTAAATGTGAATCCTCTTTGTTTTTGTGTGTGGACGCCTTTATTCTTTGTAAAAGGTAAGTACGTTCATTCAACTTAAACTGATCTATGTTTATAACATTATTCCTATTATATGAAACGAATGCAATATGGCAGCCGTTCAGGAAATCGGCATTTCAAAATTTTACAAAAGTTTTGGTGGTTTGCTTAAAGGGTAAGGAAATTAAAACTGTAGATGATTTATATATTCTATTAAGAAACTGTTATACAGGTTTCTAAAATCACTAAACTACGTTTATTAAATACAGTTAATGAATATGCATCCGCAATAAGAATGTCACGTTCCTTAGTCGAATTAAATATTTTTTTTTTACAATTTTAATGAGTGCAGGATACATTTATATAATTCTATCAGGTTTTTCTACTACTGTCATTTGATACTATTTAAAATTCTTCATGTCTAATTAAAATATCGACGAAGGTGAGCGAATGCGTCATACAGTGGCTTACCTACCACAAGCTCTAGAAATGTCCAAGGTCAGAAGATTCGTCTGTCACTGTTCACTGATACAAAGTTCCTTCTTCAGACCTATGGGGCACATGATGTGAAGACAATCAGTTTCAATGATCGACTATTTAACGACGGATCATATTGTCAATACAACGACCAACTGTCTTTATTTTCCAGAACAAATGGCAGGTGGACACAGGGGGATATTCGAATGTCCAGTTTTAACTAAGATTGGAACCCGCTACCACTAGGTTTGCAAGCCAATCGTCAATAGTTCGCCACTACGCCGATCATGCAAGAGGCTGATTAAATTTTACATGTTATCAGAGGAAGTATCACATAGTCAAATGAAATGTTACCAGGCCATAAGGAGGAAAGAATCAAAGAGTAACATTCTTCAAGTTTATTGTCGCCCCTGTTGAGGTGTACTATGTTGCTGAGCCACAAGACACTAGTAGTGACTAGTAAGAAAGTCCCTTGCCAAAGTTAGACACAGATGAAAAAAAGAAACCTTAAATAGACCCCTCGTGGACAAAGGCTTTATCAGCATTAAATGTGACAAATTATGTAGGTTGCAACTAGGTTTGCGTTGTCTGTGAAATACTGCAGTCATCATTAATCTTCGGGAATGAGTACGGGACGAGATTGAGAGTGGTCATAATAGCGTAGTCCGCATGTAATACAATCGCCTCCCAAACGACTTCTGTACGGGGAGTTATGTGCAGGAAGGCGCCCCGAGGGAGGTCAATATAAGCGCTATGAAGACATTCTCAAGAGCTCCTTCAAGGAATGCGATATCGAAGCACTGGCTCTCGATCGTTCCTCATGGCGTGAAGCTGTGAGTCTCTGAGTCTCAAAACGTGAAACAAGAAGAATAGCCAGGGTGAAATAGCGCCAAAATTCACAAAAAGCCGAGAAAAGAAGCCTACCTGCAACTGACAAAACTCAGCTATGCTTTTTAAAGCGAGGATTGGACTTCACAGTCATCTTCGTCTCCACCGTGAATGAGAAATGAATACGTCATCGTCAAACTTTCTGAAAGCTGATTGGCTAAGATAACTGTAGAAGCTAAGCCACAGTACCAAACAAAGAGTTCTTTTCACACATCCTAGTCTCTTTATTCTGTCAGACTAAACTAACAATGCATTTACTGTAACATGACATAACAGTACTGTATGACTCTTTATTTACGAAATAAATTATTTCGATTTGTTACCTCCGACTATTGTCTTTTTTTTAAATACAAAGTGAACTGTTATAAAGTGAAAGTCGATTAGAATGTTGTGGTTAAAGATTACGTGATAATTATTATTACATAGATATAGATGTGAGGAAATATTTAGCCACAAATCCTAGTTTATAAAAAGTGGTCCGATTTTGGAAGCCGAGAGCTTTACAGCTAGGACACCGCACATTTTTTAGCGAAACAATTTGCTTTATTTTTAAGAGATATAAATTCTGGTGGTGGCCTACAAGTTAATTGTTCTAGTAAATTGAGAGAACACCTATTCAGGCATCAAGGAACACTAGGGTTGCAAGGAAAACAGTTTGAGAAACAATGGTCTAAATAATATAGATATACAGATCTTAGTTTGAGAAGCACTGG
>JADKLZ010000130.1:1174373-1186858 GCA_021533235.1 Biomphalaria straminea | reverse complement strand
AAGCACTGATTTAAATAATATAGATATACAGATCTTAGTTTGAGAAGTACTGGTCTAAATAATATAGATATACAGATCTTAGTTTGAGAAGCACTGATCTAAATAATAAAGATATACAGATCTTAGTTTGAGAAGCACTGATCTAAATAATAAAGATATACAGATCTTAAAGAGAGAGAAAGATGTTTAAATTGAATCAATAGTATTCCTTGACATGTTGTAATGACACGACGCGTAGACGTTTTGGGTTAATCGGGTTTTCATAGGATGACGTGACGGAGGAATTAAAAAGTAGGACTAAAGAATACGAAAGTGTAGAAACGGACAAGACGCCTAGAACTAGCAGGACGACATTTTGACTGTGCCCTTTTTGAGTTATTAAATTGTTGAAGTTTTCAAATAGTGTTTTCAAGTCTATTTATATAATATCTGTATGTGAGTACAAGAACTCGCATGATTTATCAAAATCAACACAACTGAACTATCTACAAACACACACAATGTCCCATTTCACTTTTGGCTTGTATTATTTCTTCTCTTGTTCTGTGTGTGTCATCCATTAGGTGGAAGTTTTTTTTTATATTGACTCCTCTCCGCGTGGACTTTGAAAAAATTTAACTGACACATAGCTTTCTCTTAATGCAGGTATGTCAAACTGGGCGTTCGGGGGCCGCATGCGGCCCGCGACTACCTTGCATGCGGCCCGCTTGGCCACCTAAAAAATTATAAAAATAATGTTAAATCATTACACTGGAAAACAAGAGATGACAGGCTACTTGAATTGAAAAATAGTATTTCTTAAACTAAACAACGAGGGTGAGTCTGAAGTGAAAACAAGCTACATTTAATCAAACTTCCTTGCAAAACATTGCAAATCATTTAATAAATGTGATTTTATGAAGGCGTGTATCGTTAGAGCCGAAGTAATTTGTCCAGAAAAGTTGAAAGGATTCAAAGAAATAACGTTAACTAGTGACACTGCGGTTGGTAGATAGAATAAATGACATGTAAGTCAGGTTGCGTGAACAATTAAAGAACGAAAGAGCTGATTTCGAATTATTTTGGAGTCAACTGATGTAGCACACTTGGATATATTCATAAGGGCCTTTGACAGGAATTTTGACATACACACGAAACTACTTGAGCCCTGATCTATGAATAAAACACAACAAGCGAGGATGTTTTTAAGAAATGACAGGAGCAAATAATGCAGTACAATTTATCTTTGGTAAAGCTAGCTAGTCTAACAAGGTATGGCGCATAACCATGAAATGAAATGGTTTTGATGCAAAGTTGCATGCACAAATAAGAGGGACTGATGCTAATTTTAAATTTGTTCATTTTCACTGCATCATTCACCAAGAAACATTCTGGGCACAGCAATTACTGTTTGAACATGTCATAAGACCGATTTTAGTCACTTCTCAATTGTATTCGTGCCCGTGGTTTAATGCTCGCCAATGTTTCTGGATGACATTGGACATGAATTCGATTGTTTTCCCTACAACACAGAAGTCCCGTCATTAAGTATTATAGAGATTTTTTGCTCTACGTGAGGAAATTTTATTTTTTCTAATCATGAAAGGTGAGCCTGTTTAACATTTCCAAACTGACGAATGGGTTCGGGATTTGGCATTTGCAGTTGATCTCACTGGTCACCTGTAAGACTTGAATTTGAAACTAAACTTCAAAGTAAAGACGAAATTGTCACAACTGCGTGTAATCATGTGAAATGCTTTCAAGCAAAATTAGGAATGTGGACTGCGACATTTGGTGAATGTCTTACACCTGAAATCGTAATTAGATGTTTTAATGACCGTTTTCGTGACATCGTTTCATAAGAGCAAGAATTTTGTGGTTTGCATCTCCATTCTCATTTGATTCTGAAAATGTTGCTGGAAATGTGCAACTAGAGCTGATAGAATAGCATTAAGATTCTTAGTTTAAATCGAGTATATTGAATTTGCAGCCAGAATTATAGCTATGTTTGCATGCACTGGTCTCTGTGAGCAGTTCTTTCCCATAATAAAAGCAAAAAAAAAAACACCTCACCGTTCGAGATTATGTGATCAAAATTTGTCATCTGCGATGAAAGAATCAGTGGCAAATAAACTTCAACCTGACATTAATAAAATGGTATCTCAGAAAAGATGTCAAGCATCAGGACAAAGAAAATAGTGTGTAATCATAGTAATTTTTAATTAGACAATAACAATAATAATAAGGCTTGTCTTCGAGTCCGAAGATCAGTGAGGAATACAGTATTTCCCGTGGCTGTGCAGCCCCAGCTGTGACACTACATATTTTGCCACATCCAGGGCAAGCAAACCATAGTCCGCAAGTGGAGACAATAATATTATATTAGCTAAGGGACAGATATTTCATTAGTTAATGTATACTATTGTATTATTTCTAATTTACATAAAACTAGTAGGCTGTTTTGCAACTGATTTTTTGGCTGCGGCCCCTCAGGTCATAGTAAGTTGTCAATGCGGCCCATACACCTTAATGAGTTTGACATGCCTGTCTTAATGGAAGATGGGTGCTAACTTAAGAGAATACAGTGACCTTTTGAAATAAAGGCATTCAAATATTACAAATTTGATTCTGATGTTCTTACGTAGGATGAAAATATTTGAAATTGTTCAATAATTATGTGTATCTTTAAGGTAACTCGGCAATAGGTTATTGCAATTAGTTATTAAAAGAAAATAGACAACAAACATAAATGATAAAAAATGAAACTTTTTATTTTAAACTTTATATATTTTATAATGTTAAACATTGATATATAAATTTGTTTAAATGTAAGCAGCTTTTTATTTTAAATTGAATTATTTTAGTTTTAAATTACCTTCCATTCATACATCTTCTACATTAGTGCAATTAATTAAAGAGTTTAAGTCATTGATCAACAATCATGACGAGATTGACCTGATGATAAGCGTAAGATGTATAATGAGTTAAACTCTGCCAAATTATTGGTTTCCCTGGCTGACTCAGGCAATCTATTTCATGCTCTTATAGCATTTTTCGGGTGTGAACAATCAATTAATTAGCTTACAGTTTTAATTTTTCAACAAAAGAAAAAAAAAATTGGGAGGGGTAGTTTTTTTTTTTATTTCTATGGGGGGTGACACCCGAAGCTTACCGCACCGGCTAAAACCGACCCCAGTGACGCTATTGAGACAATATAAAAGAAGATTTGGGCATCATGACACTAGCAGGTTCGTCAATAAGATTCAACCAATATTGATTGAATTTTAGTTTCTCTTGTTCTGTTTGTGTGTCGGACCAAAGGCTTGGAACTCTCATCTAGAGGATCTCAGACAGACACAAATGCTTCACTAAATTTAAGAAGAACATTTCGACCTTACCGTTCAAAGCTTTTGGTAGATTCGTTTGTTTTGTTTTTAGCTCTCGTGTTTATATTGTTAATGTTATCACAACGTCTTGAGCCTACATTATGTCTGATAACAACTCTGTACAAATTAAATTATGTATCATCGACTTAGGAACATTCTGCGCTGATTTTTCATCGATATCAGTATTGGAATATTTTCTGGCCCGGAGGCTGATACAAGTTAGACACTTGTATATTAGTAAATTTGTTTCACTACAACTGGTTCAGAAATACAAATGAGACATAAATGAAATAATGCCCCCTCCTTTTTGACTGATGCCCCCAACACCTACACAGTATCAGAAATGATTCACACAAAGAGATAAAGCTGAGCGTAGAGACATTGCTCATCGGCCTTTCATTTCTAAGGCATACAAAGATTCGAAATTATGTGATATTCGTATGTGATCAGTAAGATATATGTCAATATTTTTTTTTTTTTATTTAACTTTAATATAGTTTTTTTTTTTAAAGGTTAAAAAAAACAATAATCTAAAGGACATTTTTTTTTTAAATCTTATATTTAAATAACAAAATGGTTGTGAAATTTAAAAAAAAAAATGAAAACTTGTAAATGTAAATAAACTTTTTTATGGTAAATGACTAAAGAGTGTTTAAAGTAGATTCACCACCTCGATTTGATGAGTACCAAAGTGAAGTAGATTCACCACCTCGATCTGATGAGTACCAAAGTAAAGTAGATTCACCACCTCGATCTGATGAGTACCAAAGTAAAGTAGATTCACCACCTCGATCTGATGAGTACCAGAGTAAAGTAGATTCACCACCTCGATCTGATGAGTACCAAAGTAAAGTAGATTCACCACCTCAATCTGATGAGTACCAGAGTAAAGTAGATTCACATGATGTGAATGGGAAATAATATATCCAAAATCCGCACTATTTTCATTCACAAAATAGCATAGCATTTTTTTTACTTTAAAACAATTTTAATAATGTCCGGAAATTTCCAGGACTTTTTCGACCGGCGGCATAGCATTTAATAACATTTCACGAGATTTCCAAGGGGCTCCTGGTAAATCAAGAGGCCGCGGGAAATCTGTTATGTTTTATAAAATGGTTCAATTTCATAATTTATACACCTAAAAATTAGCACGGGTCCAAAGAAAGTTCGGGAGCCACTGTGGTCGCATATGTTTTAGTATTTTGTATTCATGAATTCACTTATATAACAAGTTCTCACAGATGCCATTATAGATTTATTTGTATTTAAAAGCTTTTGTGTAAATAGAAATAGAAATCCCTAACTGAGCCTCAGGAATTACCCAAAATGTCTAGTCCCTTGACAGAGCCTCAAGTTTAACTCAATGACGTAACGATGATGTCGCAAGTCTATTGGTTGATTTGAAAATAAATAAAGATTTTTTAAAAGAGTTAGGTCAGCTGATATAAGACGCGCCAGATTGAGTCTGGAGTTAGCTTTCTAAACGATAGGTTGTGTCTCTAGTGTGTTCTGAAATAATATTGAAGAAAGAGCCTTAGTATTGTATTTTCAATTTTTAATATGTACCTTGTACATAAGCTGTACTTAAGTTATATTTGAATTAAAGTTTCTAGTGTTTTATTTCTATGAGGAAGTTATTCATTTGATTCCTAGATTGTCTGTGTTCATAATTGTATTTAATTCAAGATAGTCCCCGGCAGTACAAGTCTACTCTTCTATTCGGACAGCAACTTCTTATTACACTTCAAGATAAAGTTGGCGAAGTCTTCATTGTCATTCATCATCAATATTCAAGAATTGATAGAAAAGAGATATTGTTACACAAGTAAATGGGAAGATCCCATGGTGTTAATGGAAATGGTGTATCCAAATCCGCACTATTCAGAAAATAGCATAGACATAAAAAATATAGACTGGAAAAGGGAATTAACGCCATGTAGCTTGATTTAATAATTTATACACCTAAAAAATTAGCACGGGTCCAATGAAAGTGCGGGACCCACTGCGGTCGCATATGTTGCAGTGCCTAAGGCCTGCCCTGGAAAATAGCGGCGTATGCTATGCCGCCGGTCGACTAGTATACAATAATAAATAAGATTCTTAAGCCATTTAATTCACACTTACGATGAAAGGTCAACAACTATTATAATAGTATCCAGACTCCAGATCTCGATTACAATTTTAATACTAGTAAAGACCTAATGATTAGGTCGTAAAAATATTCAACAAACTTATATTACTAAATTATGGAACAAAGGAAGTTTTTTTTTTTATCATTATTTATTTTCTTTATCGATTAACTATATGATGGTTTTCCACTCGATAATAAGAAATACATGTGGTACGCAATTTTTGATTGCCTAGTGATACTCTTCAGTTTACAAATTAGTAGATATAAGTGTGTGTTCTAGATAATAAAATAATAAAGTTATGCATTTTATGTAAATCTTTCCTGTTTTCAATAATAATCTTTATCTATTTTTAGGAACGCTTGTTTCTTTAAGACGACAATTTGAAATGTAATTGTACGTTCAGCTCAGCAAATATCAAGCGACACTTGGTCACATCTTCGAGTGGACGTTTGCAAATGCAATTTCTCTGTTTTTTTTTTACATTAAACACTTGGTAGCCATTGCTACTCAGTGTGACGTTACTTTCTCTCTGTCACACGCCGAGGATTGTTAATAATATTGACTTGATAACTCAAATTCAATGAAGAAAGAAACTCTGTGTTTTCTACAACAACAACTTTAATACACCTTCTACTTTCCTGAACAAACACTTTTGCAATCTCTACTTTAATATAAATAAAACTTCACTTATATAAAACAACTTCTTAATAAAAGACTTCTACTACTAGAGAAGATTAAACAACAGACCATCGCTGCATTAAACTACTACTATGCAAGGACCCCGACTAACTCCTTTTCCCTTTATTTATACTTTTTCAAATCGTATCTTCCAGAATCATAGAATGTTCTCTGAAAACTATTTTAGTAACTTTGATCTTCTGGAAGATGACGTGTGTATTTTTTTCCTTAACCCCTTTATATGATTGGCTATTCTAAAATTGACTTTTTTACGCTGGACAGCGCACTGATTTGTCCTGGCGTCTAGAACTATCGATAAGGTCAACTAAACGCGTTACATTACCCCCTTGCCTTTTTAGCATTTTGTATGCGTAAAATAACATTAATACTATTATAATGTATGCACACAAAAACCTAACAAAATTGGTCCTATAATGTACAGGTAAAGTAAAGCATTTGATAATTCAAATACATATTTGCAATAATTTTACATAATTCAAAATTCAAAATATTGTACACATTTAATATCTATAATTAGCAAAACAACATCTCTAATTAGTATTACAAAAAAAATATTTTAGATACAAACATTACTTGTCTTTGAGATATTATAAAGTATGAACTTTCTAAAATATTTGTTTACCACAAATACAAAAATAAAAAAATAAAAAAACAAAACTTAACAATACATTATATCCCCTATTGTACTTGTCTTTATAGAGTAACGGTATCGAAAATATTGAAATGACCTTAACATAATGAAATATGAAAGTTAAAACAAAAAAAATATTAACTTTGTACTGCTAACAAAATATACTAAAACAATAATCAATATATGATGCATTATCTAAACACATCTAGACAAAGTATCAGCAAAAACATTCAATTTTCCTGGAACAGTTTTTACATCAAACTGATAGTTCATTAATTGCATCTTCATCTTGTGAGACGACTATTGGACATTTTCTTGGAATTGAGAAAAGCCAGTGGTGCATGATCAGTCTGAAGAGTAAAGGGTGCTCCTAACAGGTACTTGCTAAACTTGGAAATAGCCCAGACAATCGCCAAGCATTCTCGCTCTATGGTCGAGTATCTAGTCTCTGCTGATGATAGTTTTCTGTTTATGAAAAATACAGGGTGTAAAATCCCATCATATTCTTGCATCAGACATGCTCCGATGGTTGACGAAGAAGCATCTGTAGCAAGATGGAACCGCTTCTTCTTATCTGGTAATTTCAAAATGGAGTCTTGTTTAAAAGCATATTTAATATTCCTAATGGTCTCTTCTAATTCTGATGACCATGGAATTGTGTTAGATTGTCCTTTCTTAATAAGGTTAGTAAGAATGGATGTCAGCGATGCGTAATTTGGAATAAAGCATCTGTAAAAATTACAGACCTAATATACTTCTAACCTGCTTTTTATTGTTTGAGGTTCCTTAATGTCCAGAATTCGTTGAATAATATTGTCCTGTGGTTCCACTGAACTGTTTCCAACTTTATACCCTAAGAATGTCACTTCTGCTTTTGCTAATTCAACTTTGCTTGGTTTAACAGTAAATCCATTGTCATTCAGTTGTTGAAAAATGTCTTTGAGTCCTTTAATATGATCTTTCCATGTATTATGAAACACACATATGTCATCAATATAGGACACTTTGTCTTTTCGTTGTCCGAACATTCTGTAAATTGCTCGGTTGAACGTACTGCTAGCATTTACTAAGCCAAATGGCATGTAATTATATTGAAAAAGGCCAAAGGCTGTAGTAAAAGCTGTGTATTGTTTGGAATCCTGATTCATGGGTATTTGATAATAACCTCTTGTCAAATCAAGTTTAGTAAAATACTTAGCTCCAGAAAACTGTGACATTAAATCTTGTGGGTAAGGCAAGGGATATGAATCAAGGCAGGTTATTTTATTTAACTGCCGAAAGTCTACACACATTCTTGGTGATGATGACTGTGGGTGTTTTACCAGCACTATTGGAGCAGCGCAAGATGAATTCGAGTGTTCAATTATGCCTTGATCTAAAACATCATTAATTTCTTTTTAAAGGAAATCTCTATAGTGAATAGGTAATGGATAAGGACGTGACTTGGTAGGTTTGTCACTTGTTAATTTGATTTCATGATTTATAATGGTTGTTTTACCCGGAACATCAGTAAATTCATCAGCATATTATTTCAGTAAATTTATTTATATAATTTTTTCACTGTGATGATAAATTGTCCAGTTGGCACTTTTGGAGCCCAAAAGTACCCAACTTCCTTCATTAACTAATAACGTTCTCTCATTAAAACCTCGACTAACAACGTTCTCTCATTAAAAATCAACTAGAACGTTCTCTCATTAAAACATCAACTAACAACTTTCTCTCATTAAAACATCAACTAACAACGTTCTCTCATTCCAACATTAACTAATATCGATCTCTTATTAAAACATCAGCTAACAACGTTCTCTCATTAAAGCAGGCATGTCAAACACGGTGTTTTGCTTTCAAGCAAAATTACGTCTGTGGATAAACCAAATATGAAGAGACAATCTTGTTCACTTCTCGACGTGTCAGGAAATTAAAAAAAACGGCTACAACATTTGGTAAATATGTCTTACACCTGTAATCGTCATTACATGCTTTCAATAGCTATTTTCGTGACTTTCGTTTCATATGGGTATGTTTGTATCTCCATTTTCATTTGCTCATGAAACTGCTGCTGGTAATGTGCACCTAGAACTGTTAGAATAGCTGTCAGATTCTTTGTTGAAATCGAAGTATGTATTATTGGCTGGCGGAAATTTGCTATGTTTGCAAGCGCTTATCTCTGTGAGCAGTTCTTTTGCATACTGAAACCTACACAAACACATCACCGTTCGAGATTATCTGATCAAAATTTGTGAATTCATTAATAAACTTGTATCCTAGAAAAGATGTCAAGCATTAGGACAAAATGTAATGCGTAATCATAGTAATTTTTAATTGCCAAATAGTACTACACATTTAGCTAACTAAGGGACAGGTATGCCATTAATTATTGTATTCTATTGTATCATTTCTAATTTTTATAAAACTAGTAGGTTGTTTTGCAACAGATTTTTCTGCTGCGGCCCCTCAGGTCATAGTAAGTTTTGTATGCGGCCCGTACACCTTAATGAGTTTGACATGCCTGCATTAAAGCATTAATTAACAACTATTTTTTTTAATCAAATCAATCAATTCTGTCCATTGAAAACGAAGTCGCAAGATATATTGAGTTTAAATTTTTTTATAAATTTTTTAATATGAAATCCCGAAAAGGAAATTTAAATATTTATTCTCTAAAGTTATTGTAAACTTTTATATGTTAAAAAAATCATTTAAAAATGTTTGTACCTATCAGTTTTCTTTTCATTAAGTTGCAGTTTTCATTAGTTGTCCTCATGAAACTACCACTATATGTGATTATAATGTTCAAAAGTTTCCATTAAGAGCTGTTTAATGTTTACTTAGGAAAGCATGCTCAGTTGGTTTTCAATTTCTTTGTATTTAAAAAATCGTAGATGTTAATGTATGTAATGATTAACGATAATATGTAAGAGAAAAAAACATAATCGATACTCATTTAAACTTTGTGGAGCAGCAATCAACGAACTGTATTATTGCGCAAAAAACAACAACTGAACAACGATAGTTTTTTATTTGAAGAATACGTTGAACGCTGGAAGGGTGACACACTGATTTTACAGCACCGGGTGACACCCACCCTAGTGATGCCTCTGTCTTAATTGTGTCTTAGTAAGACATGACTGAATCTAGAAAGAAATGTAGACAGGAAAGTTTTCATTATTTGAAACGTGGTTTCATTCCTTTCTTCATTGTGTATGTGTCTATTATGTAACAAAGTAATGATGCTATGGAACAATCTAATGAGAAAGTTAATTTCACATGATCATAATAATAACAATGTCTTTCATTGCGAAGAATAAGTCTTTCTGTCCGTAATTATGATTATTTATTTTATGTCTAATAGTAAATTATTTTAACGTTTAAACTAATACAAAATATTGTTACATCTCCAGTGGCGCATTAAAATGTGTGTACATGTGAGACCCACTGATACATGCTTAGGCGACTAGTCACACAGGTCAACCAACTACTGTCCCTAGCGTGACCTGTGCTCTGCGCATGACCCGAGCTTGGACGGACGAGAATGTGTGATTTGTGTGTGTTGTACAGGCAGTCCAGTTGGAGAGACAGTTGTACAGTGGAGTCCAGGAGATAGCAAGCGTGCAGTTAGAATTGTGTCTTTCAAAATGTAGCATATACGCGTTTTAAAGAGACTTGTGTTAGTTAGGCAGTTGTATTGTTCTTAAGCATTTGTAGATAGTGGAGCCAATTGTGTCGTATTGGCTGTGGTGTTGTATTTGTTATTAAACCGCCACTGAGTTATTGAAGCTCTTGTCGTTAAGTTCTTGTATTAGATGTGCTGTGTTTATGTTAAGCAGTGTTTGCAGAAGGCCTGAGAAGAGAAATTCGTTACAATATAATCCGTTGGGCAGATGATGTTAAGGTCATCTGCTTCTTTGGCCAAAGTTTAACGAGCAGTGTTTCATGTAGCCAGCACAACGACAAATCGCTTTCCCCACTATTGCCAGGTAGCCATTAGAGTTTGATGTGTGAAAGGGCGACCTAATCATCCCCAAATTCTATATTCCAATTTTCATCGAGATTTACGTATAATAAAAAAGGTTGAGAAATAATGTAATCTAGTCATTGATTGGGTCGTAATTTTAATTCATTTCATTGATGCATTTGTTTATTAACATACCTTTTGTATGTGTGTGTGTTTCAATATAAGGTAGGGTAGCCAAATATGTTATACTACGATTACAATTTTAATACTAGCTAACTAGCAGACCTAAAGAATAGGTAGTCAAAATTTGAAAATAATTTATATTGTGAGATTAGAAATGTTAAAACAACAAATTCATTTTTTTGGTTATTTATTTTCTTTATCAGAATAACTGTTTGATAGTAAGAAATACATGTTGTACACACTTTAAGATTGCAAAGTGAAACTCTTCAGTTTACAAATCAGTAAACATACGTGTGTGACCTAGATAATAAAATAATAAAGTTATGCATTTTATGTAAATCTTACGTGTTTTCAATAATATTCTTCTTTTCTATTTAGAAACGCTTGTCTCTTTATGTCGACACTTTGAAATATAGTATTTGTAAGATAAGTTCAGCAAATATCAAGCGACACTTGGTCACATCTTCGAGTGGACGTTTGCAAATGAATTTCTCTGTTTTTGACACCATCTTTTACATTAAAACATGTGGTAGCGATTGCTGCTGTGCTACATTTTGTCTTGACCATTGCTGATAATGTCCATGTATAGGTCACCATTAGTGTGACAACACTTTATTTGTAGAATATATGACTGAATAAATTGATAAATCATTGCTTCGATTGATATAAATTTTAAATGACTAAAATTTCACTTACAAAAGCGTGGATTTCATAAATTTATAAGACGTTACATATGTGTATTTTATCATCTAACTCTATCTGTCGGTCTGCCTGTCTGGTAATTTTTTTTGTACACGAAAACTATTCTTGGATCAAGTTAAAACTTTACAAAATTTCTTCATGTACCTAACAAAACCAGAATCAATAAAATTGTGAGAAATGTGAGAAAATAATAAATTATATATTGGAACATTTTTTATTTGTTTGTATCAATAAAAGAATATAAATGCTACTTATTGAGTGATGCGGCTGTATATGTTCCGTATATTTATTTTCATAAATACATATAGTCGATGAGATTACAGTTTTCAGATATCTATGGTATATATTTTGTTAATCTTTCACTAGTTAGGCTTTGTTTAAAAAAAAACAACAAAAGAATTCATATTTTTCTTGTTTATTTGTTTTATTGAGTAATTTAATAAAATGTTTTTTCACCTATGATTGTTTCTAATGTACTTGAAATATGTACAATTTTAAAACATAGAAATCATAGCAATTTGTCTTAACTGAACTATCATCTTTCTTTATGTTATCAGCACAACTGAATGAACTCAACATCAAACTACAAGTTCTCGTCATGTACGTGTTTACGCTGACATAAGCGACTTTCAAACTCTTTATTTAGACATGATGTAGTCAAAAGGTCACAAAGACATGATGAGGTCCAGGTCACTTAGAAAGTTTCATTTAGACATAATATAGTCAAAGTCACTTAGAACATTTTATTTAGACAAGATGTAGTTTCTAGATACGAGAAGTCTATTTCCTAGATACGAGAAGTCTAGTCCCTA
>JADKLZ010000130.1:1080692-1097672 GCA_021533235.1 Biomphalaria straminea | reverse complement strand
TATATATATATATATATATATATATATATATATAATAGGAAAATTTTGACAATTTAAATGATATATCAATTTATTTAAGGAACATAGTCATCATTTAATTACACAGTAATCATGTAACTTTCAAATGCTTAAAAAAGTAACAAAAATATAAAGATATACCTACACACAATTCCATCAAAACAGAGATACACATATCACTACCTAGTTACGATAATCTTGCAAAATTTCAAACTCGTTGACTAGCTAGGAAGCATCGACACTCAGTAAACCACTAAAGTGTGCGTCAATTCTAATTTGGGTTTTGGGATTGTTACATTTGTGTTGTAAGATCAAATACGTTTATTTTAAGAGAAAAGTAGTAATGACATGTTTATTTCTATGATTGTTTCCCTTTGCTCATCTCGCATGTCTGTAAAAAGTTAAAATATTGACTGAGAAGTTGTTTTAAATATGAGGCCATCGAAGATTGGAATATTATATAATTACGTATATGGTACAGATATCACAAGGATGTAGTGTGACCATGCCAATGTTATAAGGGACACTATTTAATAAGGAAAGAAACAATTACATTTTGTATAGTGCCTACGGTTATGTTTGAAAGACACGGATAAGCTAACGAAAACAAAATACAGTTAAATATATACTAAGCCCTAAAGAAAACGTTTGATTATGTATTACATTTCGTGGAGTAACATTAAATATATATGTGTTATTAGATATAAGACTTTTATTGTGAATGATTGAAGACTTTTTCTGTTCAGTTTTATCTCTTCAAGAGTTTCAAAATTAAAACTAGCACTTTCCTACTAACAAATAATAGACATAGAAGTTAATGGAAACCAGATGTTTACCACGTAAACAACGTTGGCGAGCTAGGCTTGGTGTGTTAAGGGTTAAGCGACCTATTATTAATAGGCTTATAAAAAGAGACAAATGAGCAGATGAAGAAAGCTGCTCTGAACAACGTTAGTTTGAGAAGTGTTTGGGGGCTCTATGCTCTCATGGGAGCTCAATTAAGTCAGTATAATTCAAAATTACATTTTGGATAAAACTTTATCTTATAAAATATTTCATTACATAATTTAAAGATTCGAATCAAAATATTAAAATTAGGCCATCCTCTGTACAAATAAATCAAATATTAATCTAAGTGTAAAACGTTAGATCTGTCAAATTATTGCAAGATAATAATTTGCGCATGTGTCAACTCCCCCATGAGGTAACATCCAAAGAAAGAGAACTTATTTTATTGAAGATGCTAATTAAATTATGTTTCACACTTGTTACAAAGTAACGACTCGTTTGGTATATTTAAAATACACTTCATTGTTTTAACACCAGTCGTATAAAGTAGTAAGGGTTGGTTGAGGATGACCCTCGGCTGGACCAGAGCTACCAAGAGTTCCGTTAACACGCCACTGTTCTAATTGTGTAAGCAGGCGTGACCATACTGAGGGGCGGTGTATATCAAATATCTTGCATTCTTACCAAGGGAAGCAAATGCAGCAAGCATACAACCGTTTACGTAATTATAAACTATAGTTTCATTTATTATTATTTCATACAAGTTGCAAAATATGTTGCAGTTCCAAGAGAAAAAATAAATGCAACTAGAATACAGAGATAGTCTAATGGTGATAAAGAAAAAGCAGCTCTAAATATTATTCTTACTTTCAATTTACTAGACCTTATTTTTTTTCTTTTGTGTTTGGTTTTCTTAAAAAAAATGATTTTTTTTTTTTGCACATTTTTATTATAATATATTTTATCAAATACTATAATTTATAATATATATTCTAAAGCGATGATATGATGAGCGGCTGTTTTATATAGATTTTACTTTTCTGGATTATCGATCAATACAAGATATTACTTTACAAACCTATTAAAAACTCTTTCAGTGCGGTGTTACTCTCAGCGAGTAACTTCGCTAGAGCTGGTCAGTGCGGCGTTACTCTCAGAGAGTAACTTCGCTAGAGCTGGTCAGTGCGGCGTTACTCTCAGCGAGTAACATGGTTTATACTATTTGTTTCACTATCTTTTTTATGTTAAAATTTTTATTTCTCTCTTTTTTTTAAAAAAAACTTACTGGATGTGGGAGTGATTGTACTTTAATTTATTTCTAACACTGCGTATTGCTACTCTAGCTGACAAAGCTCATGATCGGACAAGAAGCGGACATATTACCTAATGAAAGAGAGAACGCCATGATCTTATAGAAATAGAATTAAATAGATGTTAAAGAATGGAAGAACTTGTTTTATCACATGCATCAAACGAGATTTAGAGTGAATGTGTGAGGTTCAACAATAGAAGGAGATGGGAAGAGAGAGAGACAGAGAGACAGACAGACAAACAGACGACAAATGCAGCAAGATTTAGAAAGACAGCAACCAGATGCAAAGTGTAAGTGTGTATTTGTATGTGTGCGGGTATCATGTGTGTGTGCTTCTGTGTGGGATTGTGTCATCTATGTGTGAGTGCGTGCATTGGTATATTTTTGGTAATTTAGAGACAGATTAAAAAACATTTGATCAGCGATGACCAAAATCCGGACCGCCAAAACTTTGGTACAAAGTGTCCGATATCCCGCCTTAAAAAAACAAAAGGCTTGAAAGTGTATTTATTCCTACGTTAGGACAGATTCATATAAAAATAGTTTCAGGTGAATATCTTTCGTTTTTTTTTTATTGTCATGTAAGTGCACACCCACCCAGGGACATGAATGCGGTAATTAAAATTTGCCTCCGGTCAAAATTGTTTGGACATCACTGCATTTGAAAATTTAAAAAAAAAGAAGAGAAATAGAACAAAAAATATATAGGTGAATGAACCATTCAAACTAGATCTATTATTATCTAGTTAGTAGAACAAGCAATCAAACTGGGGACTTGTTTTTAAATACTTATAGACTAGATTTATATCCAATCTAAAGAAACATTTTGGTAATGTATATATAAAGAAGAAGGCATAGTAGATTTAGATCTACATAATTTCATTATATATAAGGTGGAATACTTATTTATATATGCATGTATTGTGTTATAACCTTTTACACTTAGATATATGGATTTAGATTATTGTTGAATTAGCTCCAACTCTAGATCTGTATAGATATGCTATCGAATACCTCTTTCTTTTCTTCTATCTTTGCTTCTAAGGAAGAAAAAAAAAAGTCTTACCTGAGCGTAACAAATTATCCAAACTGTTCAGATAATCCGTGTTATTGTAATCCAAGATTTTTGAAGAATATAATATTCAAGAAATTATCCGTAATGTGAATGTTTGAAAAAATAAAATCCTTCTGTGCACATGTGAAATGAACTGTAATAATCTCACGTCTGCTTCCACTGAAAGTAGGTCCAACGTTTTTCACGTCTCCAAGATAATTTACGTGAAGATTAACGAAGAAACTTTGGGACAACTATAAAATGTTCTGCATCTCTTTCGCGAATTGCCTTGTGTGTAGAATTAGTGTAGTCTATGTAGCCTACATGCCAATCATGACGAATGTAGATCTAGTATGTACTGTCCGGGTACATAAGGTAGATTTAGTCTATTGGCTACCAATGTGTCCATGTCATTGTCTAGATTCTTGATCAATTTCTAACCACTGGGTTTAACTTAGGCATGGGAATCTCGAAACACTTTGCTCATAGTACATCTAAGAAATACAAGACATCCATATTATTATATCGAACAGTATTTTTGGTACATTATCGAGTCGTACCGACTCTAAATCTTACACTATCTCTACTTACCTAATAATAATATTCCATATCCATGGGCAATCCGGCTATACTTTGAGCCAATGCACGATTCCTCACCAAATGGACAGATGGCCCTGCAGAGAACTTGTAGCCGACTGGGCCGCTGTGAATAATAGTGTCACGAAGTCGTTTGAAGAGATTTGTGATTCATGTCTCACTTCGTATGACATGTGGATTTGGAAATGCCATTAGTCTAAGTAAGATCGAAAAGATCTACTACTAAAATTTAATAAATGACATAGTAGTAGATTTAATTTTCTTGAGGTAAATTCTGACCCAGACTGTAACTGACTTCAACAGAATCCAAAAACTTTCACTACATTAAATTCCTTATAATCTCGTACCCAAAACTTCTCTACCTTCCTAACATACTCACGTCATATTCAGCCTTCACCTTTCTTTTTTCCCGCCTTTTTGTGTGTGACGTTATCTAGTTTATACAATTGGATCTGCACTTTTCATTATCCGATCAAGGCCGTCAGGACGTCACTTTTTTTTGCGGCTAGCCTTGACCTTGTTCCTGCTTACAAACATGCGTTTCACAAATAGTAGTGCTCGAAAAAGATTTTTTAATCTATAATCAATCAATATTCCTGCTGAAACGATAGTCACCATGCCCAAATCTAATTTACACATTCCTATTAATTAACCAATGCAGCAACGATCACTTGCTGGTAATAGAGTTGATTAAAACTAAGATATTATTAAGGGGCCTTTAAATAGAAAGGCATTCAAAACTTTAGTTAAATTCTAATTATACTATATTGCTATTATTAGTGTGTCGAATTAGGAATATACATATTTGATTTTTATGAAACACTAATATGGTGTCAACAATCAAATATTTCAAAAAAAGTTAATTTATATCTATGATAAAAAAAGAATGTTTGTGTTTGTGCTGTTGTATTTAAAATACAGTTTTTAAAGTTAAGTTAAATAATGAACATTGGAAATAAAAGTCAGCAATTTATTTATCGTGAATTACAAACATTTTTTTCTCTTACTTTATTTTCAAAAACTGTATTCTAAATGTATAAGGAGATTTACTGAGACTTGATAAATGAAGCATTGGTCGAGCTAAGCTTTAATAGTATTTCCATCCTTATTAAGATCACAATTAGAAACGGGACTACTGCCGAGGGATCTCAGCAAGAAACGGGGCTCTCACAAAAGAATTTTTAAAATATCCATTTCTCTAAGGCCGAGCAAAATTACCATGTTTCAATATGATACATATTTCAAGGCATTTTTACTGACACATCCTTAAAATGTACTGACTGTAAAACTGTTGTTGTATAAAAGTTTCAGCTTATAATGTGTTCGTAATATAATATACAACGAGAGCTCCATATTTACTTCATTACATAAACCATAACAATTTACATTTCGTACTACGGGTTATATGAAATTATTTTATTATACAATTTCGGTGCGGCCTTTTAGGTATTAAGACTAAGGCTGCTTTATTGATCCTTACGTAGTGTAGGAGCCTGCACATAAACTCTGCCCTGACTCTCCCGATACTTCAATCCGCCATATTCGTGATAAATTCTTGGAGTAAAGTCTTAACTACGGCCCGCGGGTCACAGTTGGCCCCTCAAAGTAAGTGTGCTCACGATAATAATGAAGCCTACAACTATATTTTTAAATAATTCTCCAGACTTGATATTAAAATAGTTAATTACCAATAAATTAATTTATTAATTGTTTTTTAGCGACCCTCGTAAGGGGAAAAGACGCTATTAGTTTTTTAGGGCCTGTCTGTCCATCTGTCTGTCTGTCTTTCTGTCCGTTCGTCCCGTTTAGATCTCAGAAAGAAGAAGAGAAAATGAAAATCGGACTTCGCAATATTTTAGGTCATTCAAAGTTCTAATGTAACTTTTTTTTTCTTAAAGCTCAAAATCTATTTTTTTTTATATTTTATGCAAGCAGTTTTTTAAAGAGAAAACCCGAATTGGTATGCATAATAAATCAGACCTAATTTAAGACAATAATGCTATACATTGCATTTTATTTCACTTTTTTTTTTTTTGTTACACATAGTACACTTATAATCTAAGTAACCAATTCAAAAACAGGCAAACAATGAAGGCCCATGGATACTTATGATGATAAACCTAGTGACGGTCAAGTTTGGACAGTTTTATGAACAATTTTAACGTGAACTGTTGTATAAACTGTAAAATTTTTTATTGACAATAAAATCTTTTCAATACTAAATAAAAAAAAGGATTTGAATTAGAGAATTATCCTTCACAAAATAATTAGATCAATTATAAACCAGTCGGTCCAGATTTACATCTAACTTTACATTTACTTCCACATATCCTTTGATCTGCTGGACCGCTGGGGCACTACATAAGATCTGTCAATCTTCTATCTACCTTCTTATCTGTCATTTGACCTAATTTAAGTCAATTAATAACGTTGTAATTTACATTTTATTGCATGTTTATTTTTTCTTCTATCCAATACAAAAAAGAGGCAAAGTAAAGAGGCCTAACGCCTAGAGATTACTGGGGCACTACATAGGATCTGTCAACCTTCTATCTGCATTCTGTCATTTGTCTTTGATATAATTTCATTCGGATGTTCTTTCTGATAATATTGAATCTGCCTGGGTGGACCACTTGTGTTTAAGCACAAACTGTTTTTGTAACCTTGTTTTTTTTAATTGATTCCTGTTTTGTAACATACAATAAATAATCCAATTGTGACGAAAATAAATTTCGCCCACTTAAGGTATCACTCGGTCTAGGCATTTAAATAATTTATTTTTGCTATCTTATTTTATCATCTCAACCTAGCCCTTATGACTATCTAAAGCTATTACCACCACCCCCTTTTTCGCTAGGCACCTATGTCACGACGTAATTTCTTAATCTGGCATGTCTAGCAAATCTATCAAGAGGAGTGAACTCCCCCTTCTTACCTGATCAAACCTCTTTTGATATATATAGGACGGAATTCGCCCCTCCTCAACTTTCACCAGGTGACACACCCTCACCCTCCCCTGTCGGGAGGGGCGGGTGACTTCAAAGAGTCCTATCGACACCTAGATAATATCGGGGTCGTCGGACCATCTTGGAAAACCGCGAGTTGACCATATTTGCCTGTGGACGGGCAGTCTAGACGCGAGGCGGCCCGTGTTTGCTTATCTTGTCGTTACACGAGGTCAAGCGGAAATCCTTTGTCTAAACAAATAAGGCAGTCTATCACATTTGAAAACATGGTTTTCCCCGTTAGCCCCGCCTCCTTGACCACGCGACAGGATATGCGTAATAGCTAGCCCATCCCATTTCCTGTCCACCTTAGACTTCTTAACTACACATGGCGAATAGTCATATTCTCATTTCATTCTGAGGAGCTGAAAGGATATACTTCTCTGTCTTGAGCTTTACGAGCTTTCGCTCACTATATTCATTTCATATCTTTCATAATATTGGACTGGTGGTAAGCTGTTATATGGTTTGTGTTTAATGGCCTCTTACTGTGTGTATTTATTTATTTGTGCATTTATTTAGTGCGTTATATTTGTGTGCATATTTGTGTAATTCTTATCTTGGATTATGTAAGTAGTCACTTTATGTATTACATTTTATTATCATGACTTGTACGACTAAATAGTCAAAGTCATCCACTTTATCTGGACTAGAATTCACAACAATTCTTGCCACATGTATTTAGCTCTTTAGCTACTATTAATTTACCGCTCGCCACGAGCCCATTACTATTATTGATAAATTCCTTGACCGGGAACTATCATAATATTTATGTAACATGTCTTATTACCAAGTATATTTTACGCTCATTCCGTGACAAGGAATGCCGTAATTTTTTATGTACTATATTCTATTTTATCGGCCAATTGGCCAGACTTATTACTTAGGTAAAACCATGTAAACATTATCTTATTTGTCTTATCATATCATTATCTTATCTCGGTTGATCACCTTGATTTTAAATGGCGCACTGACCCTGCGCTCAGAATAGACATGAATTATTTCCCCTTGTATTTAAATCCAACTTCTAGAGATTACGTTCCTTGAACGAGCCCTGTCTCCATTCAAGCGTGCTCTATTGTTCGGGCCCAACGGCCAAATGTAAACAATAGCGACTTGGTCACTGACCATCAGCCATTCCTCCCCCCCCCTGTCCCCTTTCATCTCTCTATCCAAGCGGCTCGTAATGATATCACCGTGACAAGGTGCGTCTTACAATTTAACGCTACTTATAGTCTCCCTTGACGAAATACAATTTCTACTATTTCAATTAATACCATGTATTAGCTCCCTTGGATAACTGTGAAACTAAGTTATAGTTTCTTTACATCATTATTACTTTACTATGGGTTGTCGCCCTTGTGGGACTTCACTATTGTTCTCATTATTGTCTCCCCTGATGAGATGTAATATTTATTGGATTAACTCCCCTTATCATTATGAAACTAGATTATGGTTTCTATTTAATTATTCTGAAGATGTCCTTCATGAAAAGGCGTCTACCTCCCAGTGTCATCATTGTGGCTAAGTCGATCTACGAATCTCGTTGCAGCTTTTATTACAGGCCACTTCTAATAGAAGCCCTAACTTTGTAACGCGGATACCAGTCTGCTGATACCAGATCTGGAGATACCAGCCTTACTCACTAATCAGAAGAGTCCGACCAACAACCGCATGCCAGAAGATCCGCCCCTGCAGCTACGTATAGTTGGACTGTCCCGTGCGCTAGGACCGATCAAGCCAGAGCACCCACAGACAACTCAGCATCAGTCACGCCGATCTCGCCAGAGCAGCATAGGACTCAAAGCTAAGCAACAAAGCCCAATGACATTCAGACCACTTGTATCTCATTTCTTATGATGATAGTCCCATTTATGTAAATAATTAGGCCCCGCCCTAACACTGTACAGAATTTTACCTTTTACTTATTTTATTCTTATTATTAAACTGTACATATATTTTACATAAAAAGTATTTGTTGCCTGCATTCATAACATTGTGCCTGTAGTCTTTATGTGCAAGTTAAGGTCCTCAAAATATCTAATTCCCCTAGACACCTATACGGCCACCATCTTTGACCTACTTGTCACCGAGAATGGATAATGATAAAAACATGTTTAATTATGTAATGAGACGAAACCCAAAGTATATGCCGTATTTGTGAATACCGAGGATTTATTTCCTTTGCTGGTTTCAAAATAAAGAAAAAGTTAACTGTTATTAATTGACCAATTCATAACTTTTTTTTATTCATGTTTTCTCTATGTTCATGAATAATTGTGCTAAGTTTTAACTTGATCCAAGAGTGGGTATGAAAGAAATAACGTGAACAGACTTTTTACCAGACAGACAGACAGACATATTTCGAATAGACTTTGGCAACTTGAACAATCGTAATAAAATAGCAGCCCACTTGCTGAGAATTATACCTGACCATGATAATAATAGTCTGCCTATACAGAGTAGGCGTTTTTAAGATTGCTAGAAGATTTAAGCTGTAAAGGTAATGAGAAAATAACGAAACTTATTGAAAATACTTATCAGTTATGTATATATATATATATATATATATATATATATATATATATAATAGATAAATAAGAATACAATGGTAGTTTGGGTGATAACACAATCTCAGAGGCGTCCTCTACGGATCCGGCTACAGAAATAAATATTCAAGCCATAGTCTTGTTTTCATCGACTAAAGTGACACTATAGTAATTCAGTTTGAATGGATCTTTTCACTGGTTTTCCAACTGTTAGATCAAAGAGAAAAAGGAAAGAAGTCAGATCAGAAGTAAGATTTCATTGATGCCCGACTAGATCTTACTTTTTTAAGTTTCACAAGGTGGCCTTGGTGATGACATCTTGCAAGTTTCACAAGGTGACCTTAGGTGATGACAACTTACAAGTTTCACAAGGTGACCTTAGGTGATGACATCTTACAAGTTTCACAAGGTGACCTTAGGTGATGACAACTTACAAGTTTCACAAGGTGACCTTAGGTGATGACATCTTGCAAGTTTTGCAATATCATCGTGACCTAGCTAGAGGGTACATTTTACATTTTACAACGTCATCATTGTCTAGATCAGTGATGCCCAACCTAATTCGACCTGCGAGCCATTTTAATTTCTGACAGTCGTGTCGAGGGCCACATGACCGAAAATATACAAAAACGTAATGAAATGGAACTAAAACTAAAGCCCGTGGATTACATCATTAGAGAGATGTTTGAAGTTTATCTTCTTTTCTCCCCTTCGGGAGAAAAATTGCTTTATTTCGCTACTTAAAATATGAGCAATATTATATCTAGCTTAACTACAGAGTCATTTTCTTACCTTTTTTTTTGACAACTATTCAATCATTCAATCTGTAGGCAAAGTTTAACAATAGAACAAGAATTCTGCCATATTTGTTGTTTCTTTTAACCAACCACACTTTCTTTACTAATAAAATATATTGTTTTTTTGCCATGTTCCAAATAACAGTGAAGAACCTTAACGTTTCCTATTAGATTATACATCTAGTCCATGTAGTCTAGTTTGGGCCGCACCGTACTTGAAAAAAATTATCCAACTTTTTAAAGAGGGAATTTTCTATTTTTTGTGCCGTCGTTTCGGCGAGGCAAATGGAACCACTTGACGGGCCGGATCTGGCCCGCGAGCCGTAGTTTGGTCATCACTGGTCTAGATAGAGGACACGTTTATGGGATGATGCGATGATGAAGCTTATTTAATCTGACGAACAAAACTATTGTCTGCAATAATCGTATGGTCAAAATTGTTTTAACATTACAAAAAACGTTCTTTTTAATGACATAGCTCCTCCTTCGTGATTGAAGACGAGCACATTTCTCATTTCCTATGGACTCAAAGACGAGTGTAACTGAGTGTAAAGTCCTAGCCTCTCTTTAAACGCCGGTCACATTTGTGGCATGGGTAAGTTAGGGTACAATGTACACCATCATGGGTGCAACTAAGAGTGTTACAATACTAAAGAAATCGTGGGACAAAATAAACGGGAAACGAATTTCCCGATGGTCTTACGCGACCCCTGGCAAAAGGACTCGCAACCCGCAGGCGTAATTATTGGTCTTTGTAATGTGAGAAAATCTACAATGTATTTGTATTTCATTTCAGTCATAAAGAAATAGTTATATACTAATTCACATTCATTTAACAAAAATGTTTTCAATATATGCTTGACATTAAATAATATCATTGAATAACTAAAAAATTAATTCTGTTACGTAGGCAATGAAAATACTTTTTAAAAATATAGTATGGGAACATTTCTACAATCTACATTATGTATAGAATTTTATAAAGATTATCTCCATTTAAATATTTGCACTATAAAAATAAAGCTTTGCATAGCTAAAAACAAAAACCAAGTATAAATACATACGTGTATGCATTTATACAGTGTTATCAAGGCCAGATTTAAGGAAGTACGAGTCAAAAAAAAAGAAACTAACGGTATAAAGACGTGTTCGTTCCTTATTCGGTCTTACTAAATCAACGCTACTAGCTGAATAGGAAACATGGACAGGATCATAACGACTGTCTTGTGTCTGGTCTATTTATGTGAATGTTTCTTCTATCATTGTTTGTATTTTTTTCAGAAAAGTGTCCTTGACCTTGTAATCGAAATATATTTTCATAAGGATTAATAAAAAAGTCTTTGTTTTTGAAGTTTCACATTTCAAAACAATTGTAGAGGCCTTGACCAAAATCCTGCCCGGTGCCTCCGCATACTTAAATCCGGCCCTGCGTCTAATTCTTCATGGAAAGTATAGAGTCATTCTTCTCATCGGTCAAAATAAATGTTATTTATTATTATTACTACTCTCAAGAAGAACATTAAGACCTACCTGTTTCAAACATATTAGATTAGTTTGTCATTTTAACTCACGTGTTTGTGTTTGTAATGTTATTACAGCGCCCTGAGCCTACATTTTGTATGTTGTGGTCTATGGGACAGAGGACGTAGAGGCCAAGTGATTTTTTGGCTTACAGTTAACGATGATGTCATGTGGCCAGCACGATGACCAACCACCTTTACGTTTCCCAAACTAATGCCAGGTACCCATTAGAAATAGGTGGACTCGGAGGTGCCCGAAGATCCTAAAAATATCAGTCTTCACAGGGATTCGAAGATTATGTTTAATTTAATGAGATAACACTATACATTGAGTTGAAGGATAATTTTCGCACACTTCTTTCATATTCTTTTAATGTTAGTGAAAAGGCATTGGCTATGTTTTATCACGCCCACATCTGCAATATTTAAGTTTTAATATGACAGCCTGATATGGCAATCTGAACATTAGAAATAAAAAGAAACTCCAAAGAATTATAAATGCTGCTGGTAAAGTTATTGGCAAAAACCAAACCTCATTCGGGCAGCTGTTTGAGACAAACATTCACAAAAAAAGCTAAAAAGATTCTAGAAATAAAAAAATCACCCTTTGGGTTAGGATTTTGTGATTTTACCATCACAAAAGAGATACAAGACACCGATAGCAAAGACTAACAGACACAAGCTCTCTTTTGTTCCCCTGGCGGTGAAATCATTGAATAGAAATAATTTGATATAAACATAAACTATTTTTTCCTATGTAAATTTTGAATGAGGCAGGTATGAATGTTTTTTTTTAGGTTTGATGTTTTGTTTGATGTAATGCACAAAATTGTAAGACAAATTTCCTCACGGACAAAAAAGATTATTATTATTAGTAGTATTATTATATATTCAGATATATTTGACCCCAAACAGAAAGCAGTCTAGAGATTGTGTGATGTAGACATCACAAGACTCGGCAGACGTCAAATATTTTTAAATCGACATCAGAGCGACATCAAGGCTCAACTTGTATTGATAATAAGTCTAGTGTTGGAGACATTAAAGGAAATTCTTCTTCTTTTAGTTCTTTATAGTTCTTCCTATGAACACATTTGTTTGTAAAGGTTTTTAGAGAAGACAGGGTTACTACTAATATTTCTAATATCCAAGGGCGGGTATTGCTTAGCGACCTATTGAGAATAGGTATTCAAAAACTTCCATGGATGCTATCTATTCTAGTAATTATAAAATTGCTTATCAAAATTCAGAAATGTATGTAGATTGTTAAGGTAACTTCAGTGAGGTTTTAATTTATGAAATTATTGTAACAGCAAAATACAGTCAATGAAATACTAAGCCCAAAAGCATTTAAATTTGGTATTACATTTATTGTGTGGAATTAAATTAATGATTGCATTTGCATTTTTAAATCCGCCTTATTGTTTTTTCTAAGTAAAATCTTTGTTTTTTATTTCAGTTAATATGTATATATTAATTTAACTAATTTTGTTCAAAAAACTATGAGTTCTCCATAAAAATATTGACACCCCCCCACTCAGAGGGCTAGAGTTGGAAGGGTAGCAGAAGCAATCGCCCCCCCCTCCCTCGGTTAAAATACCAGAAGTGTAGCGACATAAGATAAAAATTTTATTGTAATTCAACTAATTCACAAACTATGAATTCTATTTTAAAGTAGGACCGCCCCCCCCCTCAAAAGGTTCAGATTGGAAGGGCAGTAGATCTATTCGCCCCCCTCCCCACCTTCCAAAATACTAGAGGAGGGGCGAAATAATCTAAAAATAGTTTTAAAAACAAATAATTAGTATACATTATTATCATAATTAATAAATTCGTATACAAATTGTGTGATTTCTTTAGTGGGGGGGGGGTCGCCCGTACCGCCTCCCCTGCCTGAATCCGCAAGTGAAGTATAACGTAAAATTAACAAAGAATTAGCAAATTTAAACGACATTATTATCAACTTTCAACTTTTCTAGATTCTGACTCTAAAGGTACTGTCTTTGATTCAGAAGATAAAGATGAGTGCAGAGATTTAACAGTTGGGATCGGCGTTTTTTTTTTTCTAATGAAAAAAATTTTTGGTCGAGTTTGTCTAAAAAGTACCTTAACATTTCAAAACAAGTTAATTTTATTTTAATTTTGTTTCCTTTAAGCTATTTGTAAGAAGCAGGAATTCGTTTGTTGCAACAAAATCAAAGTCTTGATCTGTAAACATGGGTGAGGGGGGATTAATGCCCCAGCATACAGTAGAATAGAGCATATAAATAATGTGACTCTAATTATTTCTAGTAAAAAAAAAAAAGTAAAGTTCCCCTTTCAGACCTTGTGGTCTATAGGGCAGGAGATGTAAAGGTCATCTGATTTTGTGCCCTACGATTAAAGAGTGTGTCATGTGGCAAGCACAACGACTTTTCCCAAACTAATGTACCCATTACAGCTGGGTGGACTCAGAGGCGCCCAAACATCACTAAATTAAAAATCCCAATCTTGACTAGGATTCGAGCCCGGGACCACCGGTTCAGAATCACAGCGCTTTACCGCTCAGCCACTCCGCTTCCCTAATTATTTCTACATAGCTATTATTCAGTCAATGAGAATTTGAGGTATTAAAATTTTAATTGATACTGGATATTTCATTTGTCAAAACTGTGTATGTATTATATTAAATGTAATAATCAAGTTATATGTCCGTGAATTGGCATTCTGAATCTTCATTCTGTGGTTATATGTGTCGTTACAATATTGTTCAGGACTTGGATACATTTAGTAATTAGCATTGAAATACACATTCACATGAAAATGTACAATGTATATTCATTTAATAAAGGTAAGATAAGAGAAAGCTGCAAATTATAAATAGTTAATTGACAAAAATATTTCAATATATACTTTGTGTTGATATGTTTTATTACTATTGTATGCTGGGAGCTGATGCAAGGAAACAACGACAAGGGAGCGGGGGGGGGGGGTAGGTGGACTATGACGGATTTGGACAAGGGTACTACTGAACAGAAAAAAATATTAAAAGTTAATTTTACTTCTTCCATTCTCCGACCTATCTTAGTAGGCGTTGAAATGTTAGGAATAGATTATGACTATTATGGTTCTCTGTATGAGGAAATATATATTTTGCAATGCATGTTCATGTAATAAATGTAATAAGGAATTAGTTTTGTTCTTTTATCTATATTTCTCTAAAAAAAACCTTTTCAATAAATATTCGACATTTAAAGAAGCATGGTGTTATGTGTTTGTAGATTGTTGTCTGTAGTCATGATGATTCTCGAGTTCTTAGAATATGGGTACACAACAACAGAGTTTAATTAATACACTCAAAAACTCAGGTTAGTAGCTTTAACAATTTAATTAGGAATCAAAAGGTCTACTTTGTCCACTAACCTAGTTCGTGAATATCTTAGTTCATAATCCTACTCAAGAAAAACAATGCCATGTTCGTTTTCTTGTCGCATAAGTCTACTGCGGCATAAGTCTGTCTATGTCACTACTTTTACTGACGCTAAAAAACTATACAAAATATATTCAACTAACTAAACTAGTATAGTCTAAAACCATTTAGTTTTATATGTTATAAGATAAACATACATAAAACAGTTACTACGGAAACGTTTTTGCAATCTCTATGATATATATTTTTTTTAGAGCGATCATTTCCCTTTAAATAGTTACACACTAAACATGTAACTTTTAATAACTAAAAATAAAGCCAATTAATATTCATTGACGTATACAGTTGAATCAAGGCGGCATTAAGGAGGTGCTATTGGGGTTAGAGCCCGGTGTACTCTACAACGAGCCTATACGAAAGAGATAAATATATTTCGAATTTGCACTTGTCAGAAACTTCTTTTTTTAAAATATATAATTTGTTTTTCGTTTTTTCCGTCTAACAAAAATGTGATTAAGAAATGTACGCTTGTAGCATGTTCGGTATAAACTCCGGATTTAGGACAGTATGTCTACCAACGTCTTTACAAACTCAAAACAATATACATAATAAATATGTTTTCGTAATGTATGTTTTAGATGAAAAGAACAATAAATGTTTAGCATTACATGCTTTTAGATTGAAGTATTTTTAATTCTAAGTGTATCTATATCAAAGCGATAATTTTTACTGTGCGACATTGTAAAATTTGCCAACACATGGAAAAACGTTTATGCAAGACAACGTTTCTTCTAAACTATTATAAAAAGAGCAACTCACGGTGATTCAAGTATAAACAATATACACAACGGACACAACTTTTAGGGTTATAGACACAAACAGACCTTGGCAAAATGCTAACATTTATTTTATTTTTTAATGTTACATCTATTTACAATTATTTATGTAGAGGGATACTTTGAAGCAAGGGTACATTAATCTATTTCTAAGTGTCAATATAAAATAGTTGTATAAAAATATGTTTGAATAAACTTTGGAAAATAATTAGAAATAAAGACTTTACGCTTACACACAGGAGATATTAGTTTATATTCATTTATATGTAGTTAAATCTTGTTAAGTCAGCATGGCAACCTTCTTCAAGATACCCCCCCCCCAATCCAGTATATCATATGTGACACTGAACTTTGTTAGATGTGAATGATCTTAAAGTGTAAAACGATGTCAGTGAATTTATCAGTTAACAAAAACCTGTCATCTATTTATGTGTGGGTGACACTAACCTATATTTTTTGTATTTACTTTTTAAAAGAAACTGCCCTTGTAATTGTACAGACTTGACTTCAGTTTTAGAAAATTGTCAAACAATTCTTATTTTAGAAAAGGTGCCAGGACTTTTAAAGCTTTAGTTAGGAGAGTTTATAAGTTTGTTCTTTATTATTGTGCATTGTATATAAAGACAGTAAAGAGTAGTGACGTAGCCAGATGGAGTAATGATGTTATAGAATAGAAGAACATAGAAAGAGGATATGGCTTATGTTTGAAGCAAGAAGCACGGCTAATAGACTGCTAGTTAATTAATATCGACGGATTTTTAAAATAAATATGGTTCAAAGTCTTCAACATTCTAACAAGTATATCTGTCCATTTAATTGTTGTTTTTTTTCCTCATAGGATTGGTGCAGTAACACAATTAGAATTAGTAATTTTAAAGCAGTATCAAGCAATCAAACAATAATAATCAAATAGAATTTGTTTACCAAACAGCTTATAATTGTTTTCCCAAAAGTATAAGTTGACTCAAATTTCTAGAATAATCGTTTTACACCACGTATCCAGTCATCTGTTTTCGCCCATGAATTATTCATCTGAATAGAGGAATTGTAAAATGATACAGCAACGTCGTCTGCTTCTGTGTGTGTGTGTGTGT
>JADKLZ010000130.1:1046819-1075692 GCA_021533235.1 Biomphalaria straminea | reverse complement strand
CCAAGACTAACCTGGAAAAATCAAATAGACAAAACACAGAGTAAAGGAATCCAAAGACTATCTCTCATGAAAAAATTAGCTGGCACAGATTGGGGAGCTAACCACAACATCCTGAAAAAGACCTATACCAGTTATGTAAGACCTGTATTAGAATATGGCGCCACAGCATGGGGGTCAGCCGCCCAAACCAACCTAAAAAAAATAGGCAAAGTTCAAAATATTGGTCTAAGAATAATGACAGGAGCAATGAAAACAACATCCATAAGAGCTATGGAGGAAACTGCTGCCCTGATCTCTCTGGATGAAAGAAAAGAAATAAAAATACTCTCCCAATTTACCAAATTGGAAACCTTGGAAAGGCACCCACTCAAAACCAAAATCAACAAAACTGGCACTAAAATCCGTCTCAAAAGGACCAATTTCATACAGGAATCTGTTAACCTAAAAAAGAAACACCAACTCGAAAAAGTAACTCTAAAATCCTCGATACACCACAAGGAATCTCCACCCTGGGACGAAAGCCCTCTTCCTACTATAAGGGACCATATTGAAAACATAAAAAGAAAATCTGACTACAGACCAACAGAGCTCAAGGAAATAGTGAACTGTTTTCTTCAAACCAATTATCCTAGCGATCAGTGGATCAGAGTTTACACCGATTGATCATCCCATAAAGCCACCACAAATGGAGGAGCTGGAATTCTCATTGAATGGCCAGATGGAGAAAAACTAGAAAAATCCATTGCAACTGGTGAGCTCTCTGACAGCCACAGAGCAGAAAGGGAAGCACTAACACTAGCTGCTACCATGCTAGCAAATCATCCAAGTTCCCCACACAGTCAGATTGTCCTACTAACCGATGCGAAGACAACCCTCCAAGGCTTGCAGAACTCTGGTTTCTCTTGTGTTGAAAACCTCAGAGCAGCACTGACAAAACTCAACAACAACAGCAGAAAGACTGTTGTTCAGTGGGTGCCAGCTCATATTCAACTCGAGGGAAGCGAGAAGGCTGACACACTCGCTAAGGGTGGAAGAAGTGGCTCACAAATTAACTCTGCACTCTACCTGGAAGAAATGAAGAAATTAATTATAAATAAAATAAATGAGAAATGGACAAGCTCACATCCAAATCACAAGAAAGATGATGCTTACTATAAGCTATCCCGACAAGATCAACGAGTAATCTTTCGACTTAGGACCGGACACAACTGATTGCGACAACACATGTACCGGAAGCTCAAAATTGGAACCAGTGATATCTGCCCATGTGGAGTGTCATCAGAGAATGCAGACCACGTCCTCCAAGACGGCGCTCTTTACCAAGAGGCCCGTCTAAGACACTGGCCGCAAAACACCCCAATAAAAAGAAAACTATATGGAGAGCTCCCTGACTTGGAAACCACTGCGCAGTTCATCTCAGATATTGGTGTAGTGATCTGAACCCTCTAACATAACAATGAGAAGGAAGAAGAAGAAGAATATTTCATTTCGTCTGTGACTTTTTAGCACCTTCTTCTTCAAGTCAAAGGCGTATGTAACATTGCTTTAATTGGAATAAATGTGGCGTATGGACTGATTTGAATTTTCAATATTTATGATTTATTTTAAAGTTAAACAAACATAGTTTTAAAAAAGAATCATGTAATGAATATCAATAAAAAATGATGAGGTTTTTCTTTTGTTTTGTTTTTATATTAAATACTGTTTGTCAAGTGAAATTGAATATGAAAACTCTGTAATATAATTCAACATGTACATTTATCGTGATTTCATCTGGAGTATGTTTACAATTACTTTTCTTTCAACTGCATTACAAATAAATAACGAGATATAATGACATTTAACAAGATTACAAAGAAAAAAAAATCATTGATTATGCTGAGCTTCACTATGTTTTTGTTCCGATACCTACGGGAGTAAAGTTTGAACTACGACCCGTGTCTCATATTCGGCCCATCAAAAGAAATGTAATCACGTGGATAAGACTTTGTTCTTTCAGACTTTAGATTCGCCCATGACTCCAGTGTTAAGGTTTAAGTGACAAACAAGGAAAATAAAATACTTACAAAGATGCCTAACTATAGGGAAAGCTCTGCACTTACAACTAGATCTCACAATGATGTAGAAGTTTTTTTCTTCATTCCATATCAAACAAAATTAATAATCACCAATTGACTAATTTAATTGACTAATTGTTTAATTTTATAGTTGATATAGGTTGACTATATTTGTTTGAACTTGATCCGAGAATAGGTGTGGGAGAACAAAAATTCAGATATCTAATGGGGAGAAAATTCAACATATTTAGCCACATTTGTGAACATTGAAGGATCCATTTCCCTTGTTGGTATTTTAAAGTAATCAAGTCTTGTCTATGGCAATGACTAAATGTACAAAGATTTACATGATCTTTGTTATAACAATAGCATCAATGAAGAAAACCCCACAATCCTTGACTCACTAAATGTCACGTTGAATAGACGCATTGTTTTGTAAAGGTTTTTAGTGTAGACAGAGGTATAACTAATTTAAGAAATAGTTGAAATATTAAGCAACCTATTGAGATAGGTATTCAAAAACTTTGTGTGATTAAACTTGTTTATAGTTGTTACCTAACTTTTCTTTTAAATTTAGAAATATAGAGGGATAGTTAAAGTAACTTAAATAAAGTTTGAATACTTATATTTATTGTAACTGCAAAATACAGTAAATGAAATACATGTTATCATCGGGTTACGACAATCTCTACTTACGTCGTTTCATGGTTACGACGCTGTTTACGACGGCTCCGTCCGCGGTTTTGTGGCGTATGACAAATTACATGCAGTGGTGGAGAAATACACTTTAATTGTTTTACATGTTTCGGATTTCATTTCAGAGTTGAAGATAGTTTTTACTTCCTAGACCAAACCTCCCGCAGGACGACGAGTGATGGGAACGGACAGGGTTTGAACCCTCGACCGTCCATAAATCCCAATGATAGTCCAGCGCGACCAGGCAGAAGTAGTGTAGTTCAGTACTGTACACTGTATCGTTACTAGAGGAAAACTAGTCTCCTTCATGCCATTGGGCCCTTTATTATGGCTCACCGACGTAAGGATAATGATCATATCCTTGAACACTTAAAAGGATTTGCTCCGATGAAAGCGATAGTGATAACAAAGCGGCGTAGTAGGCTGTACATTATTTCATTATTAAAATTACTTCTCTGCACGATATTTTACTGACGGTGATAATTATGTAAAGAATTGGTGTATGGATAGGCTCAGTGTTTGCAGTACAGTACAGTACTGTTAATATGCTACAGTACTCTGTATGAATGTATGATCCGACTTACGTTGAAATTCGGTTTACGACGCCCAGTAGTAACGGGACACCGTTGTAAGCCGAAGACTACCTGTATTAAGCCTAATAAACATAATTTAATTTATAAACAAACATATATTATAGATACCTAAAAACTATTGCGATATTCCTGATTTCAATATTTAAGATTTACCAAATTTGTAATAGCTTTTAGATGATTTTTTTTCAATAATAATATTGGGCTATTTCTTATGTCCTATATTTTTTAAAATAAAATTAAATGTACGCTATAGACAAGCTTGAATCTAATTTTACAAGAGTTGTTTAAATCTCTGAAGGCAATGCAGTTTTACACTCTTTTTAATCCTTACATTTACATTGTGTTACTATTGTGTTCACTGCATTGGTTATGGACAAGCTGTAATTTGCCCACCCCTGTTTTAGAGTCTACAGTGTTTTTATTATTAATTTCCTTTCAACTTCATTAGAAATTAATAACGAGATTTAATGACCAGTGACAACATTAGAAAAACAAATTGATAGAGCTAAGCTTTAATAATGTTTCCGCCCTGATACCCCTGGAAGTCAAGTCTGTAATACGGCCCGCGGGTCATATATTTGGCCCCTCAAAGCAAGTGTAATCAAGTGGAAAACAAGGCTTGCTTCGTTTAGACGTTTTTGGTGATTCGCCAATGACTCCAGTGTTAAGGTTTTTAATGACAAACAAGAAAATAAATTACTTAAAAAAAAAACGTAACTAAGGGAAAGAGCTCCACACTTATGACAATATCTCACAATCAATCATGAATGGAAAGAAATGCTTTGAGGATTTTTTCTAAGCCCTGTTTTGGTATTTGGGGGTTCAAATATATCCCATTGTTAAAAATAGTGAACACAATAAAATTAAGGATATCTATTTATATATTTATTTTTTTATTGTAACTCCAATACAGTTTACTTCATTGAATATTTTAAATCACAAAACACATTTATAGATACTAAGTACAGAAACAATCATTTTTTCCATTAGAAAAACACTATTTTTGCACTATACTTTATAATGGGTAAATATTATTATTATAGCTTTCCTACTTATAGCATGTTCAGAGCGCTTTGGTCCAATCTCATTTGTGGACCGGTTGGGGGCGGTGGGTATATAGGAGTTTGTTTTCCGTGCTTCCATTAGGCGCTCAGTAAACACAACTCTGCCCGAGTCGGCTATCGAGCCACGAGTCCCCTTCTAGGTAGCCAAGCCAAGCCAAGTTTAAGCGCATTTTAATCATTTCAAGTTTAAGAGCATCCGAAAAAGATGAAATTTTAACAAGGCATATGTAAAAGCTGTGATTAATAAAAAGGCTATTTATAAATGAATGTGTATGGGTGTTTATGCTAGAACTTGAATGAGAATATGTCCAAATTTGATAATGACATTGAAAAATAAAAAAAAACAGGTCAATGAATAATTGTTTTATTGTATTTTAATTGTTTCAATTCTATTAGCAGCGTTAGAATCATAAAGTCATACATTTCATCATGCAAATCACACTTACCAAAAGTTTGTAGAATCTAAAATATCATTGACATCGGGATTTTTTATATTTTATCTATTTTAGAAGCTGGAAGAGTGACGGACGAACGGACGACAAGACAGAAAAAAACAAACAAAGCTAATACCGGTTTGACATTTTGTTAACCCTTGAGTTTATTGAACTAATGAGTCTCTTGTGTTTACTTTTTGTTGTATTTTGATCGTTTTTGTTTTTCTTTTTTATTACTCATTTCGTTGTTATTATTATTGTTTCTTTTTTTTTTGTAAATTTTGTTATTATTTTGTTGTTGTGGTTGTTTGTTGCTGTTATTGTCGTTATAATTGCTGATGTTATGGCATCGATTCAGAATGGCCCAATGTGGATGTCGTAAGTATTCGTGTTGAAAGGCTTTACTATAAATGCTAGAATATTTTTATTGTTCTTAAATTTGTCACGAAATTTATCTTTGATTTTTTTTATAACTGAACTGTAGTGATTCGTGTCAGAAGTTGCACTCATTTTATCTCCATACTCCTTAAAGTATTAAACATGAAGTAACTTACAGCTCTGAATATCTTCTGCAAAAAGAATTAATTTTTCTTCAAAACAAACCAATTCTTCAACCAGAACAAAGACTGGGTATCGCTTTCTTGCAGTTGTAGATTCATCTCATTTAATTTCGCTTTTATTTCCACCTTCAAGCTCTATTTTTGTAACTATTTGTCGTTCTCTAATTCAGGGTGATAATTGTTTCTTTTTAGTCCGATTTAAGGGTGTATTTATTTATTTCCAGCACAAAGTGAAACGTTTTAACCTTTCGAAATTAGGTCGCAGAAGTAGTTCGGAATACTAAGTCTCCATTTCATTTGAGAATTCTTTAAACTGACGTTGACAGAGTGTCTTTTTGAGAAGATGATGTTAACAATCATGATTATCAAATGTATGATCTCAATTATGTCAACATGATTGGGAACAAAGTGCTTCTTGGTGTATTATAGAATGGAATGTAAGAATCTGAAGGTTTATTTGCCTACAAAGAATTATTGTTGCACCTTTATTTTATTCACTAGTTTCTCTTTAACAAGATCTCTATGTACTAAGCTCTATTAAAACTACACTCATTTCTCTCTTATTCTCTTTGAGAACCAGGATTTTTACGTAAATATCTATAACTTATCTGGTAAAGTACAACACAAGAACTCGCAACCGAAAGAAGACTCGCTCCAGAGGTTGGATCGAATTGTAAAGAGGGGTTGCCATGCTTAAAAGATTTAGAACCGCTGATCTAGATATAGACAGGAGGTTTTAATTGTGTAAATTTTTCCCCTTTTTTTATTTTTTTAAATTTTATTTCGGGCCATAAAATTCACTTTGAGTAGAGCCTCCAATTATTCAAGGCAGGCAAAGGACAGGGCCTAGCATGACCAGAACAAAATATCCAGACCTAGTGTAGTTTAAGATCTATATCTGGGTGATATAGTCTTGTAACATGGGTGACATTGATCTAGACTCTATTCTATTATCAAGTATTTTTCGGTTAAGGTAGAACGATTTTCAATTTCATGCATACATAGATTCAAAAAGATAGGCAGACCTAATACATTTAAAACAAAGCAATTCATAGGCTACTGATGTTCAAATAAAATATTAAATGTTTATATTTTAGAGGCCATTACAAAATAAGAAGTCAAAAATGCTAGTATAGGGATCGAACCCACAATATTTGCGGTAATAGCACTACGCTCTACCAACTTTAATTTTTAATCGGCAAATCAAGTTGTATTGTTTTCAATAATAAATAGACAACAATTACAGTACTATGCTAGACAATAGCGGCTAAACATTTGCTTCCTATATCTTTTTATCAGGAGAGAGAAGTGAACTACAACTATACTTAAACAAATTAATTATAAGCTGGAATTCACATTTTTTAAAATATTTTTTTATTGTATATTGTTGTAACTGTATTGGCGCAGTGACAGAGTTAATTGTGTGTGACCAACTGACAAACGATGTGACGTACTGTATGCCAGTCAACTGTGTCAATGGACAAGGGACAGTACTAGTACACACAAATATGACCCTTGCCATGGGATAGAGTACCAAATATTTTGTCACTCTTGATTGTCAAGTTCTTGAGTTCGATCTGTTGTGTTAGGCAGTGCTTGGACACGTGTTGATTAAAAGAGAAAATCGTAACAATATTTGTAGAAATTACTCGGTGTTACTTTAAATCTTTAAAATACATTTGACAAAGAGCAAGCAATCAATAAGGAAGTTTACTTCAGATAATTATTCCATTAACCCAAGGACCGTACAAAATAACATAAATAATTGGCTTAGAATGATTCTTAAAAATAGACATAAGGCTTGTACTTACACTACATTCTGCTTACAAATGCAACATCTTGAAATTAAAATACATCTTGCCTTTTCCAACTTCATAATTATGGCAAATTGTGTTTTCAGCATTAGTAGACTTTTTTAAAGTCTAAAATAAGAAACAGGCTATTAGAGGTTTGAGATTAAAATGAACAACCAGTGAACCCAATTTTATGATCTGTCATCTCAACACAAAGAATTTGTTTTATGCACCTACATTCATGGGAGGGGTGAAGGGTATCTTAAAAACAGTGGCGTAGCGTAGGGGGGGGGAGGGGGGGGGAGGTTTTTGAAATCCCCCCGGGCCCCCGCCTAGGGGGGGCCCCCAAATGGGTGTTTCAAAATACATAAATTAATATATTTGATTGACAAATAATGTCAACGGGTGTATTTTTTTTTCAACATTTATGGATTATACTTTTATCAAATACTAAATCTAGATCTAGGTCTATCAGTACGTTGACTTTGTTGACATTTTAAAATATTTTTTTTCCCACAGAGATCAAAGTTGTTGTTTTTTTAAAGTCAGTTTTACATTTTGAAATACAAATCTTTAATAGATTTGTTGCCGATTAAAGAGATCAAACATGTTCTTGCAGCAAAAACAAAGAATATTACTCTCTTTGTTGCCACGAATAAAACTGTATGATATACAGCAGTAGAGGCCTTAGAGGTGGCAAGTGGAGCGCCTGTGGGGGCCCCGCGATCGGAGATTTTATTGTAACAAACTTGATCACTACACATTTTCCTAATAAAATCCGATTAGACGTCGATGTTTGAATACAAACATAACCTCTATGTATTGATTATTTTCGCCTAAGTGTTTTATATGCTTCTGTGCATTGACATCTTGAGGCCATGGGAGTATTTTTCTTTTAAACTTTTTAAACTTCAAAGAAAATCTTTTATGCAGAACAATAACAACGAAGTGTATACAACAGTAGGCAAACAGTACCTAAGTTAAATTCTGTTTTGTAATAAAAATAAGGCCCACAGTGTTAAAAGCGGACATACAGAATTGTTATTGTTGGAGGCCAATGACAGCGTTAGAGACGGAATAGCCCGTTAGCGTGATGTGGTACGGTTTATATATAGTCCACCCTTACGGCTCGGGGCCCCGCACAAGACTAGGGTCCAGGGCCCGTCGCGCTGCTAAGTCCGCCCCTGTATACAGGGAATTCCAGGTATCTTGTTACATTTACTAATAATAGATTTAAATGGCGAGTATTTTAAGGCTACGCTAATTAACCTTGAAGCAGAATTTACAGAAACGAGTATAACAGATCCAATAGTTATTCTTAACAATGCTAGAATTGTCCATTATTCGGGTTTGGCTTCTGTAATTCTTTAATTTCAGAATTAACTTCACACTCGAGTTTTTCACCCCTCTATTCATCTATCCGCAATCAAATGGAAAAAGGCTTTTCTAAATAAAAAAAATCGTTGTTATAGAGTGATAAAAGAGTGAATTGCAAAGTTGGGAAAATGAATAAAAACAACAACAAATGTACGTCTTTTCGTCAGAGGAAATTTCACAATCATAGCATATTTTTTATTAGTGAAATAAATGGTAAATCGCTTTTTCAATAATGTCACTGATGCACGAGCACTTTTCACCAACAAACTAGTAATACAATCACCAAAAAGGTTCAAACCTTTGCAACATCCTCTGAATACCGTACCACTAAATCAGGCCACTACCATTGCGTCATTGTAAAAAAAAAAACTATCCCAGGAGCACAATGACGCAAGATAGGCTTATCATAACTTTAATGTCAGTGAAGTCACAAATACTAGAAAGTATCGATGTAAATCAGGGGTGGGCAAATTACGGAACGCAGGCCACATGCGGCCCGCCGAAGTGTTTTATGCGGCCCGCGAAAACCTAACTAAATCAAGTGTGCCCACACATTACACATATTAAAAATGCAAGTACATTAAAAATAAATCATGGTAAATATATAGAGAAATTGTAGAAACTTTTGATTCTTATCACTTAGAATAATGAGGCTAAAGAAACGTCTCTAAACTTCCTTCTAAAAAGTTTAAAGAAAACGAAGATTATATTTAAAAGCAGTATTTCCATAAATTCAGTACAAAATATAAGCCCAGGCCAGTATTTATTTATTCAATGCTATGAAGAAATGTGTTGAAAGAGTTGGGTTGGCTTGTAATGATGGCAAGGGTAACAACTGATGGAGCTTTGACCGAGAAAAACCTTTTTAGTAAAAAAAAAATAAATATCCCAACCATAATTTAGTAACTGCAAACTTTACACAAAGCTACATTGAATTCGAGCGAATTAAGAGGAAATAAAAACAAAAGAGTTAAAAAGATTCACAGGGCTGTCCTTAGGCTTAGGTAATGTAAGCAGCTGCCAAGGTACGTAATTGTTGGGGAACATGCACTGAGTAATTATAGAGAAGGAATTGTGAAACTTGTACTCAATGTTATTGTTCGAAGTACACTAGGTCTTTAATAAATTATATAATTTTAGCTTCTTCACTTTATTTTGTATTTTTCTATTTTTTTTCGGAACCACCAAATTCACTTTGCCATTCATATGATATATATGCGGCCCGCCTAATCCCCAAATTGTATAAATGCGGCCATCGGTTGAAAAAGGTTGCCCACCCCTGATGTAGATGATGTTATAGATGTCCTTGCTGAACAGAATGCACCACATGAAGCGATATGAATCGAGATTTATCACTTGTGCATTATTTTGCTAATAAACAACGGTATTATTCATTAAAAGAGTCTTAATGATTAATTGTTTTGGTCAAATTTACTGATATACTGAATCAATTTGATCTTGGTCATATATATTTTTTTGCGTACATTATATCATGTCATATATCGAAAGTCAAAATGCAAGGGGCCCCCAAAGAGGTCGGTCCCCCCGGGCCCCCGAACCGCTAGCTACGCCCCTGCTTAAAAATGATAACAACACTGCTAGTGGATTCACCGCCAAGATCCTATATGTCTCAAAGTAATGTAGATTCACCACCTTGATCGGATAAGTGTCAAAGTAAGGTAGATTCGCCATCCAGATCTTACTGGGGAAAGTGATTTAACCACACATTGATAATAAACCCTTGAGGAAAATAGATTCACCATCTAGGTCGGATGGTGATACCTCTAACAGAACAGAGATATCGTACAATTGTAAGTCATCAGCAAGGAAGTGGTGTTCAATGCCATTTGGCTGTATAAAATCACAATATCAGGTGGCCGAGCCTTGCTCGGTTAAATAAATGCCCTGCCCAGCCTGACTGTCGGACAATAAGAAGTTCATACCTGCTTACTATCAATCCATCCCAGTGGTGCTACAGCCCGTGGTCTGCAGCGTTGATACATGAACACATTAATTCTTAATAATAATTCAACAACACTATCAAATGTCCTTACTTTTCATATGCATACACAAATTACCAATGTTTTCATTACTACAAAGTCTTAAAATTTCAAAATTTATTATGTTTCTTTAAGTTACACAAATATAGTTTTTTTTTTTTTAAAAGGCATTTAATGAATCTCAGTTCATATATGAATGAGTTTTTCATTTGGTTTGGTTTTAAATTTAACACAGTTTGTCAAGCGAAATTAGAAAATGAAAACTTGTTAATATAATCTGCATTTTTATTTATCATAAATTACTCTAGAACAAGGGTGGGCAAGTTACAATTAGCAGGCAACATGCGGTGTTTTATGTGGTCCACCGACACCTACAGAAATTAGGTGTCCCCTTTGGATTCTGAGTAGCCTCATTCTAGCAAATGTTTTGCACCATCACATCAGTTATTTTCTAAGTGCAACTGAACTACTTCTAATCTATTCAAGGGTAGCTTTTTTAATAGAATAACAGTTATAAGGATAACCTTTATTAATCAGGAGTTGATGGCCGTTCATGTACTCTTTCTTATAGGCTTGCAATTATTTATACTGTAATGGGAGTGAAATATTCTATAACATGTTAGTTGTGTCGTATTTCTGATTTGGCTATTTATTGTAGTCAATTATTCATCTGTTTTTCAACCAGTTTCACAGATGTTGCATAAGCCGCTCAACAGCACTTCAGCAATCTCATTGACAAAATCAAAACAAACTTTACCATGCTGAGGAACACATCAGGGATGACATGCCAAGTAATGGCGAGACTATTGGCAGACAAACTTGCTGTAAAGTTGGTGCTGTCTAGAATTTGCAGTCAGAGACACACCGAGTTAATAAAATACCACATGTTTGGATTTTGGGAGTCTTAAAATAACAACAGCTTTTACATTCCGTATCTTGATTCGATAGTTTTTTTCTTATTCAGGTCTCGCTTTTCGAGCAACAATAATGCTAAGTTCAACTTTTTTTTTGTCTGAATTCTAAAACGGTGTAAGATCTGCAACGTGAAGAAGGATGTCAGCACTGTGCATGATGACAAACGCAGACGGCAAAAAGAAAATCTGGATCGACCACCTTCGGGCAATGATTATGGTTATTGATTTGGCAAGATATGTAGGTCACATCTGGGACTGCGCTGTTACGGGAAATACTGTATTTTTCCCTAATCTCCGGTCTATAAAACAATCCTTATGTAGTCTAAACTAGTCAAGTTATAATAATTAACCCATAGCTTGTCTATGTCAGAGTGTTGACAACAAAAGCAAAATTATTCCTTTTATCGATTCAGTTTTTTTTTTCTTCGCATTATTACTTCTTGATATGAAATATCAACTTTGTAATTACATGTTTGCATATTTATTAATTTTTTTTTCATCTCCGCCTATACCAGTATTTATATAAAAAAAAAACTACCCTTTCATGCACCCATCTTTTTTTTTACAGATTAAAATATTGCTGCTCTGCTCTTAGGCTGCTGGGGGGGGGGGAGGGGAGTGAGAGGTCTGTATGGTTTTCATTCATTTCTTTTCCTCTTCTATTAAAAACAAAAGTTTAAAGTTAATCTGTTTCGGTCTCGTTAATTTAACAGAGTTAAGTCCCATTCTCTGGAATTGTGATCTATGGCGCAAATGATATAAAAAGCTCATCTGTTACTGTGGCGCACGGTTAACGAGGATGTTCTGTGGCCAGCACAACAAACTTTAATTTAACTTAATATTTAAAAAAAAACCTACTTAATCTTTTGGTGACTTTGTTTAAATTTTGGGAACATTGGTTGTAATGGTTGTAACTGGACTATTATTTAAACATAATCTTATAATACCTGCCTGGTCGAGCGGTTTGCACGCTGGACTGTCGTTTGGATTTATCGATGGTCCAGGGTCCAAACCCTGCCAGCTCCCATCCCCCGTCGTTTTGCGGGAGGTTTGGACTAGGAAGTAACTATCTTCAAGAACATCCGAAACATGTAAAACAATTTCCTTGATAAACACATTTTTGTTTGTTCACTCAAAAAATTATAATACCCCCCTCGTATCAACACTTCGCCTCCCTATTAAAAGTATAGGCGGATCCAGATCGCAATCCTCACTTAAGCTGCCCAATTTTGTGTGTGTGTAGAAATCACAGTTTGTTTACATAATTCATTACCTGTCTTTTTTAAATTCCCCTTTTAGAGCTTGCCATCTCTTTAAAGGCTGATAGTTTAAGATATTATTAAGCGACCCTTTAAAACAAAGGCATGCAAAGATTTTCTTAATTCACATTATCAGTATCCATGGATAAGACCATAATAAATTGTAAATATATAAATGTTTTCTTCAAGTAACACTAATGTAGTGTAATACCATCGAAATAATTAAAAAAAAAAAGATTGAATAAATATCGATTTGAAAATGAAAGGTTTTATTTATTTTGTTTTTTAATATAATGCAGTTTGTAAAGTTAAATAATGAAAACCCGTAAATGTAAGTCCGTAAAATACTCTAATGTGCTTAATTCCATTCCTTTCATTTCAACAACTGTAAAATAAATTCTTATGCTGTAGATGGAAACCAGAGGCGGCCCTAGCAGTGCACAGGGCCCTGGGCGAATGTCATTTACGGGACCCAATAAGTATCATACCACATCACGCTAACAGGCTCTTGCGCCTCTAACGTTTTTGGCGAAAATGTTGATTGTCTTTACTCTCATACCGAATTGTTTTTGCCTTTTCCTCTTTGTATGTCAATTTGTTTCGTTAAATTTCATATCATCGTTCAATTTAGAAGCAATTTTCTTTGCTGTGATCATTTTACCAGATGAATCGACGTTCCGATTTATTCTAAAATGTGTAAGAAGGTCTATAATTTGCTGTATTGCCATATCGAGATGTATGTCAGCAGATTGCAAAGTTTTGCTGACAGTATTCATTACTAATTAATGTATTATAGAATAGGATTTAACCTTGAATAAGCTCGAAACTTTCTTGTGCATACATTCGAATTCACTTTTCACCAGTGGAATATTTTCGGTGTCAGAGACAGTAAACGGTGCCTCTCTGAATCGGTTATTTTGATAGCGTAGCGCTTTATAACTTTTAACCTGGCAATCCTAGCTTGTTTATGACAGTGACTTTCTTGTGTTAAAAGTCAAGGTTTATTCCACAATTTTTTTTTCAGACCACGCAACAAAACTTTGATAGATTCACTGTATGATATAAAAAAAAGCGTCACTTCTTGAGAGTTGTATTTAGCCATGTCTCCTGAAACATATTTCAGATTATGGCAGCCTCACGTAATGTAAAATGCTTGACTGTTAATGTGAATAAATAAATCTTGACTTTTCCAACTTCCATATTTCTGTTAAATTATGTTTTCAGCACTCGTAGACATCAAGTCAAAAATAAGGAATAGACTGTTAGACGTGGAACAGCGTCTGAGACTCAAATGAACAACCATTGAACCAAACTCTATGATCTGTCATCTCAACACAAAGACTCTTTCCTTCTTGTGCCCCTACATTCAGAGGAGGGGAGCGAAGGGTAATCGGCGTTGCAACTCTACTAAAAGGGGTACACATATGACAAAAATTTGGGAAGCACTGCTCTAAAGTAATAGAAAATGGCCTTAACGTTCACGGCATTCAAATTATACAATTCATCTGACAGCAAATGTCCTTTGCATTACGAATGTGATATATTTATAGATATTTATTTACTTCTTTAAAGTAAATATACAAGAGCTTATCTAGTTCATACATTTGGATCTGCACTTTTGATTATCCGGTCAAGGACGTCACTATTTCTTTTAGGGCTAGCCTTGACCTTGACCTTGTTCCTGCTTACAAGCATACGTTTGACAAATAGTAGTGCTCGTAAAGGATTTTGTAATCTATAATCAATTAATATTCCTGCTGAAAGGAAAGTCACCATGTCCATATTAAATTCACATATCCCTATTCATTAACCAATGAAGCAGCTATCACTTGCTGACATTAGAATTGATAAGAACTAAGACTTTTTTTTTTAATGGATTTGAACACTTAAATGTACAATTTTTTTTTATTTTTTTTTAAAAGGAAACCTCAGCATTTTTTTTTAAATGGTTTATTCAGATTATACTTTTTTTTTACAATAACACACAAGACAAACAGGTTAAACGTATCCACATCTAGATCATATAATACTGTTGAGCAGTGAAAGTTATTGAGGGGTTGTATATAGTTCATGATTAAATACACTGTTCATAGTAATATACATGCTGGAGTTCATAAATTATAAAGTCATAGTTGCAGATATAGGAGCATTAGCGGATTGTCAAAAACAGCTCAGTTTTTCCATGTTCTTTACAAAGAGCGAAGACCCAAAATTGTTTATAGCTGTCACTGATTTTGTTGATGTGTTTACCTGCTGACAGATGAGGCATTCAAGTCAAAATCCTATAATACTGTTGAGCGGTCAAGGTTATTGAGATGTTGTAAACAATTCATGCTCAAATACATTGTTCATTGTAATATATCCGCTGCAGTTCATCAATTATAAATTCAGTTTGTTTTTTAAAACCATTTTTTTTTCACAATTAAGGTTAACATCATTCATAAATAGTGCAAACATGACAATCAGGGTGAACACGATCTTTTGTTGTAGACACGATCACAGTTCTTGATATGTCACAACGTTGACTTAACCAACTTCTTGCACTAGACCAGTGTCCAACACTTTACGCTGAAAAGTTGGGCTGATCACCGATGTTCCTGGACGTTGCAGAATTATATCAGTTGACGAACCGGTATGATTTCTTGATGGTAATTTGTCAACCCAAGGCTGAGGCCCAGCAGCAATACAGTGAGCTCATGAGGAGTGTAGAGAAAAAATGTATATCAATGATAAAAAAGAATGTGTGTATGTGTTATTTTATTTAAAATACAGTTTCTAAAGTTAAGTTAAATAATGAAAGTTTGTAAATATAAGTCAGCAATTTATTTATCGTGAATTACAAACATTTGTTTCTCTTACTTTATTTTCAACAACTGTATTCTAAATTTATAAGGAGATTTACTGAGACCTGAAAAATGAAACATTAGTCGAGCTAAGCTTTAATAATCTTTCCGTCCTTATTATGGCCAGAGTCAAGAGCGGGGCTACTGCACAGGGATCTCAGCGAGAAAGGGGCTCTCACAAAAGAATTTTTAAAAAATCATTTTTAAGGCCCAGCAAAATTACCATGTTTTAATATGATCCATATTTCAATGCATTTTACTGACACATCTTTAAAATGTACAGACTGTAAAACTGTCGTTGTAAAAAAAAGAAGAAGAAGACCTTGGTTTTTGATAGATCTGTGTCTCTTGACTCAGTCAGCCTTCAAAACTTAATTCATGAATGTCCATATCGACAAAGCTCGGACGTTGGTTCAGATTCATACATCGGTTGATAGTTCACAAAATATATCGATTAATAAATATTTGACAATCGTAGTAGTATAAAAATTAGTATTATTTATCTACTTAGTAAAAGTAACTATTTGATATTTTTCCAATAGATGACAATAAATAAATGTCAAACATACATCCTGAAACTCTTCACTTAACAAAGCAGTACAATAAGGAGTAATATAAATTATAAAATACTAAATTTTAATGTATTTAAATCTTTCGTAATTGAAATAATATTCTTTTTTTTTGTCGGTTACCTCTCTATGGGTTGAGCATTAGAGGCAACATGTTAGGGAACAAGGTTACAAAGACAGTTTGTGTGGAAACACTAACTGAAAATCGGCCCCCAAAGTGGTCCACCAAGGAAGTTGAAAGGCAGGTTGCAATATTTTCAGAAAAAAAAACAGAATGAAATGCTATCAAGGACAAATGACAGAGAAGAATGGAGAAGGAAGGTTTACATGTCTTGTGTGTTGCCCCAGTGGTCCAGAATACCAATTAAAAGTCCCGGTTCGGAAGCCAAGCGTTTTACGCTCAGCCACTCGCCTCCGTGTTAATAAAAACTTTGTAATAATCCTGAACTAGTGCGTGAGTCTTTGTTTACTAACATTCAAGGTTGTAGATTTTCACAGGCTGAGAAAAATTAAGATTATTATGCCTTAATATGGCGATGATGATGATGATTATGAGGATGACGGTGATTACGACGTCGATGATAATGCACTAGATGCATGATATTGATAATTATTATGATAAGGATAACAATGACGTTAATAATTACAATAAAAAGGAAATGAACTGATCCTAGGGAAAAGCAAGTATATACAAATGTAAAGGATCACAATAAAGAATTAAGTGCATTAGAAATTCATTTAAATTCTGAAATAGGCAATTTCGCAGTTGAAAAAAAAAAATTAAGTTCCTCTTGCGATATGGGAAAAGGATGTAAATTGTTTTTTTTTTTTATCTTAGCATTTGTTGTTGGAGTAAATATCCCCATACACATTTAACGTCATGAGCGTAGCCTGGATTTTTTTAGTGAGTGGGATGGAAGGTAATTTCCTATTCTGAGGTGTCTACAGTGCATTATCCTGCTATTTAAAGTGTTAATTTTTTTACATTATTTAGACATTTAAAGACGGTGATAATAGATGTTTACCTCAGATATAACTTGAACATAAATTTATTCTACTTTAGTTAAATTTAATTGGACACATCCTTTAGAACAAAAAATAACAAAACTTATAAGTATTTATAAACTTAGATAATTATGGAAAGACTTTTCTTCTTGTGAGAACATATCACAACATTTTTTTTCTTTTGAAAGTATATATATTGGTCCCAATAAAATTTATATATAAGCTATCATGGCCGGAGGTAAAAGAGGCATACACATTTAGAGGATTTTAGCTTTGCTTACACAAGCACACTCTGTATTCTTGACTTTAAAACTGCGATTTCTAAGGATTTCTACAACGTACTATCCTGCTTCTAACCAACTAAGTTCAGGTTAAAAGGATAGATACTAACACCTACACTACCACGGCATTCGCGCTATCAATTCATAGTCACATTTGAATAGTGACAATGGGCTAGAGCAGTGTTTCTCAACCTTTTTTGTTTGCCGGCACAGTAAAAAAACAACAAAAATTTCGCGGCACACCACGAAGAGCAACAGTTGTTTTAAAATAAAAAGAAAAAAATATTTACCAGTTTTTAATCACTACCTTTAATGTGAAGGTTGTGCCTGTTTTTGAGAGTAAATGAGATCTATCCGAGGCTCCAAAGTCGACAAACAAACTCGCATTTCATCATCTATTGAAAGAAGTCTCTCTCTTTTCTTAGACTTGATTTCAGTCAGTGCTGAAAATCCAAATTCACAAAACCATGAAGATGAAAATGTAAGAATTATTTTGATTGCATTTAAACTGATTGCTGGATATAGGCCTATTTTGTTGATTGAAATCCAAAAATTATCCAGGCTTTTCTCGGCTAAACTTGACTTAAGAACTACATCGTTTTTTTTAACAAAGAGCTGCTCTTCTTCTTCGGTAAGATTTGTATCTTCATAGTTTCCAAATGGATAGCTGATCCATCCATATTTATTACTTCCAATTGTTGGAAAGTAATGCTGCAATGCTGACTGTAGGTGTGTCAAAGTGTCAAGAATTTCGGGGGTAATTTCTTTGTTTGAAGCACAATCATTGTAAGAAGGAAAGCAGTCGAAGACTCCTTTCAAGATCTTACTTTGCCACAAAGACAATTTTTCACCAAATGACTTTAGTTTTGAGGATGCAGTGATGATTGTTTCCGATGGTCCTTGAAGACTTAAGTTCAATGAATTTAATTTGTCAAATAGATCAGAAAGAAATGTGACCTTAACCCACCAGATTTCGTCATGAATAGAAAATCCAAAGTCTTTATTTTCAGCCTCCAAGAATGAAATCAGCTCAGCCTTGAGTTGGACGACACGCTTTAATACTTTTCCCCTGGAGAGCCAACGAACGTTGGTATGATACAGGAGGCATTTGTAGTCTGAATCCATTGCTGCACAGAGCTGAGAGAAAAGTCGGGATGCAAGCGGTCGAGATTTGATGAAGTTTACAACTTCAATCACTTGATCCAGAACAGACATCAAACCTTTTGGCAAAGATTTGAAGCCAAGAGCTTCTCTGTGGATCATGCAGTGAACAACTAATACATTTGGATTTTCTTGAAGAACAAGAGTGACGAATCTTTTTCTGTTTTCCTGCATGGAAGGACAGCCATCGGTGCAAACGCTGACACAGTTTTTCCACTATAGTTTGAAGAACAAAATGTTTTCGTTCGCAACATTGAAGATATCTTCGCCTTTGGTCGTAGTTGCTAAGTCCTTGCAAAATAAGAATTCGTTGACACATTTTTCATCCTTTATGAACCGAATAAAAGATAGCAGCTGGGCTTTGCCGCTAACATCGGTGGATTCATCAACTTGAAGAGACCACAGAAGAGACAGTTCATCGTCAGTCACGTTGAAGTGTTCGCAGATTTGATCTTGTAAATCTGACGATAAGTCTTTTATTCTGCGTGAGATAGTATCATTTGACAAAGGAACTTGTTTAACTTTTTCGGCGGCATCAGGTGCTAGGATTGTTTCAACAACTATTGCTAAAGCTGGTGTACAATGACCGATTCAGCCTCTGTGTGTGCTTTCTTGCGTTTTGCTAATAACTGAGCAACCTTATAACTTGCAATCAATCCCTTTTCTGGCAGCTTTAGGTAATTTGTAAGTTTCCTAGCTTGTTTATTTTGTTGAGCCCTGATGTTTTCGAAGTATTCCTTCGGTTGGGCTTTTACAGCTGGATGATTTGTTTCCAAGTGTCTCTTCAATTTGCTTGGAACAAGCGCCTCATTTGATAGAGTTGCATTGCAGATCAGACAGATTGGCAATGGAGAATCTTCAGGTCCCGAAGATATGAAACCATATCCGATGTAATCTTCTTTGTACCTTCGTTTGGTTCCTTGCTTTTCATTTAACGCTTTCGCAGTTTCATTCTTAATAACGTATTTCTCCATGGATATAAAATATAAATAATGTTTAGTGATAACTTGTTATTATTAGCATACACCTAATCAATGTACATGACACACATCGCTAATTATTATCTTTGTCAATTCATGAACTGGTGTGCATCTGCTAAGGTGGCCTACATTTGAGTCATTATAATATATATATATATATATATAGTGGGAAATTCCATAAACTGAATAGCTAACACCCCTTTCCATCAATATGGAGCGATCCACTACTATTACTGATCTTTGCAAGGGGGGATGTCATCGCGACGTAAAATAAAAATGTAATATTAGGCTGACCTGTGTAACGCTACACGTGTGGCGTTCTGGAAATTCCCGCGGCACATCTGCAAATCTTCGGCGGCACACTAGTGTGCCGCGGCACACAGGTTGAGAAACACTGGGCTAGAGACTAAGGAAGTCAGTAAGATGGAGCCTTGGGCCAGACAACTGGTAAGCTAATGTTAATTAAACTCATAAGAATAACTCTAGTCCTTTATACAAACGCCTTGAAGATGAAGTATTGTAGATTGTGAGATATCCTTCTATGGATTGGAGCGTTGCTGATCAATGTATATACAGAAAGACAAATAGTTATGATTCTATTATAACGGGCCTTTTAATCAAAGACGTTCAAAATTGTACAGTTAAAGTTTTCACAATTATCTGTTGCTCTAAAACAATATCTTTAATTCTACATATTATAAACTAGTATTTAGTGTAACTAGAAATAACTTTTAGAAATTGTCCTATGCATGGTATGAATATCTAACGACACTACTAATTCAAGGGATATAATTCGATACAATACATATAACTGATTGGAAAAAACTTCACTCAAAGTTAAAGTTTCTAAAGGCACACAATAAAGAAAATGTTTCAACATCTCTAGGGTAAGAGGTTTGTGAACATCAGCGGCGTCACAGAGAATGTTTGCTAACCGTAAATATTGAAATTATCCAGTCCCAAAAGTTATGTATGTATGGGCAGATATTGAAGTTATTATTCAGCACCCAGATCTTATCATAACAAAAGATAATTAGATTCATCACCTAGTTCTCATAAGTGCAAAAGGTAATTAGATTCACCACCCAGATCTCATAAGTACAAACGTAAAGTAGACTCACCACCCTGACTTGATAAGTACAGAGGTAAAGTAGAAGTAGTGAAAGGGTTAACTGTGTGTTACCAGCAGACATTTGCGACACAGGCCAGCAACAGGTTAGTGTGCTATGTGGATGGACAAAAAAACAGGGCTGGTATGAAATTTGCACGTGAATATGACTGTGTTATGGTCATCTGATCATAGGACTGCGCAGACCAGAGACACAGTGTGTAGGCAGAGCAGTTCAAGATAGGACAAGGAGGAGACCAGGTCTGTGAGTCTGGCTATGAAGTCGGGCCTGGTTGAGGCCTCGAGTGAAACGTACAAGTCCGGGAAGAGACAGTAGAGTTTTTAGAGTTTAGTTCGGTGATGTACAGTTTAGCATTTGTAGTTGTTTATTGTGTTGCCAAATGTGTCATATTGGCTGTTTTATTTGACCAGTATTAAAGAACCAGATTATTTTGGAGCTCTTGTTGTCAAGTTCTTGATGTGTTGAAGTGTTGGGTGTTTAGCAGTGTTTACGGAAAGCCTGAAATAGGAAAGAGAGAGAAGAAACGTAACAATACATTTCAAGGGGTTCAAAGTTGCTACTGCAATTTCAGCTACGTCGGCAAACGAGTCCGAGCAAAATCTAAACATAAACAATTACTACTGTAAAGAAAACCAATTAAACAGTTAATACTGTAAAGAAAATAATTAAACAATTACTACTGTAAAGAAAACAATTAGACAATCACTACTGTAAAGAAAATAATTAAACAATCACTATCTATCTATCTATATATTTCTCAAAAGACACTTTCAAAAGTTCAGCCGAGTAAGCAACAACAAGTAATTGGGAAGATCCCATGGCGCAGCACGCGGTGTAAATGGAAATTGGTGCATCCCAATCCGCACTATTTTGTGAATGAAAGTGGTGTTTATATAATTCTCTTCTTCTCAATTTTTGTCATAATAATAAAATTAATATCAGGTGGCCGAGCCTTGCTCGGTTAAATAATTTCATATACCCGAAGTCATTTTTGGATTTTTTTTTTATAATTACGAAAATGAACGATTGGATAAAGACTACTAATTCGAAAAATTTCTTTAGTATTCTGTTTGTTCTATATGTAAATTGGTACGTTCAGACATTTAATTTTGGAATTAGTATATTCAATTATGGCTTTAGTACGAAACATCGAGTGACGCAAATTTCTACGTTATTGGGGAAAACTTCAAAGACTTTCTTACAAGCCAATAATAGTAGGCCTACGATAGTTTTACGATAGTTTTACGCTGTCTAGACTGTAAGAGGACTTAAGAGACTTGATATTTAATCGCCATGTACAATTACATATAGAACAAACAGAACACTAAGACTGTCAGACCATAAGAAGTTCATACCGGCTTTTGCCATCCATCTATCCCAGTGGTGCTACTGGTGCTACAGCCCATGGAAGGATATGGCCTGCTTTTACACATCCCTCCATTCAGATATCTTCTAGGCCTTTCGTCACCACACCCTAACCCCATGTTTTTTACTAAGGTTTATAGTTAAATCAAAAGTGGCTGCAGCGTACGCAAACTCGTTGACCGCTTAGAATATTGTGTGTTGGTTTCCTTTTCGAGTCGATGTGAAGCTCGAAGTCGCAGATCCTCAAGTTTCCTTAAACGCTCCTCATAATTTTCTAGCTTGACGATATTACTAATGATTGCATTTACGAATAATAACGTTATGTCAATAAAATATTAACTTCACGTCAATAATAATTATAATAATATTAATAAAATTATTATGTTTATATAAATAATGTTTGTCTAAATGAATCTATATAAAAGACCTTCTAAAAAAAAACAAAGATTTAGATCGAACAAAATTATAAAATATTTGTCTTCTATAAATTTAGAGTGGAATTGGCAATGCTGTTACATCTAGATCTAGTCTAGGAAAAAAAGCGATTGAAATCTGGCTGAAATCCTATAGCTCAGACGTAGACGTCTAGATCTATTTGTTTTCCTGAAAAGTTGTGAACATCTTTTCTTCTAGAAATTACAACAGAAAACCTATTAGATTATTATTAGATCTCTTCAACGCCGCAAACCTCCTGCTATTAGGGAAGAATAACGGCGAGCAACATGGCGGTTTTTTCGACGGAGAACTGAGAATCTAGTTGTAAGTCTAGAATCAAGACCTAGATCTAGACGTAGATTGTTTGTTTGTTGTTTTACATGTTTCGGATGTTCCTTCAGAATTGAAGATAGTTACTTCCTAGTCCAAACCTCCCGCAGGACGACGGGGGATGGGAGCGGGCAGGGTTTGAACCCGGGACCATCGATAAATCCAAACGACAGTCCAGCGTGCAAACCGCTCGACCAGGCAGACATCCAGATTCCAGATTCGGCGTCCATATCTTTCTTTTCGGCCTACATTATATATATATTAAAAATATACAATTAATCAAATTCTTATTTTAACGTGCCTTATAATAAAGGGATCAAGCGATTAATTTGTAGAAACACTTGGAAGCACTTGAGCGTCTTCAGATAACCACGTGCTTGATTGATGTTCACTGTTTTAAACCTTCAACTACGGTGCGCAAATATCTAGTTGTGTCTATTCATTCAAACGCGATAAAACTTGTTGCAAAGAAATGCTTTAGTGAACGATGTAAGCCAGTGACGTAGGAGGTGTCAAGTTTTTTTTCCCTTTGACGTCGTGGGAAAAAATTTCATTCATAAATTCTCCATGTCATTCATAAAACCTTCAAACCAAAATAAGTTTTTCCATAATGAGACATTTTTCAAACCGATATAACGGTCGAACTCGAGTTTTCCCGATGTGGCCAATGAGCTGAGCATTTTTTTCTCACTAACATTTAGATACGTTGAAATTTTAAAGAAAATCGTTAGAGCCGTTTTCGAAATAGAAGGAAAATATATATATATATATATATATATATATATATATATATATATATATATACAAGAATTGCTCGCTTAAGAGTATAGGATTTCCAGATAATTGTGTCGTAAGTCTATTGAAACTAGAACAACAATACACAGATAGAGCATACCATCAGGTTTCACTTTATAAGTACTGTAATTAATATCACAAATTACGCACATACGTCAATAAGACATGATTCCTATTCCTAGATCTAGATCTAGATCTAAAACTCGAATTCAACTCTAAGATTATAGAACTTCTCTTCGCAAAGATGTTTTTGTGCTTTAGCACAGGAACATAATAATTATAGTCCATTCATTTCATATTTTAATTAAATTAACATTCAAATTGGGTTTTCTTAAGCATTGTTACATGAGTGCAACTCTATTCTTAATATTGCGTTAATTAAGGTAATTAGCCAATTTTCTTTGCTGTATTCATAGTATTTTTTATTCATTAATTCACTTATAAGAATTAAATGGGAAGATCCCATGGCGCAGCACGGTGTGAATGGAAATGGTGTATCCAAATCCGCACTATTTTCATTCACAAAATAGCATAGCCATAAATAAATACAGACTGGAAAAGCAATTAACTTCATGTAACTTGATTTAATAATTTATACACCTAAAATAATTGGCACGGCTCCAATGAAAGTGCGAGACCCACTGCGGTTGCATATGTTGCAGTGCCTAAGGCCTGCCCTGGAAAATAGCGGCGTATGCTATGCCGCAGGTCGACTAGTTGTAAATAAAACCCAATTGAACAATAACTACTGTAAAAAAAAAGTAAGAATAAATGATAATGAGATAAAAAATGTGGCATTTGGCGGAAAAAGCAATAATGATACATTTGAATACAATGAATAACCCTAAAAATAGGCATGTTTATTGTATTTCTTTAGTAGTAGTGTAAAATGTTACTGATTATTACCAACAGAGGCGTAGAAATCAAATCATGGCCCCGGGGTACTTTATTGGCGTCCCCTCCCAAATAAATTTAAAAAAGAAGTGGCTCCCTATGAGGTTAGCGCCTTGGGGTATCGTGCACAATTCATCCACTCTCACTATGCCACTGATTACCATTTTTTTTCAAGCAATGATTTGTAGGATGAAAACGGTGAAACCAATGTTAAATAATCACTTTATAGAATTAAATCTAGATTGGAAGCTCCGACTTATCGATGCAATCAGATATCTAGAGGCTGGTTTTGGATAAGGTTTAAATATCCCACCAATTGATGTAAGTGCTAGATTCACATATTTCTAATAAGATTTTCAAATCAATTTTTTGTTATTTAAAATATATTTTCGTGATGTGGTCCGTAATTCTTCTGCCTTAATTAAAGACAGTGAGAGATTAGGTTTCAATACTGTATACCAATAGGTTCGGAATTTCAACAGTAACAACCTACAAAGTAGGCTTCCAAAATTTTTTATTTCAATTTGTTTTATTGTACCAATTTTAAATTACTGATCAATTATGCAATATTTCACATTCTCAATAATGTAACTACAATAAAGTTTAATAAAATTGATTTTTTAAGAATAATGCTGAATTCTTAAAATACAATTTCACATTTTTTTAAGACTTAAATTTAAAAAAAAAAATATTTTACATGCTGTGGCGAGGTTTTTAATTTTATAAATGAATATGGTTCGTTTACTCTAGGGGAAGTAATTTAGTGTTTTTCCCCGCTCACATAAGTAGAATTTTGAACAAGCACACTACCAGCTAACAATAAGAACAAATAAACAAATTAAATATTAATGTATAAATTATTTAATAAACAATATAGAATTGACAATGAGGGTTTAAAGTATTAATTTCATCACTGATTGCTAATTGAGGAGTGGAAGAGCGTTTCTATTTTCGTTGCTTATCTTTCTTTCTTGGTAGTTGAACGGCCGCTGGACTTCTCTTGTTGATATAGAGGAGAACTTGAGATGATCTGTTTGCACTGGCGGATCCAGAACTTTGGAGTGGGGGGGGCGATTTTTTTCCAAACCCTAACCCTAACGCCCAGTAAACCCTAACCCTATGCATAAACGTGTGTAAAGCATAAATATATATATATATATATATAAGAACAAAAAGAAGTGTTTTTTAACCTTCGAGGAAAAAAAAGAAAACTAAAAACAGTCATGTTGAGGCAAGCTGGGGGACTGAGGGAGGGCTGTAAGCTTCGTCAGTGTGATTCGGGGCGAAGCCCCGACTCTAGAAGCGTTTTCTTGCGTATTTTTCACTGCAGAAAGGCATTCTCATGATATGTACAGCTCAATATCCATCAGTAGATTTCGGGGCGAAGCCCCGACGCCAAAAGCGTTTTTTTGCATTTGTCAGTGCAGAAAGGCATTATCCTGACATCTAAAGCTAATTATTTATCAGTAGATTTCGGGGCGAAGCCCCGAGGCCAAAGCTTTTTTTTTGCAAACTTCACTGCGTAAACGCATTCTTCTGACAACTACAACTCATTATTTATCAATGGGGTTCGGGGCTTAGCCCCGAAGCCAAAAGCGTTTTCTTGCATTCGTCACTGAAAAAAACGCATTCTCCTGACATATACAGCTCATTATTCATCAGTAGATTCGGGGCGAAGCCCCGACGCTGGAAGCGTTTTCTTGCATTTTTTTCACTGCAGAAACGCATTCTCCTGACATCTACAGCTCATTATCCATCAGTAGATTTCGGGGCGAAGCCCCGACGCCAAAAGCGTTTTTTGCATTTGTCAGTGCAGAAAGGCATTATCCTGACGTCTAAAGCTAATTATATATCAGTAGATTTCGGAGCAAAGCCCCGAGGATAAAGCCTTTTTTACAAACTTGCCGACCTCACCATATCGGCCATCATACTAAAAGGGGGGGAGCGAAATAATCTAAGAATATGTAGAAATATAAATAATTAGTATATATTATTAACACAAGTAATAAGTTCGTATACCAATTGTGTGAATTGTAAATTAAAATTCGTCCGCCCCCCCATCTGAAATTTGACCGCCCCCCCCACGGAATTGATGTCATCGCCCCCTCCCGACCCCACCATATCGGCCAACATATTAGAGTGGGGGGGGGGCGAAATATAAATAATCAGTATATATTATTAACACAAGTAATAAGTTCGTATATCAATTGTGTGAATTGTAAACTAAAATTCGTCCTCCCCCCCCATCTGAAATTTGACCGCCCCCCCCCACTCGAAAGCTTGGGGGGGGCGAAATTGATGCCACCGCCCCCTCCCGACCCCACCATATCGGACAACATACTAGAGGGGGGGGCGAAATCATCTAAAAATATGTAGAAATATAAAATAATTAGTATATATTATTCACATAAGTAACAAATATCATATACCAATAGTGTGAATTCTATACTAAAATTCGCCCGAAGGGGGGGGGGTCGGCCGAGTGGGGGGGGGGCGATCGCCCCTACCGCCCCCCCCTGGATCCGCCAGTGTCTGTTTGTAGATCTGTATTTCTGTAGCGATGGGGAAGGTGATCTCAGTACCGTAGGTAGTGGGCAGAAGATGTTGGGCAGTGAGCAGCTGGAGCCTGGGACTGGGCAGTTTGTACTGGGCAGTAGGTGCTGAACACTGGGCAAGTCTCTGGACACTGGACCGTAGGCAATAAGTAGTAGTGGGCACTGAATTTTCAGTGGGCACTGCTGAGATTCCTTCTCGCTGACAGAAGGGGGGGAGATTCTGGTGTCGTGGGCTCAGATTTGGTGTCTCTGCAGATTCAGTCTGAGATGATCACCAATAACAACCAGGCTGAAAGAAAAGAAGTACTTTAGAAACTTCCTCATGGCAATAGGTAGGAACTCTCATATGCCATGCAATCAATCAGATTGTGCATGTGAGGCATAGAGCTCATTCCATTTATTTAATACATAACAAAATATGAAATAGGGGAAATAACTACGTTCAGAAAAATGTGAGGCTAATTAAATATCAGTCATGATATCAGTCATTGAATTATATTTCAGGGTTACATTTAGCACTTCAATATTATATAAGATATAATATAAGGGAGATAACCAGTGGATCTATAACATGATATGTAAAGTAGGGATAAAAAATAATGTGGCGACAAAACCAATATAAAAGAAAAGAGATACGTATATCTCTAGTGGGGAATATGTTATTTATAATAATGCTAGTAAATATGTAGATATAAAAGAGGGAAGGAATGATATGATCATGGATCAAATCTTTTTCACAACATAACGAAATTGAATATAATTGAGTGAGTATAACGACTGTACATGTCATAAGAGTGGCTTGGTAAAATAAACTGGCATATTATACATCAAATACATTCATGGATCTAGTAAGAGAGCATTTGATTCGGGATCGTTGTAAAAGATCCGATCGCTCTAGTAGATCTAGATTAAATCCTCTCAACACTGAGTTGAGGAAAAAAATTAAATAATTAAAATAGGCGTGAACATAGTCAGTTGATAAAAATCAATATGTTGAAAATGATATAAAAGGTTAAATACTTACATAGTATTTATGAGTACATAAAATAAAACACATATAAAACAATTAATGTAAACTAGAGCAACCTACCACGGTTGTTTAGTTTATAGGCGACTATGTTATTTGGAAGCTATGTTCCAGCCTTGCCTATGAATTAAGCACATAGTTCTGTGGCTTGAATGTGAGCGCCTGTTAAAGTTCAAGTCCGCACTTATATAGCCACGAAATTTGGGAGGTCTCGAGATTAATTAACATTTCTAATTTAAAATAACATTCCTTATCGACTGACAAAATTAGAGCTTTCTAATTCTTAACGCGTAAATGAAATTAACCGCTAAAGGTTTATTGCTCACTTTAACTCGCGATCAGATTAGGAGTCGACCGGGGGGGGGGTCATTTGGAATATAACGATTCCTCTAGTAATTATTTGTAAGAGAGAGAATGACACGCCCTAGCAATTCAAACTGTCTGTTGGAATTATTTTATGGGCTACAAGCGTGTCTTAAGAAAAAGAAACCATACACCTATCAAATAACAATGTCTATCACGCGGTACCCGATGGGAAAGGGGGGGGGGAAAGGTGAATGAGCGTCGTATCGGACGAGGTCACTAACCCTAATGTGTCTGCTGAGGAATGTTTAATTAAAATGTAAATCGAGGATAGGAGAATAGAAAAACTTTTTAACAACAAGAGTGCAAAAGAAACTTTTATATGCAAGCGTTTTGTATCGTCACACATGCTTTAAATCTATAAAAAAAAATTGTCGGTGTATTTAATATATA